>LVTN01000127.1:61364-79469 GCA_001649415.1 Musa itinerans | reverse complement strand
TATATATATATATATATATATATATATATATTCATTTATATATTACCTGTTTGGAGTCTCCGTGGATGTTGGGTATAACCCCATAGCCATCTTCCATCATATGCCTTTGTCCTTTCCTGCTGACCAAACAGTACTCACCACCCTCGACTGCCAATTCCCTTTCGACACCATCCTCCTTCTCCGCAACACCAAAAGCTGCATCAGCTAAAGGCTTTGGTATGGCTATCCTCGCCGGTCTTCTTCTCAACCTTGGCATCTTATTCTCAGCAACTTCTACCATCGAGTGACCGGATTTTTCGTCACACTCCACATTCTCTTGCTTCGGAAGGGACGAAACCTGTTCGACGAAAGTCCCTGCCGGTTTGCTTCCTCCGGGAACCACATCCTCCACGGGGCGCGCCCTGAGGTCGGAGGACTCCTTGGCCCTCTTGTTGGCCACGGCGGCCAGCTCTGCGGGCCGCTTCCACGACGAAGCGGGGGCAGGGGATGCCCGGCAGGGAGCCATGACGAGAAAGTACTTCCTAACCACCAGCCTCAGGTACGCAAGGGAACACAACAAGGAACATAGGAACTCAGCCAGATCAACCATCGTTGCTTGCTTCCTCTCCCTCTGCTCCTCGATATGGGATTTTGCTTGTCGATTGGGCGAGCAGACTTTCTATTCCAAGGTCTGAGGACGAAGTCTTTCTATTCTTATGGCCACTTCGCTCTGGGTTTAGAGAATGGGAGGGTTGGAGGGAGAAGGAACGCGTCTAATTATATATATGTGTGGTGAGGGAGGAGGAAGGGAGGAAGAGTCGTCTTGCTGATATGATTGGGTGATGATGGTTGACCCGTCAACGGGGCGATATCCTTCGTTAAAGCCGAGGGCTTGGTTCTGATGTGAACAGTTTGCTTCTACTTGAAGCGTAGGAAGGCTTCGAGGCAAAGGAAGTGGTACGGGATAAGGCAACGGAACCGGTCGCACGAGGGAATTGACAGGATCAGTCCTTCGAGTCCCGCCGGCATCCCGGAGGAGAAAAGGCAAATGAAATGACTAAATATATTTTTGGACGATTTTTCACATTTTGAGTATTTCGTCATTTTATTTTTATTTTTCTTAAATAATATTTTTAATTTAAAAATATTCCAATTATTTAAAAAAAAAAAATTATTATAGTGTTTTAATATGATTTTATGCTTTGATCATCATTAAGAAAAACACTATACAGCCTATTTGAAAATAATATCATCTAAATAAAAATTAAAAATTAATTTATTATAATATTTTGACCATCTTAATGAGATCAGTATAAATCCTACTCAAAAACAAAATATGGTATACGATCTAAATCGACTCATATCTCAATCAAACTATTTATAAACATAAAAAAGTAATATTATAAATAAATTATGAGTAATGATAATCAAATAGACATAATATAATATCACTTATAATATTTTTTTAAAAAATAAAATTTATAATATTTTTAGTACATCAATAAACATTATAAATATTATTGAAATCATTATAAACGACTCAAATGAAAATACTTGAAAATTGAATGAAAATTTTTTCGAGAGATATTTTTGAGAAATACTTAAAATATGAATAATTTTTTTAAAAAAAATTCGTCTAATATTTTTTAACGGCCAAGATTTATTCTATTAAAGATATGTGAAACATAAATAAATATTCCATAAGTTTATTAGGTTTAATCGATCCGAACAGGTTGCGTTATTAGACCACTTCCGGTTCCCGTTGCGGCCATGACCTGCTTCTAGAACGGCAGTTCTGTGTCATACCCGACTGCGGCGGGAGACCGTTTCCACCGAAAAGACGAGGAATCGGCTGATCGCCGGCCGACTTCGGTGCATGCCGACATGGAGGACGATCGGTATGACCGTTGACCCGAGGCGACCCACCGACGGGGCCCGCGTCGGCGACTCGGTCGACGGCGCGTTCTCCGTCGTTCGTGGTGGGGCCAGGAGCAGTACGAGAGTCGGTGGCTCTCAATCAATTCTTTTTCCTCTCTCGGTAAGTCAGTCTCTCCTTTTTTTGTGTTTTCTTCTGGTCAGAAAAATGTTGAAAATTAAATACGGAATGTACGAAGATTTTTCCTAATCACTATGTGGTGGGATAATTCTTGATGGGGACGAATTAGATAAGAGGTAGCCAAGTCTTGCCGGAACTCATCCACGGAAGAGGTGTACAAATAAGAATTAGTGGTTGAATCATATTGACCGGCTAAAGGAATGCGCACACAGACTCCAAGAAACATCCTCCTCTCCTTGGGAAGTTGCATCGCCTGTATTCCTTAACTAAAGAGATAAGACGAGAATCTCATAAATTTTGTCAACAATTATCGATACGATATAAAAAAAAATCGAGATACAAACTGTCGTAAGCAAATTGTACATGACAAGCTTGAATTATAGAAAAAAGATAGGATATTTTGTTCAACAAGGTAATAGTCAACATAAGTCAGAGGTGCCTTGTCCGATTCAAAGAGATTTAATATTCGTTAACCTGGCCGTGAATGAGGATGAACTAAGATCGGTCCAATGCAGGAGTTGTAAAACCAGTGTCCATGATACATGCTTTCGAAAACCGATGGCAACCTCTTAGTGTAGTATCCTGATACTGGACTATACAAGATCACATGAACAACATCACAGATCAGTTCTTTCGAGCTTCGTGACATCCAGCACAGTTCCGTTAGATTTTAGACATCGATGACTTCTAAAAATTCAGGAACCTTCCAGAAACTTGGATGTTTCAAGGAGATAACTACATTGAGAAATAAAAATATATAATGTTAAGGTTTATTTTAAAGAATGTGATTTTAATTATAGACATCTTAAGAACTAAGTTCTTATAGTTTTATGTCTAAAATAATCTCTATATTTTTAAAAATATAATATATAAGTCTCTATCGTCAAGTTTAAGTTAACAAATGTTAGAGTCCGATATGTTGACTCACAATAAATCATTAATATAATGACATATATATTTTAATTTTTAAAAAAATATTAAAATTTCTTTTAGTTCATTTGGTTTTGGTCATGGACCTTATGATTTACTCATATCTAAAATAACTCTTACATTATAAAAAACGTAGCATATAAGCCCCTCCCATCAAGCCTGAGTTTACAAACATTAGAGTTTGCTTATGTAACATGTTGACTTATAATAAATCAATAAATCATTAGGCGTCATCATGGAAATGATCATCACCACCAGCACTTAGCCATTATTGCTTAGTAGGGCATTGTATACACAACCTCTCCAGCGCTAACGACATGCTCAAGAGCTTCTGGCCCTGCCTCAAGTAGATGTGCATCAACTAGTCCGACGCTAGGCATGCAGTGGTCTCCAGATCTCTCTTCCTCCTCTTGAACGTTTTTGTCCCCACTGCCTCCTACTTCATTCTCTCCTACACCCTCAACCGTCGTGCCTATGACATAGTAGTCCAGCTCTTCTTTACCTCTACCTCTGGCCTTTCCTATCTTTGTTTCTCTACCTTCATCCGTTGGTATGACTTCCGTAGCAGAGACGTGGTATTCTTTAAGGATCAAACCTTTAAGGATTTAAAGAAGAAGGCACAAACCAAGACTTATGCTGAAAGATTAGTAGATTGCGACCCAATTATTCCTCTAGTATATCAAGATGATGGGAGAGATGTGCAGGAAGATGGTGTAGAGCCTGATGTTGATCTACCTGCAGGACATGTTGAGCAAGAAGAAGTTGGAGAGCAAGTTCCAATAGAACCTCAGTTGAGAAGATCTTTTAGACAACGTCAACCTTCCAGAAGATACTCTACAGATGAGTATGTGATGCTTACTAATGCAGGTGAACCAAAGAGTTACCAAGAAGTAGTTGAAAGTGAGCAAAAAGAGAAGTGGTTAGTTACTATGCTGGAAGAGATGAATGCTCTTCAGAAGAACCACACTTATGATTTGGTACTACTACCAAATGGAATGAAAACTTTACCAAAAGAAAGGCAAGAGATATGCCGACAGCTGGTCGGCATGGCTTTACATTGAGGAGTCATGGGACAACCTCCCTTATGGGCTGAAGGGGAAGGTTGTTAGGCTGGCAGCCCACAGATTCAGCCCATAGTGGGCTTGAACAACCCACAGCCCACCTCCTAACTTAACCTAACCCTAATTTATATTAGGGGGTGTGGTAGCTGCGTTTCAAAGGCAGAAAATTGGCAGAGAAAGACAGCAACGAGGGAGAAGCTGCAGCCACGTGATTCCAAAGAAAAGGAGGAGAACAAGACAAAAAAACAAAAGAAAGAAAGGGAAGAAGACGAGGACAACGCAGATAGACTGTTCTCAATCATCTAGCAGTGTTCTCTTCTCAGGTTAGATCAAATCTACAGTAGATTCTTACTGTGATTACTTGGGAAGAATTAGGGAGGAATTAGATTTTGTGAACAGTGACGTGATCCTTGTATCCCAGTTATTCTCTTATGATTGTTGCTATGGTTTTGGCAAGAGATTGAGATTTGTATATCCATTATTCTCATAGTGGATTATCTCTAGTTTGGCCCGTGATTTTTACCCTTCATATTGAAGGGGTTTTACACGTATATTTTGGTGTTCTATTTGATTGTGGTTCCATTTAATTCCGTTGCATGTTATGACATGCTAGTATTTGTTCATATACAAAAGTTATTTCTCTTTATATCTCATCAGATTTTTTTTTCTCGTAATAATTATATTTAAACTAAATTACAATATAAAATATGAGGAGTCTTTTGATAATTTGTAGGGTACCCAAAGGTGTCGTGATGTTAGAATATTATTCACATCATTTTAGTCAATAGCAATCATAGTAATAAAGTAAAATTATAACAAAAAATAATAACCATTCTCTTTTGATGTTATAACCCATCTTATAAAGGCACCGCGACACATTTCATCTTAGATAACGTCTTATCGGATTGAGATGAACTCCAGAGGTGAATTTATATAGTGATATTGATTAGAATATTCCAGATCTATTTTGGTAAGTTCGTAATTAAAGCTTTCTTTTCTAAAAGAAAATAACGTGGTAATAATAACGTTTCGTCATATAACGTTAAGATATCGGTTTCGATTTGAACTGTAACGTGTGTGGAACCCGCAATCGTTAACTGATGGGGCCAAGTGATTGGTGAAGTTCGTGAGATTCTCATCGGACGGCTAGAATTTATCATGATGATACTACACGAGGAGTATCTTCTCACCGTCTTTCGACAGCGCACAACCGCCTGAGCTACATGACCCGTCATCGGTGAGGGAGTTCGTGGCTCGAAATGTTGAGCTCCACCACCGTGCTCCGTTTCAGGCCCAATTGGAACCCTAATCCCGGGAAAACTCTATCTAGGTTTTCGGAAGAGGGGCTCCGGAGATCCGCCACCGTACCTCCGATTGGGTTCGAGGATTTCGCCAGCCATGGCGAGGGTTCCGATTGTCCGAGCTGCTGCGGCTTTGCATTCCACCAAGGATGCGGCTACAGAAATCTCTACGCCGCCTATACAGTATATATGTTTTTCAGCTTATGGTGAATGCGCTTCTTCTGGAAATTGCTTGAAATGCTTTCTCATCCTTTTAAACCATCTATTTATGCTCGTAAATCGGCACATTTGAAATCGCATTTTGACATATCTATGTTCTGAAGTATGTTGTGGTCAATTGAATCTTGCATATCAGATTGTCTTATGCATTCTTTTCTACTGCTTCAGCAAGTCCCTTTTAAGATATCTGTACATTCTGTAGTTCCAGAAGTATTTTCTGTTTTTCCCCTTTCCTTTTTAACAGTTATCTGTAGCAGCTATTCCTATTTGCTTCTTGATAACTTCAGTGTGATAATTTTGTTGTAGTTGCTTCATTTCATCTAATCAAACAGAGCTGACAAATCTGTGTCACTAGCAGTTGTTTACAGGACCCTATTTGTATCTGATTGTTATATTTTTTTTTTTCCTGAGATATCCACTGAACTATCCCTTATAATTTTAAATATTTCTTGATTCAAATTATATTCTATTTCAACAAATTCTGGAATGTGCATCAGAGATATTTACATGCTTATATGTATTATAGGATGGTCTTTGATCCCATATATAAGTCCAGAATTTGGATATCTGATTTTTGTAACTACACAGTCTGATAACTACTAGAAGCAGGGTGTATCTTATTGTCGTGATAATGCACCATTGTTCAACATTTTCTGGTTATACTTTGTTATGAACTCTGAACTATGTGCATTGCTAATTGAATTATGCTACAGTGAAGTGTTAGCTTTGGCAATCAGAATATCTGACTTGCATTATATAAAAAAGTTCTTGGACAGTGTTTTAGCCTTTGTCATCAACCATCTTCATCTTCAAAGTTTTTCATGAACCAGGAAAAAAAAAAATAGATATTTGATTCCAGTTTTTGCCAGTTAGCTGTGATATACAATCTTTAATTTAAGGCCTTTTCAAATCAGAATTACATTCCAAAATTACATCACCATGGCTGGGCAAGGGCAGAGAAAGTTTCTTTGTGAATATCAAGATCCTTGCTTGTGATAGTTCCATTTTACATATTGCCTGAAACTTAAGCCATGGTGGTTAATCATATTTTCTTAGTATAGATTGATCTATTTAACCTAGAGAAAAATAATGTGAAAGTTTCTCTTACAGGTTACTTCTTAATAAAATTATGTTCCAAATGTTGCTAATTTGCAGAGATCATCATCAGCACTCATCATTTCAATTTCTTAAGACATGGTCACCAAACATTTCAATTTCTTATGACATGTTCCTCTATTTTTAACCTTGAACAAGTTATCCTCTCTATCTGTCCGGGAAATAATTAGGATGCTGAAGCAAAATTTGAGTCTTGCTGAGTGGTTGTAATAAATCTCTCTTTCACCTGGCGATGCAAGAATATTTTTGTACTCCATTATGTTTTATATGTTAATGATTCCGAAACATATTTCATTAAACATAATGTACAGTCACGTTTCTTGAACTCCTAAAGTGCAACAAGCTTGAATGGTGAATCTTTACAACACAACAGTTCAGCATCACAATTACCTCCTTCCAGAGCTGCTCGCTGGCCACTACACGAACAAAGGGCTGCTTCACACCAGCATCTTCCAATGAATCTACCCAACCTTTGCCTTTAGATGAAAATTCTGTACTCCATTTCAAAAGCACAAAAGCAGCATGGTTGATCGAAATTGTGGATTTCTGCAGTACATGACACAGTTACTTTCACTTGCAAGATACAAAGAGAAGAACTGCTGAGGATTCAAGCTTATGCAAACAGTCTCAATCCTTCGCGCATCAGAGTTGCTGCATCCATCTTCGTGAATTCTGACCTGGCTTCATGAACTGTAGGGAGTTTATTTTGTTTTCTAATTCTATAAAACTTAATTTTGTTACCAGCAAAATATAATTCTGCAGTTCCCAGTCTTTTTTATGGTTTCTTCTCACATTATTGGTTGAACTCTGTATCTATTTCCCAGCAAATTTTCTGAGAGGATGCTGCTGATCAAAGCAATCCCAGTAGATACTGTGAACAAAATGTCAGCGACCATGATGGCACAAGGTATGAGTTTATAATGCTTTCAGTGTTAATTTTGCATAGATTGAGTGCTTGAATCTTAGAGAACAGCCTAAATCAATGACAATAAGAACAACTCTTATTTTAGCCTGGCTTAAAAAAGAGAAATTTAGAGAACAAATCAAAGACAAGACTTACCCTTGTTATTCCAACTTGTGTATTTGATTGCCACTTCCTGATTCAAAGTGGAATTCCTCCCAAGTATCTAAATACTAATAAATTTACACTGAGAAAGCTACGAGCACCAGTTTGGAGAAAAAAGAATAGTCTTCTTATTTTTCCCGCATTATATAAATATTCAATGTTGACATATGTTTTTTATCGTAATAGATTAAAAGGTTGACATTATGTGTAATAAGCATTGTTCAAACTATTGGCAACGTCTCCAGGCATGTCTTTAGACGTGGCGCCTACTCTCATAACATTTGATTCAAGAGTAATTGAAGTAAAATAAACGAATAAGAACATGATCATAAAAGCCAAGTGAGAGATTGGGCATCTTCCAAAATTTCTATACGCATTAAATGCGTTTAGAAAAATTAAAACATTAGAATTAAACATTAATTTTAAATTTCAAACCATTTGAAGAAGTAAGAACAAAACATGTCAAAAAAATTTAATTCAACTTCATAGACTAAGTTGTTCTTGGAATATTTAGGGATATTTAATTCGAGACATTGAAAAGTGATTTGCCTCCACTATTTCGTCTCACATTTTTCTCAACGGTAATGTGGAGGAATTATTGAACAGCCTACGTGTACATCAATCACGGCATGATTTAGATGTTTCATGTTTATGGGGACCCACAAAGATGAGTTCCTCTTGTGGAGGGTAATCTATGTAGGAGGCAATAATGGTATAAATATGTGTATATGTATTTATATATAGGGAAACACATAACTTGTTGGCGCGCACGTCGCTGAAGGAACTCTCGATGGGGGGTCATATCAACGTCGTGCTCCCCTCGCGCACGCGCGCGCGCGCGCTGACAGAATACAAGCTGTGGGAAGCGAGAGAAATCCATAGGCTTGGCGAGAGTCTAGAGCGACGTGGATCCGACTGCAGCTTTGCTTCCTTTTCTCTCTTCTTTGATCCCCTTTCTTTAGATCAAACAAAGAAGTATTTGATTTTTTTGATGCTGGGTTGTGTGGTCGTTTCTGATCATCTTCTCCGCCCGTCCCTCGGTTCTATCACGGGAAGATGAAGAAGGGGCACCTATGGTGTGGAAAGCTTCGCCGTAATACAAATAACGGGGAATGATCTGGCGATCGCTGCTTCAGCCAGTTCCTCCCGTGATTCCCGCGTCAAGGTGGGATCTTGATCCGGTTTCACCGATCCTCGCGGCTTCTTTCTCCTAGGGTTCACGGGCTTGTTATGTTCCTGTCATCTCTAGAGGGGGCAGCTTTTTCGGATTTTGTGTTTGGATTTGATGGCATGATAGCTTGACTTCGAAGTCCATGAGAGAATTTCCGGTTTGAAGATAATTTCATCATGTTTGATTCTAGTATAGTTTTAGTAGATGGCATTGGTCCATTCCTGGAGGTTTTTGAAGGATTGTGTTTGTTCGCTTTGAATGTGAGGATTGCCAATTCAAGATTGTAACTACATCCTGATAAGAGTTGGAAGGCAGTTGGCAGCTTTAGTTCCAGAAATGAATGCATCTTATTGTGGACTGATACATTTGGAAATAAGGTAGAGGGCATCCTGTCTTTCTGCTAATGGGCTGCATTTGTTCCAAAGATATCAACTTGGAAGAGGGTGCTGCGATACATCGGAGCAAATCCTTGAGTCGATTAGCTACCCTTACGAAGAAGGATGAGGTAGTGGCTGCCATTATCGATGTTGCAATTAACGGAAGCCATTGCGGTACTTCAAGATTTGCATCTAAGATACAGGACAATGCAGCCACCTCCCTGTCTCTATCACTGGATCAAGGGGAAAAGAAGGTTGCCGCTGTTGCTGACAGGACTAGGAAAGTTCAGGCGCATCAGAGACAGGCTACTGCAGATGTTGGAGCACATAGAGAAGGTTCTGAGGCTATTGGTGTCTCAAGTAATATACAAGAAAACTTAAGAATTGTAGATGTGCCCAGTGGGTCTGCAAGAGAGCATGTTGCAGCAGGCTGGCCTTCTTGGTTCGTGTCTGTGGCAGGGGAAGCAGTAAAGGGGTGGTTGCCAAGGAGAGCAAATTCATTTAAGAAATTAGACAAGGTTAGAGTTCTAATTTGTGCCTATCTCATTTAAATGATTCACCTCTTCTATACTTGTAATATGATCTGACGACCACAAGTTGAGACGGAGACAGGTTCCATATAGACTATGATATTCTATGAGCAGCATTTTAACATTTAGTCTAGCCTTATCATGCTGAAGACTTCCTTGAACCCGGACTTCTTGATTCTTCTTATCGTAATGCCAGTAGATCATGATTATAATTACTTGTTGTATCACCCAAGCCTAAAACCACATGGGCCATGCCTCCAAAAAAGAGGATACACAAATTGGGAGTAGGTTGTAATTCACGTAGTAGTGAAAGTTTACTCCACAGGCATCGTAGGACTAATCGGATCGGGGTATTACATTTCTTAATTCTTTCTTTTCCCTCTAGGGTGCCACTATATCATGGTTAGTATCATAAACAAGAGCACAGCAATCTCCTTACGAAGAGTGGAGCATTGAACTCATTCTGATTGCACAAGATTTAGTAAATCAAGTGAAATTAAATAAATAAGATAAACAAAAAGATCTATTAATATATTCCTCTGTTGCAATTACTGTAATGAGATATCTAAATCCTCAACTCTAACCAGGATGCCTAAAATTCCATGTGTTTAATTTTTCTTTTCTGTTTTGTTTGTAAACGAATGTGGATATTTGTTCTGATGGCCAACATCTGTTTAGAAATGTATGGCCAGAACCAAGAAATATTTGTCCTCATGGCAGACATGACTATGATGATACTTAAGTGAGTTTACTGATTCTAAAACTTCTGACAAGAAAACTGTATTCACAAAAATTAAGATTCCAGCTAACTTTGGTAAGAACCTCTGATCAAAATACTTTTGTCAGAATCATCTGTACCTCTAATTAAGATATTTCTCAAATAGATCAGTTTTCTGCACAATTTTGTAGACATGGATTACCAGTCGAATGTCATCCTTTTTAACATTATTTTGATTCATTTATCAATTCATGTAGATATATTCTAGTGGGAACATAATAAGAGTTTTATGGGAATATAAGAATATAATATGAGAAATATTCCATCTTCAGTAATGACACAACTTATTTGATCTTTTATTAAATTCATTTCATTTCAGATTGGACAAGGAACTTATAGTAATGTTTACAGAGCCCGTGATCTTGAAACTGGCAAAATTGTTGCACTAAAAAAGGTGCGATTTTTTAATATGGATCCTGAAAGCGTCCGATTTATGGCTAGGGAAATTCATATTTTGCGTAAACTTGATCACCCGAATGCTATAAAGCTTGAAGGTATAGTTACATCACGGATGTCTTGCAACTTGTACCTTGTGTTTGAGTACATGGAGCATGATCTTGCTGGACTTGCAGCAAGGCCTGGCATCAAGTTCAGTGAACCACAGGTATGCTCTCATGATTTTGACAACTGATGTTATAGCTAAAAACCTTTATTCTACTTCTTCATTTCCTGGAACATGTATTTTTATGACCACCATTCTGTCAATTCCAGATTAAGTGTTATATGAGACAACTACTCGAAGGCCTTGCCCACTGCCATAGTCATTGGATTCTGCATCGAGATATCAAGGGTTCAAATCTATTAATTGATGATAATGGGATACTCAGAATAGCAGATTTTGGCCTTGCAACATTCTTCCGTCCTGACCAGAAACAGCAGTTAACAAGTCGTGTGGTAACCTTGTGGTATAGGCCTCCTGAGCTTTTGCTTGGTGCCACAGAGTATGGTGCTGCTGTTGATTTGTGGAGCACTGGTTGCATCCTTGCAGAACTACTTGCTGGGAAACCAATTATGCCTGGAAGAACTGAGGTTTGTCATTTTCTGTGTTTGCTTAATTTTCCGTTAGAACAGATGATAGTAAATACATGGAAGTTCCATAACAAATGAATTATTTAAATAAATTATGCAAAATTTTACTAGATGTGGAATGTTTTACATGGCTTGAATGCTTGAAAGTTTTTGTTTTTTTTTAACTAAACTGTTAAAGACATAAGACCTTATGCAACTACTTTGTCCGCTGACAATGTTAACAGGATTTATATTGATGCAACAGAAGCATTATGAATCTTAAAGAAAGTAATCAGAAGATTCTGCAAAGTATAAAGCTTGGGTTACAGATATGGCTGAAGTGAAATTTTAAGTCCTGCTTTTGTTTTGTGGAAAACTCGATTTCCTTTTCCAAAATGCAGGCTAATTTTCTCCTCTTTTTTTTGAAAGCTGGTTTTCTCTATCCTATCGTGTTTCTCTTTTATATTGCATTGGTAATTGTTGTTCTTTTGGTAATTAATTTGTTGTCTAAAGACTCTAAACTATTGGTGGTAAACCATTTTTAGGTGGAACAGCTGCACAAGATTTTCAAGCTCTGTGGTTCACCATCAGATGAGTACTGGAGGAAGTCCAAGCTGCCACATGCAACCGTTTTCAAACCTCAGCATCAATATAGGCGTTGTGTTGCTGAGACCTTTAAGGATTTTCCACCTTCAGCTTTAGCTCTTTTGGATTCTCTACTATCTATAGAGCCAGCCAAAAGGGGAACTGCCATCTCAGCCCTCGGGAGTGAGGTGAGTTGTCACACCTTATTTCTGGTAACTGGAATATGTAGCTTAAAGCTTTGAAGCATAATGATATTCTTCTTTTATCTGCTTTTATGCGCATAATTCCTTAAATCAGTATCTTGTTATGTAGACTTGTATGACTATCACACTAGCTTAAGGTGATCTGCTTATTTAATATATATTGCTTACTCTAAATATGTCTCATGCTGCAATTTTAGTCTGACCAGTTGAGGGTTTTAGAATTTGTGACTGTGCATGGGTGTTTCTTTGTTCTGTGTTGTGCTCTAGATGACACCTGACTGATGTAAAACACCTTTGATGTGATGATGATTTAGTAAATTTGAACTAGAATATGGTTTCTTTATTTCCTACAACATGATCTTGGTATTTTCTTTCTATTTACTGCAACCATTTCCAGGCTTATATACTATGTTTCTCCTTTCCATCTGATAATTTTGTGACCATATATTTCAGTTCTTCTTAACAAAGCCATTTGCCTGTGACCCTTCAAGTTTGCCTAAATATCCGCCGAGCAAGGAGTATGATGCTAAGCTTGCAGCTGAGGCAAGGAGGTATTTGTTCACATACACCGCCCCAGATACTTATGCAAAAACGCGAGGAATTGGCTACAGTTTTTGTTGATTGCTGACACATTCACTTTGTACATTGTGAAACTCTGCAGGCAAAGAGCAGAAGTTGCCCATGGACGTGGATCTGAATGTGTCAGATTGGGAAGAAGAGAGTCCGAAGGAATGCCAGTGCTGGATGACAACGTGGAACAGAAGGTAACTTTTATGCCCTATTCACAATGTGATTCTAAAATTCTTTCAATGTGAAGCATAAAGGAATACAAATGATATAAATATATAACCGCTGCACCTTTAGTTAGTACATAACACCACCAATATGTTAAAGCATTGTCATGAAGCAGGGCTTTTTTGTTAATTTGCTTCTGGAAAGAATAAACCAAAGTGTTATTTGAATTTGGGAGCAACTCGTTGAATGAATGTCAAGAAGTTTTGTGATGAATATCTTATTTTAAGAAAAGAAATTTATGATCTATCAGGACAGTATAAAAGAGATATTATGATGAAATTTAATGTCTCTTGTATTCAGCATTTAAGACAATTAAATAGAAAACACTCAGAATTTGCTGCTTCATGTATAAGCACTTAAGCAGGCTAATGCTTTTTTGATTCTAGAGAACTGGTTAAGGTGGCACAATCTACTTGTCATGGTGGATCTCATTTATTTGCCAGATTATGCAATCATGCAGTTTTGGACTCTCATCCATTTCCCCTCGGGTTTAAAATTAACAATTTTCTCTTGTTCTTCATGTTATTGTTGGGCAGAAGTGGCGTGGACAGGCAAATCCCAAAAGCATCAGTGAAAAGTATGATCCGCAAGATGACTGTGTGTCTGGGTTCCCGATCGAACCTCCTGGAGGAACATCACAAAATGGATTCTTTCAATCGGGTGTACACCCTAACGCATTTGGATCCTCGCGGTCTAAGAAAGTGTATCATGAAGAGCTCCGGCAAGTTCCCAGCCGTACATACAGTTCGTTGAGGGTGCCAAACGACCCTCAGTTGAAGACACAGAGGTCATACAGGCCTCAGTCAGGGGCTGCGGACTTTGCTGACATCTCAGGTTCATTTGCAGCAAGAAGCACTGAAACCTCCACATACAATTGTCTAGATGTGGCTAAGCCCTCCGAAAAGCATGCTCTTGATAGGCCTTCCTCGTCCCAAAAGAGAGATGGAACAATTGGAAGAAAGGATTCGACATCAGTAAGTTCTGATCCCATACATTTTCTATCACCCCATACGTTTACATTATAATTACATCTCGATCTTTAACATAAATAGTTCTGATGATACCATCATAAAATGTGCTGAGACCAAAACTTGACAGTAAGTAGGAAAATTGAAGTTTGATGCTTAACATAACGGCAGATTGTTGCAACCAAACTATGTCTTCTCTAGTGAATTTTATAGATATTATGAAATGACATCTCTCCATCTCCTTTTTTGTTTTTTTTTTCTGAAGAAAAACTATAAGTTTTTCGTTCTTTTTTTCCATGAACAAAGTAAATGTAGTATTGATCAAATTTTTGCATCATTTGACATATAGGGTTATGGCACGAGAATTAAACGGATACACTACTCGGGTCCATTGATGCCCCCAAGAGGAAACATTGAAGACATGTTCAAAGAACATGAGAGGCAGATTCAAGAGGCAGTCCGCAAAGCACGTCTTGATAAAGTCAAGAACAAGAAGTAATTTTAAGACATACGCCTTCACGATATAAGTGACAATGTTGTAGATTTAGGTAATGTTTTTTATGTTGTACATGAAACAAAAGTGTTTTGGTTAATCAGGGTAGCTTTCAAAGGCATAAGTGAGGAAGATGATGTGAAACATTACTTTGTGGCACATCACAAGTGATCAATTGATTGCAATGTTCTTATGATTATTAGATATCCAACATATTATCAATCATCTCACTAGTTGATAAATAAAAATAATTGTAATGTACCCATGAAATGTGTTAATTTTTTGTTACTAAGATGCAAGTTGATTCAGAACCTTAAGAGGATTCGATGGATATTTAAGTCAAATCAAGGTTAAGAGGATTCCAACGGAGTTCTAAAATAGTATTCAAGGGTGATTTGTGAGAATATATCATATAAGGATTTTTATAGTGAGCTCTTTGAATTATTACTCTTATAGCCAACGTTGATTATAAGGAGCAAGAGTATATTTCTCTTGAGACTAAATTCAGGATGTAATAAATGTCTGGCTGATTTAACCATATGATATCAAGATATTATCTATTTGGCGTTGGGATGTCGAATACATAACATTAAGGTATCAATTGCTTGGAATATTACCCAAGTGATAATGAGATATCCATTATGTGATATTGAAATAACAGTCATGTCTTCGTTCCCTTATATCAAAATGATTAATCTACCATACTTCTTTTGAATGTATAAAGACTAGGATTACCGAGCACTAAGGGTTGTAGAGATCTGCCATGATACTGCAAGGCATAAATTGGAACACCAATTATTCCTTTTCAAAAAAGAACCAGATATTAAATAGATGCAGAAACGAATGTAGTCTGATGAACTAAGATGCTGAAAAGAAAAAACTGAGCATTTTGAAATAGTTTGATGTGAAATTAATCCTCTTTATCTGTTGTTGGAATCTCTTGTTCATATATATGATTCGATGATTCATTTTATTATTAAATATATTACCAAATGATATGCCCCATTCGTAAATCTTCCTTGTATGTGTTTGTGTTCAGTGTATTATTTTCATATCATATTGTGATTCGATACGATAGGAGGATGTTTTAAGATCAGAGAATTAATCATTGGACGTCAATTTTTTATTAGATATTTATTTAGGTAGTTAAATTATTTTTAACTATATTAAAAGTTAGGAGATTGTTATTGATAATTTTTTTACTATTGGTGACACCTTACTTCATACAATTAACTAAATAAATAAATAAATTATACTAAATATAACTTCTCAATTATCAATCATACTCTTATTCCCCACAATCCCTCAATTACCATTACTTCATACAACTCATGAACACTTTAGAACCCTAGTTTAGTCCGACAATAGAAAAAAAAAAAAAAGGAGGAATTAGAAGAGTTTGTTGGAATTAAATGATAAATTAAAAATATTTACATGCATTTATATAGAGATATTTTAGAAATATTAAAAGTTTTTAACATGATATCTTTTTAAAAAATACTCATATTTTGGATATTTCCCAAAAGATACCCCTCCTTTGCTTTTTTTTTTCAAACATTATCCCTAATTTAAAAATATCTAAAATATCTCTTAAAAGTTTTTTTTACCAAATTTTTTTACTCATTTTATTGTGAGTTTTTAACTATTACAATATTTTCATTTAGCTCGTTTAGAGTGTTTTTCAATAATGTTTATAGTATTCTATTAATATATTAAAAATATTATAAACGTTACTGAAAAATAATATTATATCGTGTCATTTTAGTTATCATTACTCATAAATCATTATAATATCATATTTTTAAACTTATAGTATTAAAGTTATAAATATATTTAAATAATTTATAGTATTTTTAAGTAGATTTTATAATATTTTTATTGTGATGATAAAAATACTGTAACAAATAGAACATTGTAACAAACGAAAAAAAACAAAAAAAAAAGAGTCAGTTTGTATATTAAATTAAATGTACGATTTGAGAAAAAGTACAATAAGATATATCGATTGAGAAATACTCATAATATGAGTATTTCTTTAAAAAAATCATCTTTTTAAAGTAAGATTTTAAATAGAAAAAAAAGAATTACAGATAGAAATCTAATTATCGAGGAAGGTGTCATGAATTTTAGGGAAGATTGTATCGGGGCGTTGCATGCAGGAATCTAAAATCTATCGGTAAAAGAAGGACTTCTAATTATGAAAAGCGATTTGGCCATTAACGTAAGCTCATAATCGCATGCATCCACAAAGATCGATTTGTTGTCATGTATACCTTTGGAATCAATCAATCTGTGCCATCGGTGTTGGGTCTCCATCAATCCCCCGTCACTGCTCATTGCCGCATCTTGAACGATCAATAGAATCATGCAGCAATTCTCTTCTTCCTCTCTCCTCTGATCCTTCACGCACGTACGTCATGAGGGTCAAGTTACGTCTCCTCCTCGTTCTCATCCTCGTCCTTCTCCTCCTCTACGTACTGATCTCATGGACCTCGTTTTCCCCTGTTCCTGCAATCACATCGCTGACCTCGCTGTCAGATTCGTGTACCAAGATCCCACCCTCACTAGCGACCGCCATCGTGCACTACGCCACCTCCAACACCACCCCGCAGCAGACCCTCGAGGAGATCTCCGTCACCGCCAGAGTGCTACAGAAGAAGTCGCCGTGCAATTTCCTGGTCTTCGGCCTCGGCCACGACAGCCCCATGTGGAGCGCGCTCAACCACGGCGGCCGCACCGTCTTCCTCGAGGAGGACGGCTCGTGGATCCGGACCGTCCGCGGGCAGTTCCCGGCGCTGGAGACGTACCACATCACGTACCGCACCAAGGTGAGCCAAGCGGAGGGTCTCTTGGCGTCGGGGTTGAATTCGACGGACTGCGCGGGCTGGAACTCCAAGTGCCCGCTGGCACTGACGGAGCTGCCGGCCGTGTTCGACGAGGTGGAGTGGGACTTGATCATGGTGGACGCGCCGACCGGTTACCAAGCGGACGCTCCGGGGAGGATGGGGGCGATATACACGGCAGGGATGGCGGCGAGGGGGAGGAGCGCGGGGGAGACCGACGTGTTCGTGCACGATGTGGATAGGGTTGTGGAGGACAAGTTCTCCACGGCCTTCCTCTGTGAAGGATACCTGCGGGAGCAGGTGGGGAGGCTGAGGCACTTCACCATTCCCAGCCGTCGGACTACTCCGGCCGTCGCATTCTGTCCCTGAGAAGCTTTTGAGTCCGATCTCATCTGTACGACCTATCTTATCACATAAAATAATATTTTTTTCTCTATTCTATGATCAAATTTGTTGTAGAATTTAGATTTTTTGTATGAGAATTATGTCAATCTTGGATTTCTGCGTTGTTAAACGAATCAAATCAACTTCCTGATTTTAATTTCTTTCATCTCCTTGTTGAAAAGACAATTCTCTCTGTGTTTACTTCCCTGCACAGGTTTGCACGTTTATATATATATATATAT
>LVTN01000127.1:8681-61015 GCA_001649415.1 Musa itinerans | reverse complement strand
TATATATATATATATATATATATATATATATATATATATATTTTCTTGTTTGCCTAAAAGAAGAAGATTAAACATGCGTTTGACTTATCATGGAGTGGAGGTGTTTTGTAGAGAATTGGGGCACCACTAAGTTGCAATTTGTCTGCTCTTATTTTTTATATCTTCCTCTTAAATACGTGAAGGTTGACCTGTTTTAGATCGTTTCCAAGTACTATGTAAATCATTGTAATGATGTAAAACATTAGATTGATTCCCGAGTAGCAAGGAAGATGTTCCCCATGCTTCACTCATTTTTAATCATCTCATTCACTAACATGGTTAAAAATGATATATTTTGAATAATTTATAAATTATTTTTATTTATTATGATGATCACGATGAGTGATGTGAAACTTACATTTCATATTTGTATCGTGTGTCCAGTTGATCTAACTCTAGTCAGAGATATGGAACCTCCTTAATCTTTGAATAGATTTCATTTAACATGATCCGATTCACTTCTTTCTAATATATATTAATATTTAAAATATAAAATATATTGAATAAGATTTCAAGCTTTTAATCTTGGATAAATATATCTGATATACTATCGCATCAATGTTTGATAGAATTGAGAACATGTACTGTGTCCTACCCGTCTCGTAATTGGAGAATATGAAATGGCATGTGGGACCCAATTGAGATACGCCACTAGTAAGTAGCTATACTAGTCGGGCTGCCGCTAGCGAGTACGATAAGTATTAAATGGGTGTCAATTATCAGAAGTAGACCCTAGTGTACCCGAACTTTGAGTGGAGAATTCAGCGGGCCATGCGGGGCCCAAGTAAGGAATACACAGTGGTAAGAGACCGCTTGTTTGCCTATGCTTCCTCGTTAAGAAGACTGCGAGACACCGGAAAGAACCCGAGAAAAGCTAGACGCCATTTTACCTTTGCGCCTTCCCATCCTGCAATCTGAGCTCCAATTCATCGTCGATCGCAGAAGAAGTGTTGGCTTCTATCCCCAATCCATCGATATGAACAACGAATAGTAAGATCGCGCTCCGTCCGCTCCTCGATTGTGCATTGTTCGTCGTTTTCTCTCCTGTTCTAATTGTTCTTGGGTTTCTTGGTGTGATCGTTTCCATCTGTTCCCCCAAAGCGATTACCTCTTCAAGCTCCTCTTGATCGGGGATTCCTCGGTCGGGAAGTCATGTCTTCTCATCAGATTCGCGGTGAGTTTTAGACTGGATGTTTCCCTACCATTAGAAATCTAGGGTTCATTGTTGCAATATGGTTGATGTTCTTTGTTGTTTTCAAAAGATTTGGAGTTTTTTTTGTTCATGCTAATGAGCTTTTGGTATTTCTTTTCAGGATGATTCGTACGTTGATAGCTACATCAGCACCATTGGTGTTGATTTCGTAAGTTGCTCGTGTATATTCTGGAAAACTTACATCAAAATATGTTTTTTTATGTAATTTGTTTGGTGGTCGTTTGCTCAATTGTCTTTCTTTGCAGAAAATTCGTACTGTGGAGCTGGATGGAAAGACAATTAAGCTGCAAATTGTATGTCTCATCAAAATAATTTAATAATTTTCATTATTTTCTTCAATAGAGGAAGTTGGATTTTGTTTTTTCATTCGATCGCCTGTTTGAAAAAATAGGTATTTTTTTAATTTTGGAAGTTTGAGGAATGAGTTGTTGGATACTTTATGCCATCATATATTTGGGTAAAAACCAATAGACTAGGTGGGGATTTGCCATCTGAAATCCCTGTGATCTATTGATTTTCTAAGTTGTAAGGCTGTTATTGAAGTGCAATGGCATTATACTATTTCTCCATATATTGCATGATCATCCTTGGTAAAATGCCATTAAACATGCGCACCGCGTGACTTTAGCTTGTTATGCACAGACTCTGTTTGGTGACTCGTGTTTGCCATTTTAGTGAGAGACTGATGAATTCTGATACTTACTATGTCAGTCATATACTTTAGTAACACATTAGAGTTGAGTTCATTTTTCATCATGTCAACTATGAGTTCTGGTGGATGTTGGAGGTTTCAACTTCTAATGGTTCCCAGTTTTAAGGTTGCAAACTTTAACTGTGTGTTAAATGTGCAGTTAATTTCTCTCTCGATTTGGTCTATGTGATTATTAAGAAGTCGAAGAATATCATTATGATTCATTATACAACTTTGCTAATCCTAACAGGTTAACAGTGGCTTTGGAAATAGTTATCTTCATTGCATATCAGCCTTTAACATTAGAAAAGAGACCTAAGCTCTGAGAACATGATTTACGATGCTTCTATTGTTGATTCACCTGGAGTGTAAATTGTTTTTTGTTATATGTGGTGATCTGATATGTGTAATCAGCATGGACTTTTAAGCACAACTTGGAAGGATAACCTTTGTTATTCTCGCACACTTTCATGCCATAACTTTATGCAGAACTGTGATCAGTCTGGTTCTAAATTACCTTAACCAATAGAAGAACTCGTATGTTATTTTTCGTTATAGTCTAGTACAATCATTTTGAGGCAATGATCTTGTTTGCTTGAAGTGGGATACAGCAGGACAGGAACGGTTCAGGACCATAACCAGCAGTTATTACCGTGGAGCGCATGGGATCATTGTAAGAGCTTTCTTCTAATATAGTTGCTATTCTGTTTATTGTAGTAATGCCTTTCTGTTTATTTGTGTTTGCTTCAGATATTTAAATGGTTTCTTATAATTATTTTTTTATTAAATAAAATTTCTCTATAATGAATTCCCTTTCGTCATCTAAAACTGAGCATGGAACTAAAACATTAAGGCAATTTAGGCACTTTCAGTTTAGAATAGCAAAACTTATGCCCATTATGTGTGGAAAGTTCATTGGTCATTTCCTTTTGCAGCCATTATAGGACATTATGACTCTTGCCTATGCTAGAGTTGGTTCTATAAGGTACCAGGATTATCCGCCAGAGTTTGCATAATCTATCAAACTCAGAAATGCATAGGAAGTGGTTATGGCACTTAGGGTTATCTGGTTAATCAAAATAAAGTACTTCTTTAGCTTTAAAATTTTAACTGATTCTTGCAAGTTCTTAGATCTTAGAGATAATGTTTTAATTACTGCTGATGCCTTGAGGCCTTTTCCAGATTGTTTATGACATTACAGAGATGGAAAGTTTCAACAATATCAAGCAGTGGCTAAGTGAGATTGACAGATATGCTAACGACAGTGTGTGCAAGCTTCTTGTTGGAAACAAATGTGATTTGGTTGAGGACAGAGTTGTGGAAACTGAAAAGGCAAAGGTAATGATATCTACTGTCTCTAACAGACAAGTGTTCTCCTTCTGAGTTTGGATTATTGTATCATTGCAGTGGCTGAGCAGCTGAAAACCAAAATGAAAAATAAAACAACTGTACAATGATAATGTGACTTTATAAGCAAGTGTTCATGAGATTGCTTGGTATGTGCAATTCAGCTTACATCTCCTGGTGACCTCTTGGTTAAAGAACGTTAGGGGCAGTAAAAGTTGCTTGATAAGATAACCAACATGTTTAGACCTGGATGGCTTACTGTTTTCCATGGTCTAATGCAGGCATTTGCTGATTCACTTGGTATTCCTTTCATTGAGACGAGTGCAAAGGATTCAATCAATGTGGAGAAAGCTTTCTTAACCATGTGCGCTGAAATTAAGAAAAGGTAGTATAACTGAGCCTTGATTCATCTTTATCAAATGCATGTCTTCTTCCACATCAATCTGTTGGCTGCTTTACCATACCACAAGTTTGGGCTTTTCTAATTCTCCAAGTTTCATTCTGGTTGTAGAAATTAGTCCAAATGTTTGGTCTTCCATTCCATAGTACTTCAAACAGTTTAAGCATTCTTCTCAAGAAAGAAGCATATTTTTTTTCGATTTCTCGAACAAGAATCATGAGTCGAGAGTTTTTTAGCCCTTACATTTGCTTGTCCTCTTGCAGAATGGGAAACCAACACACTGCAGATACAAAACCTAGCACTGTTCAGATGAAGGGTCAACCCATTGAGCAGAAGAGCAGCTGTTGCAGTTAATCCAGTTTTTGCGGCATTTTTCATTTGATTTGGACAATTAATTCAGTATACTTAATCAGCACATTAAATGTTTGGAGATTCTAAATGAATTGTAGCTTGTCTACACATAAGACCTCACTTCTTTTCCGAAGCCTCCAATCCATTACAGAATGTTCAAGCTTGTTTTTAGTGTCGATAATGCATCATGACAACGGCATCACAAAGAATTACTGCTCAAGATTCAAAGTCAACTCAGCTTGAGATAGTCTCAGGCCGAAGGCTCAAGAAATGGGTAATCTGTGTACCCGTCCACTGGATCAGAAGTATAGAAGGTGAGCCGGTTATACCCGTTCAGAGGCGCGTCGAGCTCGAACCTCCTCGGCAAGTCGGGGTTGGAGATGAAGAGGCGACCATAAGCCACCAGATCCGTGTAGCCCTCCGCCACCACTTTGTTGCCTTCCTCACGGTCGTATCCGCCGGCAGCGATGAAGGTTCCCTTGAAAGCTCTCCTCATCGGCAGAAGCCGGTGGGGGATTTGGCGCCTGCCTTCCACAATGGACATCCTCGGCTCCACCATATGGCAGTAGAGAAGGCCATGCTTGTTGAGCTGGTGGACGAGGTAGAGCCCCAAAGCCTCAGGGTCGGAGTCCCAGCAACCGAGGTAGTCTGCAAAGGGCGACAGGCGTATCCCCACTCGCTCAGCTCCGATCTCGTCGACGACGGCCTCCACCACCTCCAAAGCAAACCTGCAGCGCTTCTCCAAGCTCCCACCGTACTCGTCCGTCCGGTCGTTGACGCTATCTTTCAGGAACTGGTCGATGAGGTACCCATGCGCTCCGTGGATCTCCACTCCGTCGAAACCTGTTCGATGCATCGACGACAATGAGTTAATGCACGCACGCATGCATGAAGACCATCCGAAGAACATGGTTCGAAGTTACCAGCTTCGATGGCATTCCTTGCAGCTTTTCTGAAATCATCCACAACGCGAGGGATCTCATCCGTTCGTAATCGCCTGGGAACAGTGTACTCCTCGTCGGGTTCACCTTCAAGCAGCAAGCCGGAGTTCACCGGCTTGTCGGTGCAGGAGATGGGAGCTTGTCCATTAGGCTGGTACCCTGAGAACACACACCTCAACGATCAAACACAAGAGACGAATACTCCTGAGTTCATCACATGCGTGCTGCTTACCAGTGTTGGAGACCCTGCCAGTGTGCCAGAGCTGGCAGAAGAAGATCCCGCCCTTGGCGTGCACGGCATCCACGATCGGCTTCCATGCCTCCACTTGCTCCTTCGTCCATATGCCAGGCGTGTGGGGGTACCTATCCATCCAAAGCAGATAGAGATCACAGCGATGGAACATGTTCTCCGTAGCTGACAGGGATGATAGTTTACCCTTGAGCAGTGTCTGAGACGCAAGTGGCTTCACCGATCAGAAGGCCACCACTCGTGGTTCTCTGGGAGTAGTATAAGACAGCATGTGGTTGGGGGACATTGCCATAGGATCTTGATCTTGTTAATGGTGCCAACACAATTCTGTGATCAAGTGAAGACCAAGATAAATTAAAATGATAACAAACTCCCAAACATTACAACTTCAGATTTTTTCTTCTTCTTTTGTTTGGAGATTCCCTTACTCCATACAATTATTAAAAATAATAAAATATAAATTTACTAAATATAACCCATTAATTATCTTTCATATTCTTATTTTTCGCCTCTTAGTTATCATTACTTCATGAAACTTACTTTTTTGTAAAGGTTTGGAATTTGATATCTCTAGGATGATGCAAATTGATGTAAAAGATACTATCTTTTAAATTATTATATAAATATTCAGAATATCATCTTTCGGGCCTAGAACCCAATGCCTTAAAGGTCTAAAAACATTCAGTCACTAATGTAAAAATATTTCTATTTTTAAATCGTGTCATTTGATTATTATTATTTTGTTAGTTTATATCACCAATGATAAAGATATTATGATGATTAGGATAAGGAAAATAAGTGAATACGAAGAAAGGGGGGAAAAGAAAAAAAGATATACTGGTTATGTACAACGAGATGGAAGAATTTGTTGAAATTAAATAATAAATTAATAATATTTATATCCATTTATAGAAGAATATCTTAGAAATATTAAAAATTCGTTGTAGATAATAAAAAGGATCACCAATAGATTTTTTTTAAACTTCTCAAATAGTCTAAAAAATTATTGTTTGATTATGTGATCATATCTAATTAGGTAAGATATATTATAGATCTGATTTGATTTTAATTATGATTATCGATCAATTAAAAGGAAGTCTATTTTTGATAGTATTCTTTAGAAGATGATCTTGATAGAAGAGACTTTTTTAATTATTATCCTATACCTTCTACTCTCATTTATAAAATGATATGACCTTATAGGGATGAAACACTAAAAATTGAGATTATAGATCTATTTTCAATCTTGATAGTAGTGTCGGTGCCTATGGCGGTTGCAATAATGTCATTGTCTTAGATCAACACTACATTGTTGCCTTTGACTAGCGACTGCAACAATGTGATTGCAATGATGTTAGCTGGTTGCAACTAGCATCAATTAAACACCGAAGTCGTAGGTCTCAATAGTTGACCGATGGACACATGAGAGCAACTACATGTGAGTATATTAGTATAGTTGCACACTATGACAATCATGGGGTTCATCGAACGACGCATGAGCACAACCGTGCACCATGGTGACTATGGGGATCGTTGGTCAATATGTGACTATAGTTGCACTATGGAACGATACAATGATTGTAGGGGTTATCGATCGATCACACATCCCAACGGTCTCATGCCTCACATAGCAGCGATTGAGAAGAAGGAAAAAAATTATGATTTTTCAATTCTTAAAAGATTATATTGCCCTTCTAAGTCATTTTAATTCTAGTATATATTTCCTTAACAATTCTATCCCTTAGAGATCATATATTTTTAATATATATTATGATAAAATTATAATTTTACCCTTCAAAAATAAATTTTTTTGACTTATATCCTTAACTATAAAATTGACTAATTTAACTTACTTTAATTAAATATTTCATTAGAACTTTATTCTAACTATATGTTGACTCCTTAACTGGAGTTAGATTTGATCAATTTTGTTTTGATCAAATTTAAGAAAAATTAAATTTTGACTTTTTTTTACTTTGGCTAGTTTTAATTGACTTACCTAATTTGACCGATGTTTAGCCACTTGCACAATTAAATAGGATTGAATAGTCTAATTTAGGATTCTATACAAAATTATAAAAAGATACAAATTATAATTTTTTATAGTTTTCTCATATAATATATTCATAGAATTTTACTTATAGTAATTAAATTTTAATTATTATTTTAATTTATTTTTTTATTCATATACATATGTTTAAAATTATGAAATAATATTTATTTTTTACATAAAGATGATTTATGTTTTATTATGATTACAATTATTATATGAGTTTTCTTTTATGTCGATTAATGTTCAATAATTTTATTATTATTAAATTATTTTTATATAAATTATATTTAAAATTTTTAATGAATATTATTTGTAACTTATTTCCTTAAGTTTTATTTAGCTTATGGCTACCAAAATGGTATAAGCTACCAAAATAGCCTAGGATGATAGGCTTATAGGATATAAATTATAATAAATATATTATCATTTATAAAATATTTTAAATTATTATATTAATCTTATAACTACTAAAGTGGTTTAGACTAATGATTTATAAAATTATATTAAAAATTAAGCCTAAATAATATTAAAAAAATTATTATTACACACATAATAAGGAGATTTAGATAATTTCAAAAAAGAATCTATTTCAAATAGTTATGTGATTGGGTAGGATAATATTCTTTTGGATATTCTTGCATGGTTGTATACCTAAGAATAGCAATACTATTTTACAAGGGTGATATTAGTCTTACATAAATAAATTTGAGTAAAAACTAGATATGTCAATATTTTACTCAAATGTTATATATGAATTATATCAATAGTTTATCATATTTTAGAAATTGAAAGCATTAATATTGTTTTATATTTTACGATGACACCTCCTTCCATACACTACTATACTTCTAGTATCTCTGTGCTTTCTAGTTTAAATTAATCAAAATGGTCAAAGTATATACAGTTCATACTTGGTGTATCAGAACTTTACTTAGCATTACTTATTGATAAGCCCACAGACTTGACTAACGATAGCACTATAGAATAAATTAATAAATCAAATATTTTAAAAAATCTAATAAGCTGAATCTAATATTTATAATAATGATAATTATAAATAATATAAAGACTTTATTACCACCTACAACTAGTGCACAAAAATATTTGAGAGCCATAAAAGGCATATTTAAATCACTAGATAAGTTATTAGTTGACATAGTATGAAAAATCTAATAAGCTTAGTCTAATATTTATAAGAATGATAATTAAAAATAATATAAAGACTTTATTATCACTTACAACTAGTATTTAGAAATATTTGAGGGATAAAAGATAGATTTAAATATCTAAATAAGTTATTAGTTAACACAAAAAATTGACTATAGTTCAATATAATAACACCCAAGGGATTTAGGATCATATCCTCAATATGACTGATAAGATTGTGAAACTTAAAATATTAAGTATGAATATGAATGAGTTTTTCCTCATACAGTTTATTCTCAATTATTTTTCTCTTCAATTTGGCCTATTAAAGATTCACTATAATACAAATAAGAATGAGTTGACTAATATATGTGTTCAAAAAGAATTAAGATTAAAGTAGTAAAGATCTCATAATATTTTGACTACTACTTAATGAGTTAATAATAAAAAAAATTGAAACATCATCCGCCAAAAAAAAGTTAAAGTTTGGAAATGCTAAGCAAACGAATAAAAAGAAAACTTTATAGTAAAATATTTCTTTTGTAACAAAAAAAGGGCATATGAAAAAGGATTATATTAAATATAAGATTTATTTTAAAAAGAAAAGTATAAACTCGACCTTTCTATATTTTGAGTCAAATATTATATAGGTTCCTTTTAATACTTAGTGGATTGATTCTAGTGCTTCAACTTATATTACCAATAATATATATTGATTTCTTATAACATGTAAACTAGAAGAAATAAAATTTTTATTATTATGAGGAATTGTCTCAAAGCGAAAATGATAGTGGTGAGAACTTATCATACATTGATTTTTTAAAACATGTAGACAAAAAAAAAAAGATTTGTTATTATAAGAAATCATCTTAAAGTGAAAATGATAGTGGTGGAAACTTATCTCCTATGCCTAGAGGTGAATTATTTGATAAATCTTGCAGATTTATACTATATTCCTACTAATTCTAGAAATTTAATTTTTTTATCTAGAATTGATGAGCTAAGATATTATCTTTTTTTGGTAATAGTAAACTCAATATAGTTTCAATAATAAGATATCTTCTATATTGTAATTGTAAACTTAATATAATACATTCAAGAGCTATGAACTTATCTTAAATCAATAAAATTATGATTCATCTACAACCCAAGCCTAGGATTAAAAATAATATTTGAGAATACTAAAATCATTAAATTCTCATTCACATTTATAAAATATGTGTGATTTTTTAATCATTCAAAATATCACTCAATAACTCTATAAAATATAAGGCCAACTGAAAAATCATTAACAACCATCTATAAACACACAAGAGTAAGAATTTACATAATCACAAAACCAACCATTTACCACAAGTTTATATCAATATAAAACTTCAAAACTTAATATTCTAAACTTTCAAATAGAAAAGGTCCCTTAACTTTTATAAGACACATCAATTTAAATTTATTTTAAAATACATTATAAGGAAAGTATACTTTTTCAACAACATTATGTCTAGCCACTAAAGACTTGTTAAAACCTTCAAGTATTCCACGGCCTCAACCCATTCCTAACGTTGCAATGAGTAATAAACTAACCTAAAAATTTATATAGTAATATGATGAGTTATAAAGTTCAACAAGTGACTAAGATATCTATGGAAAAGAGACGATCGATCAAATGACCTTAATATCAAGGTGTAAAGAATGGATAAAAGAATCATATATGTTATTTCACTAGATATAAAAATTATAGATATCATTTCATTAAATACAAGAATCATATATATTATTTCATTATATACAAGAATCATATATGTCGTTTTATTAGAAACATAATTAACAAGAGAGTAAAGAGCAACATAAAAGTCACTTAATATTAAGATACAATTCATTAGCTAAAAAATAGAGTCATATTTGACATTTCTTTTGGTTCACTTAGGAGCATATCAATGAAGTAAAGAGCATTTAGGAAAATATCCAGAATAAATATGAAACATAAGCTCAAGGGTCATATTTGATATTTCATTCATTTCATTCATATCCAAAGAGAATATTGGTAGTCATAAGTGCCCTGTAAGCCAATCACATGAGTGATGGCACATGTGACACACTATGTAGTCCTTTTGTGTATTATAATTATTAGTATTTTCTCACTTTATGATTGTATGTTGCTGATATTCATGGGTCTGTGCAATGAGAATTGGATCATGATGAGATCATGATAATATAATCAATTTACCTTTAAACACGGACCCTAAATAATCTTGGTCATAAGTTAATCGGGATAGAGATCAAGATAATCGGATATATCGGTGCTGTATACCCATCTATATGATGGAGGCGATTGGTCTCATATATGCTCATGTGAGGACACTAGGGATACAGTGCATATGCTCATTGGAAAATGAGTTCACTGATTGATCTGCTTATGGAATGTTGGATGGTTAATAATACATCATTGTCAGATAGTTCCATAGTCCTAATTATGTGTCGGGTCCTTAGACTTGAGACACTAAGGATGCCTTATTGTAGTACTTTATTATTTGACATTGGACTTACGGGTTTGGAAGTTCCAGATTTAGCACAACCAATTATTGAAAATTATGACTAACCTTATGAAAGCAATTGAATATCAACAGACGATCATTCGCTTTTAGTGTCATGAGAGGAATATCCTATGTATTCTTACTCAAGCAAATCCTTAGCTAGGGTCATTCGGATTGAGAGAGAAAGATTTCTCTGAGAGAATCTGATTAGAGCGAGACTCGAGTAGATTCTATATGGGGCCTAACAATATTATGCCCAGTATACAGTCTCTAGGTTAGATATATGAAGGATTATAGATACATGGTAACTGAGGACATATATGTCCAACAGATTAGATCCCCCTATATCGTTTGGGGATTATGGTATAGTGGCTTAGTACGTTTGTAATCGATGAGTCAAGTGAATTATTATAGAGACAATAATTCACTAAGTCAAAAGGAGTTTTGATAGATACGACTCACAACCAGCTCGATATTGAGCCTAGAGGGTCATACAAATGGTAGGTGTTGCAACGAGTAGAGGTTTGAATATGAGATATTTACCGGAGCCCCTATCTTATTAGATATCCAATAAGCATATGAATTATTGGATCCTATGGATAATATTCAATAAGAGTTAATAAGAGATTATTGAATAGAGATCCACTAATCTAACAGGCGTAGATAATTGGATAGAGATCTAGTATCCAATAGGACAAGATAAATTATGGTTAAATTGACAAAGACCTCTATAAATAGAAGGGAACCAAAGGGGCATATGCTAGACTCGTTTTGGTTGTCACATCATATTCGCCTCCCTCCCTCTCATCCTCAATCGACAACCCCAGTTTGGGGCATGTGGATAACAAGAAGGGCTAGCCCCTTCTTAATCACGTGGTGTACGTGGAGAGAAAGATCATGTACGACCTTAAGTTCGTTGAAGGCGGTGGTGGCTTTGTTCGCCCATTAGAAAGCATTTTTTTTTAGCATGGAAGTAAGGGGTGCGCTGATCTTTATATAGTTTTTCACGAACTTGCGATAGTAGCCTATTAAACAAAGAAAGCCACGTAGCAATTTTATGTTCCTCGGGGTCAGCCAGTTCTGTATTGCTTCAATTTGGAGGGGTCCACCATCACACCTTCCTCTGATATGATATGCCCAAGATATTCCACCTTTTGTTGAAGAAAGCAAAAATTCGTAGTGGCCGTTGTGTGTTCGAAAGGCGGTTTTCGGTATGTCTTCGCACACTCGTATTTGATGATACCCGGATCGAAGGTCCAGCTTTGTGAAGATTTGTGCTCCATTTTATCTAGAAATTCATCTACTATTGGAATAGGGCATTTGTCATTGACGGTTATGCCGTTGAGAGCTCGATAATCAATGTATAATCGCCATATTCCGTCCTTCTTTCGTACGAATAGCATCGGTGAAGAGTAGGGGATGCAACTTGGCCGTCGAATTTTGTGGTAATCAGATCGGAGGTTCAACTTCGTGAAGACTCGAGCTCCTTTTAATTCATTAAGAAGTTCATCCACCATTGGTATTGGGTACTTCTCCTTGACTGTGATGTCATTTAAAGCTCGGTAGTCGATGCACATTCGCCAAGTTTCGTCCTTCTTGCGTACAAGCAGCACCAGTGAGGAATATAGGCTGCAACTTGGCCGAATAATTCCTATTTTGAGCATCTCTTTTACAATCCTTTCTATTTCATCCTTTTGGAGATGTAGATACCGATATGACCGAATATTTGTTGGAGGTTTGCTTGGAAGAATCGTTATACAATGATCATGCCGACGGGTAAGAGGTAGGTTGTGCGATTCGTCAAATATATATGAAAATTCAGCAAGCAAATGAAGTAGGTTTGGATCTTCAAATTCTATTGGCTCTCCCTTAGTTTGCTACTCAAGTTGTGCCAAAAAGCCACTGCATGCTTTATGCAAAATCTTCTCCATTTGTTGTGTGCAAATCATCGTTACGTTGCCCCCATGTTTCCCATCCAGTATCACCTGTTTCCCTTTACTGTAAAATTTCATAATTAGTTTCATAAAATTCCACGAAACATCACCTAATGTCATCAACCATTCAATTCTGAGCATGGCCTCATGATTATCAAGAGGGAGGAGGAAGATGTCGGTGATAATTTCTTGGTCTTGCAGTAATAGTTTCACCTGCAGACATCTTTGGTTGCACTTTAGGACTCTTCCGTCAGTGACCTTTACGTCTAACCTGCTGCAATTCTCGATAGGTAAGGCCATCCAGACAGCAACCTTACTATTTAGGAAGTTATTAGTACTGCCCATGTTGATGAGAACAATGATCGATTGTTGTTTGAGAATGCCTCCAACTTTCATCGTTTGTGGGTTTGAGCAGCCGGCTAGTGTGTGTACCGTAACGTTGATCGGTTGTGGCTCTTCTTCCGCATCTTTTTCTTCATGTTCAAGACTCTCTTCTGGATGTTAAATAACCTCTTCTTCTACTGGTTCAATCATAAGAAGTCTCCCTTTACTACAGCAATGCTCACGGCTCCACGGCTAGTCGTAATGCTAACATAATCCCTTCGCAAATCGCTCCCGAAGTTCTTCTCTTGTCAAACTTTTTGGTGCAGGGACTCGGTTGATAGTAAGGGGGGTGAGGGCTTTAGTATTGCAGGTCAAGGAGTGATCCTAGTCCTCCGGGCTTCATAGTTCAATCGCTCCTCTTGAAGTCGTGCGAAAGAGATGGCTGCCATAAACGTGTATGGTTGTCGCGCTTTAACTTCTCCCCGAATCTCCGGTTTCAAGCCCTTAATGAAGGTCCCCAATAGATATTTTTGAGACCAATCACAAGTTTGATTAGATAATCTTTCAAACCTGGTTTGGTACTCCTAAATAGTGGAGGTTTGTCAGATCTTTGCTAGTTGTCCGTCAATGTTCTTGTAATCGGTTGGTCCGAAGCGGATCAGCAGTCCTTCTTTGAATTGTCGCCATGAGAGGACTCCATGAGTGTATTCAAACCAGTCAAACCACTATATGGCATCCCCTTCAAGATGTATAACAGCAATTTCCAACATAGATGCGTCCATAGTTTTGTGGTACCAAAAATATTGCTTCGCGCGCGAGATCCAACCAATCGAGTCTCCTTCTTCCCATCTAGGGAAGTCCACCCGTATGCATGGATAGTTGGGGTCGGTCATAGAGCCTCCCCTCTCTTGGAAGCTCGCGAGATCCAACCAATCGGGTCTCCTTCTTCCCATCTAGGGAAGTCCACTCTCATACGTGGATAGTTGGGGTCGGTCATAGAGCCTCCCCTCTCTTGGAAGTCATCTCTTCGGGCTTGGTGTGATTGGTTAGAGCTCTCTCCTTGATGTGATTTCTTCGGGCTTGGTGATTGGCTCAAACTGAGTTCGGTAAAGAGAGTTTGAATCTTATCCTTCGTTCACGCCTCGAAAGCTTCAAATTTAGCATTGATTACCTTCTCAGATGCCATAGTATATGCCTCCAAATCTGTGATGTTAAGATCTCTCTTTTGTTGTCGGGTTAAAGGCATGTATAGATTGAGAGAATGATCGAAAAGGTTGATGGATTGGTGGATGTAGGCTACGATTTAGGCTTGTTTTATGGCTGTTTTGGGTGCAGTTTGAGGATGTGGTTTGATGGAGTTTTAGGGCTGTGGATGAAAGTTTTAGATCTATGGTAGATGGTAGCAAAGGTTTGATAGAAATCAGTGGAAGTTGCTCAGGTATGTGTTGTCTTATAAGAGTAGAATTATTGTCGAAGAAACAGTGGTTTCTCGATGAAATTTCCACCCAAAACTTGAGAGATTTGAGGAGGGAATTGACAGAAAAATCTCGGTTTATATGACAACAAGGATGTCCAATTTAATCAAGAAAATTTCAGCAGTATAATAGCAAGGAAATTGGTGTAAGTTGCGATAGCAGAATTCTCGTCGAAAAATTTCAACGGTTTACGACGAAAATTTGCAGCAACACAAAATCGTTTTTGAGATAAATTCCTCAACATATCAATCTTAGATGGAAGCCAAGATGATCTTTGAAGTGTATAAGAAATTTCGTTCAAAAAATATTACAAATAGATCGGTTAAGGCAATAATATGTGGCTGAAATTTTCAGCAGCACAGATTTTCAAGTGTAGCATATTGGACGTAAAAGATCAATGGTTTATATTGAGAATTTTTTGACAAAACCAAAGGGAAATCTGCTGTTAGGAAGTGTCAAAGCTGTCATAAAAATTTCGTAGAGATTTGGACAAAAAAAATACAGTAGGAAGATCAAATAGACTGTGCTATACAGTTGGAATTCTACAATGTATCCTTCGTCGTAGAGATAAAAACTTTGCGACGAAAAGTTTATGCAGCAATATAGGAATAATTTTTTTTTAGATTTTCGAATAAAGATAATTCAATTACAGCAGTAGTAAGGTAGGAAACCAAAACTTGTTGTAATTCACGAGGAGATCAAAGGATGATCCGCGATTGTGGAGATGATGGCAGAGTTCGACGATGATTTGTTAAGCAATTGTGGGAATTGCTTTGAGCGGTTGTGGAAGGCTGATGGATGGCTGTGGAAGGGCAGCGAAATGCCAAGAACGCTGCTCTGATACCAAGTATTAGAACCCTTACAGATTCTAAGCTTGGGGTTGATCTCTTTAGGGGATCGACCTCCTTGGAACTCTATAGGGGTTCCTTCCTTTAAGTTGCTGCTCAAAGGCTGCAGAAAAGATTCATCTATTGCTTATGAAAAGAGGATAAATACATAGTTATTTATAGGGCTTCTAAACCCAAACTCCTAATATGACTCATACTCAAAACTCCTATTCCTTTACAACTCATAATATTTTTTTAAGAAATACTCTCCTAACTTTAGCCGGCCTCTTCACCTCTTTAATAGGGGTTGGCTTAGATAGGTTTTACATAAATGTCTCTCTCAATTAGGACTCTCGTAGCTAGAGTCCTAATAGAAATATGAGATTTTGCTTTTTTTATTCTTCTGCTGCTCATGTGATACTCTGTCTAGGTTTCCCAACACACAATGTATATGTAAGTAAAAGAAACATAAAGGGTGAATTGGGATCATAACATTGCATGATTCATCCATTTCTATATGACCATTAATAATTTCCCACGTTTGGAAGCTCCATCCGCACACATTTGGATGAAGTCACCGTGGTTGATAAGAGCATCACAAGTTCTACACATTACCATAGTATAAAAGGACATTGTAAAGACCAATTGAGGGATACAAAACTTTAAAACTGCCACATAAGGCTCAATTGAGAGAAGAATTTTAGTTAAAATCAAGTTCAAAAAGATAGAAATAAGAATAGATAAATTTGAAAATAAATATGTACAAGTAAAATCTATGAGATACATTACACAAGATATTTGGATAATCAATCATACTCTAATTTACTGAAGAAATATATCATTTGAAAGATATATAAGTCTACTTTAAGATAAAGTAATTTTTGTACAAATTGGAGTTGTCGATAGAGTTACAAGAGATTTAGTATAAAGTGATCGAAAAATATTATCTCTATTTTATAAAATCTAATTAATCAAAATAAATAAACATTTAGGTAGACATTTGCATTCCAAATTATTCAAATGAGATACTGGAAGAAAGATATAAGAGTTTAGTTTCTAAAGAATTAAGTTTTGTCCAAATCAAAATTTTATACAAAATATTATAATCAAAACAAAGCAAATAGATCATAATTCTTAAAATTTTTAGATTAGCAATTTTGTAGCTCAAATAGGGTTAATGCCATTAGAAAAGATAAGCTATATAAATTACTCATAAATAAGAAAAAAATAATGATAGAAATCTCTATAGGATGGGTTAGTACCCTTGTCTTAGAACAATTTAATCCCAATGAATTGATCCAAAACCTAGCAACACTTCTTCTCCTTCAATTTTCTCTTCTCTTCTCTAGTGAAATATGGGTTGTAGCAAGGTTCTCATTTGATAAGTTATCTACCCTAATTTACTTAGGTTTAATCAACACAAAGATAATAAAATGGTAAGTATAGCATAGATGCCATCAATATAACAAATACAAGTGGCACATTCTTAAGTTAGCTAGTGACACATGTCATCTATCTTTTTTTTTTAACTCAATATAAATCTTTCACAAATCACATTCAATTTTTAGGATTCATAATTAAGTTCCTTCCAATATAAAATTATTTAATAAAAAAATTAAATATTTTTTTATTAAAATAATAAAAAATTATAGACATCATAAATAATTCAAAAAATGAATGATATTACAGTTGTTACTCTTTATATGCACATAAATGAAGTTGAGAGATAATGAGTTAGAAAAATTAAAATTATTAGATTTGGAATAGTAGAATTTTATGACAAATATGCTGAGTCAGATCAGAATCCTAATCTTTTGGTTATATTCCTAAAAAAAGTGAGGTATTTATGCTTAGTATGTCTTACTAGATATGTCATAGTAGAATTACGTTATTGAAAGGTAAAATTGTACTCTTATTGACATGATACAAAGCATTATAAGATATTCTTTTATATTTAGAGTCGATGTGAGGTGAAACTCTCAAGACAAATATGTATATCTTGAATAGAATACCTAGTAAGTCAGTTCTATCAACTCCATTTGAATTATGAATTGGTAAGAAACTCAATTTGAGATATCTATATATTTAGGGTTATCTTATAGAGATAAGAATCTTCAATTCACATGAAAATAAATTAGATCTAAAAACTATTTTTAATATTTTATTGGTTATCTAAAAAGTCTAAAGGTTATAGATTTTATTGTTCTAATCATAGTAGAAGAATAATAAATTTGATAATATAAGATTTATAAAAAATGATAAAATCAATGAGAATGAAAAATCTCAAAAGATTAAGTTTGGTATAGAGAAGATATAGGTTGATACTCTTTTATCATTTTTTATTGAAGAAATTGTTTTTAAAATCACTGAAAGAAATGATGTGAATGAACAATAAAATAACATTAATAAACTCTCATATGATGTTAGTTGCTAATGATTTTGTACAACAACGATAATTGATAGTTTTGAGAAGATATCAAAGGACAAGGAGACCTCATATTTTTTATAATTATATAATATATCTATAAGAATCAGATTATAACATAATAATCAAAATGGACCCTTTATCGTTTTCACAAGCCAAAGAAAATAGTGATTTTAAAAAGTGATATAATATAATGAAAGAAGAGTTAAAATCGATAGAATATAATAGTACTTGAGAACTCATTGAATTGCTAAATAATTATAATTGTAAAAGAGACTATTGCAAATGATTCTTTAAGACACAATGTAACTCAATTGACAATATCAAATGAAATAAAGCTAAACATATGACTAAGAGTTTTTCTTAGAAAAAAAGTATCAGTTATATTGAGACATTTTCTTTAGCTTCTAAAAAAGACATATTAAGGGTTATCAAGATATTAGTAAGATCTTGAGTTACATTAAATAGATGTGAAAATTGTATTTGTAAATGAGGATCTAGACGAAGAAATCTACACAGAACAACTTGGAGAATTCGTAGAAAAAAGATAGAAACATTAGGCTTAGAAAATTAGAAGATCCATTTATGATCTTAAAAAAACTTGCGGCTAATAGTATATAAGTTCCATGATACCATTATTTTTTAAATTTAAAATAATATTATTAATCAATATATATATTTAAAGGTTAATAAGAATAATTTTTTAAAAAATATAAAATAAGCACCTAATATATCATCAACAATAAAAACTGAATTTATGGTATACTTTGAGGCTATAAATCAAGCTTTATAGTTGTGAAATTTTATCTTAAAACTTAATATGATCAACTCAATTATCAAACTGTTGAAGATATTTCATGATAACACTATAGTAATTTTCTAAAAATGATAAATACTCTAGTAGTTCTAAGAATATCGAAATAAAATACTTTATGATTAGTTAAAGAATTTAGAAACAACAAGTGTCAATTAAGAACTTGAGCATCACCTTGATGATTGATAATCTATTTATAAAAGTTTTATATCCTAAAGTATTTAAATAATATATTCTGAATGAGATTTATGAGCAAGTAGTATAAGATATAGTATTGCAAGTTTATGTTGATACTATTATTGAAAAAAAATTAATTAAAGTTATTTATTTTTACTATCATGTTTATATTTTTGTTTATAGATATTATAATTAAATGTGATAATAGATTGTATTGATATAATAAATTATAAGATTTATTATAAATTATACAAGAAAGACTAATAATATTATAGTACATAAAATGAAGTATAATATTGATAGTTGAACTTAATATAATATTATTATACTTATTAAATTTATTAGCTTATTTTAAAAATTCATGATCAAGTGTAAAATGCTTTTCAAAATTTTAAAATTCAATTAGATAATTTTTTTATTAAAAAAATATTTTATTTATTTTAATTTAATTTTTTTTATATATTATCAATTGATGGATTAACTAAGAGAATATTATGATTATGTGGTCCTATCTAATTAGGTAAGATATATTGTAGATCTGATTGAATTCTAATTAATCAATAGAATTCTTAAAGCAATGAACTTATAGAAAAGACTCTTACTAATTATTATTTTAGGTCTTCAACTCTTGCTTATAAAAGGACAAGACAAAATTAGGCAAGTCAATACTAGATCAAAATTATTATAGTTTTCAGATCCGATAATAATACGTTTATAGATCAAATAAAAATTTTCTAAATGATATTGAAAAAGATATAATTCTGATCTTAATATATCATTATTTAATTTTGATTATGAAATTAAGATTTTTCGTATAACAAAAACATAATTATAGTTTTTATACTTATAAGTATAACTCCTCAATAATTTCTAAAAGAGATCATTAAATGAGAGAGAATGAAAAAAATCCATAAAATTGCAATCCTTTTTTTTAGAGAGAGAGAGAGAGAGAGAGAGAGAGATAAGTCTCAAAACTATGAGAATAAAAAATAAACAAATTTGATACTTGGATTCATCAACTAGTTCCAAAAGTTCTTGGTATTTCTATGAACAATATTGACTGACGAATTTGAAACAAATTAACTTGCAAGAGAACACAACACATAAACCAAAATCAACCAGCAAATCCAAACACGAGATCACCAGAGTTAACAGAAAGAAGAAGTCATGTCTACGTCCCTAAATTACCTGTGAGATAAATGGAACTTTCCCATCTTGTGAGGAGTCAGAAGAGGATCAGTGGCAGCGGCCATTTCTGCAACTGCTGAGAACTAAGATGGTGGATGCAGCACCAGACTCAACTCCTGAGAGAGACAGAGACGGAGAGGACTGGTGGTTCTCGATAAATAGGCCATCGAGGTTTTCTTGATGTGTACGTTTATGATTGGACCAAACAAATCAATATGGACCGTCCGCATCTTCTTAATCGCAGCCGAACCAATGGAGTCAAAAATTTTCTAGAAGACACATTGCACCGGAGCCTGTTCGCCTTATTGGATCCACGATCCATCCCCGACTCCGCTAAAGAAACGCAAGATTTGGTATCGGGGTTTGTATACATTGGGACGAAGGATCGGTTCATATCTGAGTACCCGAATCTCGAGAAGGATTCGGATGTGGGTTTGGGTTATCAGATCCATTTAACATCCATCTCTTTCTTGCTCGACGAGTCTCGACGCATCGCACCGTAGGCTATCACATCTCTCTCAGGCATTCCGCCGAACACCTGTTCCGCGCGGAGCAAGCGGCCGCACTTGGACTAGTACCTGAGCAATCCGGTCGGAAGCGAGACTCAATGTAAAGATTTGGCAATAGATGGCACGGGCGACACTGGAAACGTCAGGAGAGAGCAGCGGACCAGAAGCGCGAAAGTGGCCGTGTCGGGGAGGACGCCTTCGCTGGCCATCGCGCGGTATAGGGAGAGGAGCGAACCAGGCGGTTCCATAGGGACGAGGAGGAGCGAGGCGCGAGAGCGGACGACGCGGGGTGTGATTGGGAGAGAGCGCGGTGGTGGTCGGAGTTAAACCCGAAACCCGTTATGAACCGGCTAAACCCGACCCGATCGGGTCGGATTTGCGAATCTGTCCATTGATATACGATGGATGGTATGTGGCTTCAAACAATCTGACGGATACGTGAATCATAATCCATTGACGCTCGGGGATGGACGATTTTGATTGGTGGTCCGTCAATTAATGATCGACTGACCATCACTGTTTTGGAGCATGACAGGCAGTGGTCCATGCATTGATGATTGACCAATCTAGATTGCAATTTTATCCTTTAGATGTATCTTCAATTATTTATGTTTGTTGATCCGATATGTTTGTTACTCTTTTGAGTGAATCCATCCGACTTTTATTCAAGTTGTCATGGTTCGAAATTAACCTTTATTATTATTATAGTCCATCACAAGCTTAGTCTCGAATCACATCGAATATAATTTTTTTATGATATTTAAATTAGAAATTAAAAAAATATAAGATTTTGAGGGTTTATCCTGTCAAGAATGTTTTTATAAAAAGATATTAATAACCATCGAGATTAAGTGAAAATAATTTTATAAACTTATCAATCATTAGTGAGGAATTGATTGACGTTACGATTAATGCCATGTGTCACATCGATTTAGATGAAATATTATACTAATAAGATATTAAGTCATTTTTTTCTATTATTCATGTGATCCGAAAAGAGAAGAGAAATTAAATATAATCAAGATTAAAGGAAAAATACTATCCTTGTATAGATATAGGACTATAAATGTCAATCCAGCCATAAGGAAGATGATCTGATCCGATATTAAGGATCAAAAAATTTAGTCCAAATTATTAAATGAAATGAAAGTATATCCATTTAGTTTGCTTACACTGTCTTTGTTAGACTGGAGATTAATCTAAATATATAGTAGATCACAACCTGCTCCTCATATACAATGAGTGATTTTTATTGTGATTTATATACTTGTCATGAAAACCTCATGGTCATTTACTTTGAGACAGACCTGTAGCTGAAGCAATATCCATCCTCTCTCATCCTTTGGTCTCCTAAAGTGGCAAACTTCTTCTTCTTCTTCTTTCTTCTTCTTCTTCTTCAGAGAGAGAGAGAGAGAGAGAGAGAGGTGTGTGCTCCTCTGTACCCGTAATGTTAATTTTGTTGCTGTTGCAGCCAACTGCAATGATCGCTATCTCTTAGCCTTCCTCACACTGTACACGCTTCGATGCCTTTTGTACCTTGGATGAGACGTGGCGCTGTCGAAGTGTTTCGGCATTCCGATGGATGGAACGGAAGCAACTCGAGATGTTGCCAACAGTGATCTGCTGCAAAAGTTGCAGACACTCCCTTCAGCTTTTACTTCCTTTCTGCGAGGTTTTGTTCTTCTTATTATTTTTCCCTGTAAACGATGTATTGATCGGAAAGATAGTCGATTTCATATGACCAAAAGATGTGTTTGGCTGACCCAAAATTTACTGTTTTCTGTAACATTTATTTCTTCTCTACATTTATATTTTTTCTTACTCATCCAAACGACAGTTTTAGGTGGTGTCGATTTAAAATGCAATTTCTTTAATCTTCATTCGAACCCTATATATGAATGTCTAATAACTCCAAAAAAAAATGAAGTAAATATATTCCGCGAAGACTAAAGAAAATAAGACATTTATTAGAATTGAGAAAGACATGTGTTGATTGCATTCAAAAAAAGTAACCCATAATAGTTTGGATTAATAATAAATTAAATGGATATGATATAATGGTAAGAAGAAAATATCAAAATTGGTCGAAGGTAAAAAAAAGAAATAATTAAATAATATAATATAATAAACAAATAAATAAATAAGAAAAAAATACAAAATAAATAAAAAATTTGAAGTTTTTGTTTTCAAAATAAAAACTGTAACATTATCACCCTTAGAACTAAACTTATAGTTTTAGTTAAGCTTGCATGAAGAATTTATTTTAAGAAAGTGATTTATGATTGCGGCAGAGACTTTGGAGATTGCAGTCATTGCATTGCCATTCCTGGAAGCCTTCAAAGGACACTGGAACTCCATTTTTATGTTGTTTGCACAGCACAAAGTTGGGTTTGAATGATTTCATAGCAGCTCATATAGCCAATAAGAACAATGAGTAGGAATAGAGGAATAGTTTTGTCTGTCAATCCATCAAGGTGAGGTAGTGAACCAGTTGGTGTTGGGAAGATTACAATCCAAGGAAACCCAGTACACTACTTGACTCATTGCAGAGGATGAAAAAGGAGGAAATGGGAGAGTGCTTGAGGTAGGTTTGAGCTGAAATCATGGCTTGTGGCAGAGGGCTTCATGCTTGGGGAGAGAACACATAGCTTTCTTGTTGAAAATAATTGCAAGCTTCTGCTATTCATGTCAGGGATTCACAATTTTTTTGTGGCTGGTGGAGGGATAGAACAATACATTTGAAATGATACTTGTGGTGACTAAAACCAAGTTCAACTTTGGTCTTTCTCATACATGTAAGCTCACAAATCCTTTACCCAAATGGTAAAGAGAGGTTCTATCGAATGTAATGCCACTCTGGTTCTTAAGGGACTATGTGTACAGCAACATAAAGGCATATTGTGGGATAAGGAATCTAATCTTACACAGATAATATGACTGAGAACATTCCTTCAGTTACAGGAGAGAAAATGATGTGTCTTAAGAGTCATCTTCGAATTCAGCTACTGTTCTCCACCATTGTCCATTACTGCAAGTCTCTTCCTGCATTCTCACATGGAATCAGGGTGAGGTTGACAACTCTTTTGCAGTATGTTCAAAGGTACCTGAGACCAACTTTGACAGATTAAGTGAAACAGAGTCATCTATTTTGATGGCAAGCATGCAAGCAACTCACTCAAGGCAAGGACTTCAAATTAAAATGAATAGGACCTATGAGATATTGAATGATGACCTATTCTGAGCATTCTGGTCCACTGAATTTGAGACAAGGTTCTGTCTTTTTTCTGTACTTTTTGAATACAAGACTTGAATGTGACCAAGGTCTTGTCATTTTAATTTGTCATGGGGGTGTTTTGGATTTTTAGTCTTCTTCGGATGCAATTTTTGGTTCTCCTTCCCTGTCACAGCAGTCTGCAGTCCCCTCTCTCTCTCTCTCTCTCTCCATTTGTCTTCTGTGGCATAAGCTTGATTCCTGGGACTGCAAGCAAAGCAAACATCCCATGCTTTACTTTTGTTGGGTCATAACCTTCTAAAATTCTTCTTGTGTTCCACTTTGTACTGTAAGATTTCTCCTCCCTCTTTATCTTTTGCCAGCCTTTCTGCTCCCTCACTACTGCTATAAACCACTTGCTTAGCGTCACACAGCCACAGCTTCCAAGCTCTTCTTGTGAAGCTTCTCATGAACAATACCAACAGGGAGTTCCAATTGGCCTGTTCATATCTCCTCAGTTTACAGGAGGGAAGGGTGGTGGGTTTATGTAGTCTTTTGCACTGTTCTGTATCTATGTTTTGTTTAATTCTTGTGCTGTACTCTGTGACAGAAATTGGCATTGGAAACTTACGAGTGTGGTGGAGAAGTTTCTCTGATGCTTTAGTCTTTTAAGGTGGTTTGATCGAAACTTCTTCTTGCTCTTGTTCTTGATCTTTTGCTTTGGTGTTCAGGCCGGAGAAAGAACAGTTAAAAGAAGGGGAAGAGAAAGCTCAAAGATTGAGAGACAATGGATCTTTCAGGTCATGAAGGAGAGATCCCAATCCCAATAAAGAACACCCATGACACCTCTTCCAGTGGACCTCCTCCTCCCCTCACCACGGCCACCATAGTAGACTACCACCACCATCACAACCCCTATCCGTACAGCACCAAGAAAAGGTTGGGGGTGAAGTACAGGGAGTGCCTCAAGAACCACGCGGCCTCCATTGGCGGCAACGCCACCGATGGCTGTGGTGAGTTCATGCCCGGCGGCGAGGAGGGGACTCTGGAGGCCTTGAAGTGCTCAGCCTGCGGGTGCCACAGAAACTTCCACAGGAAAGAAACAGAAGGCGAGTCCTCGTGGGCCTGCTACCACCCCCTCACGGCGAGGAACGCCATGAACCAGAGAGGCCTCCTGTTATCCGGGGCAGACGCGTTCGGCCTCGTTCCACGCCCGCTGCCGCCGCCGCTGCCTCACATGATCATGCCCCCGGGAGCCATGCAGACATCCGAGTCCGACGAGATGGAGGGGGTGGGGGACGAGATGGCAAGGCCGATTCTGGTGAAGAAGAGGCTGCGGACCAAGTTCACACCGGAGCAGAAGGAGAAGATGATGTGCTTCGCTGAGAAGGTCGGCTGGAGGCTTCAGAAGCAGGAGGAGAGTGCGGTGCAGCAACTCTGCCAGGAGATTGGAGTCAGAAGGAGAGTCCTCAAGGTGTGGATGCACAACAACAAGCACCAGTTGGCCAAGAAGAGCCCTCCCCAGCTTCAATGACTCTGGTTGCTTCCTCTCTCGCCATGGCAAACTACTCTTCCTATGACACTTGGAATTCTGAGCTTATAGTTATGATTAGCTTAAGTTTCTCTCATGACAGTATCTGAGTCAGATAATAGTATGACACCACTGTCAACCTTACCATATGCTATCTTGGGGTTTAGTGGTGTTAGTTGATAGGTTTTGTCGACATAGCCTTGTTTTTATTTCTATTAGTTGATAATTTTGGATGAAATTAAGTTTAAGTGTATGTGAAATGGTTTGAGAAGCTCATCCGATAATAATTACTTACGTCCATCCGATATTATTTGATGTAAGGAGAAAAGGGGATAACTCTTTTAACTAATTAAATTTAATTTTTATATTTTAAAAAATAATTATTTATTTTATATAAATTTAAAATCTTCACATATTTTATTATCAAAAAATCATAGTTATAATTATTTCGTGGCTAATTATTCAAAACGCTGCCACGGAAGCTGAACTCATCTCGATGATCACTAATGCTTCTGTAGGACACCTGCGGCCCGCGGTCTCGCCCGACCATCTCCTCCACCGTCTCCAAAGCTCTCCATCTCTATCGCCAAAACATTTCCTCCAAATCCAAGCCCAGCTCTTCGCCAACCCCACTCTCCGATCCCACCATCGCCTGCTCCCCGCGTTCCTCTCCCGCTTCGCCCCCTCTCACGCCCTCTCCCGCACCTCTCTCCTCCTCCGCCATTTCCCCGGCTGCGACCCCTTGTCCCTATGGAGCCACCTCGTCCGCTCCTCCGCCCACTCCGACCCCGACGCCCGTTCCGTCCTCCTCCTTTACCGCGCCATGGCCCGCGAAGGCGTCCTCCCCGACAGGGCCACCTTCGTGCCGCTGCTCCGTTGCTGCGCTGCCCTCCACGACGCTTTCGATGTGGCCTGCGTAGTCCACTGCCAAATTCTTATCCTGGATCTTGCGTCTGACCGGATTCTGATGACCGGATTGCTCATTTTGTACTCCAAGTGCGGATGCTTGCGTTCTGCAGAGCAGGTGTTCGCCAGAATGCCCGAGCGAGACGTGATCGCCTGCAATGCGATGATCGCGGCGCTGAGCTGCCACGGGCGCGTGGAGGACGCGCGGAGACTCTTCGAGCAGATGCCAACCCGGAGCTCGGCGTCCTGGAACTCCATGATCACTTGCTACTGCAAGCTGAACGACCTCGACTCCGCGCGCGAGATATTCGATCGGAATCCGATCAAGGACGTCGTCTCGTGGAATGCGATGATCGATGGGTACTGCAAGATGGGGCAACTGGCGAGGGCTCGCGAGCTGTTCGACCGGTTGGGGTTGGCGAAGAACTCGATGACATGGAACACGATGATCTCCGGGTATTTGCATCGCAGGGAGTTCGACACTGCGGTTTCCATGTTCCGGTCGATGCAGATGGAGAACGTGAGGCCTACCGAGGTAACTATGGCCAGCCTGCTCTCGGCCTGCGCACACTTGGGTGCTCTCAACATGGGCAGATGGATTCACGCATACATCCGGAATCACCAATTGAAGATGGACGTTGTCTTGGGCAACGCACTCATAGATATGTACTTCAAGTGTGGAGCCGTGGAAACTGCTCTCGAAGCCTTCCGTGGGATGCCTACCAGGAACATCTTCTGCTGGAATTCCGTCATTGCAGGCCTGGGGATGAATGGTTATGGTGACCGAGCTGTCGCAGTGTTTCATGAGATGGAGAAGATGGAGAGGCTTAAACCGGATGAAGTCACATTTGTTGGGCTCTTGTCAGCGTGCAGTCATTCAGGGTTAGTGACCGAAGGGAAGAAATATTTCTCTCAGATGCTTGATCTATATGGAGTAGAGCCCAAGATCGAACACTATGGCTGCATGGTAGACCTTCTCGGCCGGGCTGGCTTTCTCGAAGAGGTATTACATCTTTTGGAGACGATGCCTGTTCGACCTAATGCCATAGTCTGGGGAAGTCTGCTTCGTGCATGTCATATTCACAAGGACAGTGAGGTAAGCGAGAAGGTAACCCAACGCCTGATGGAGTTGGATCCAAATGATGGGGCTAACTATGTCTTTCTGTCGAACATATACGCGTCTTCGAATCGTTGGGATGATGTGGAGAGATGCAGGAGTATGATGTTGAGAAGCGGGGTGCGTAAAGTGCCCGGCTGTAGTTCGATCGAGGTGAACAACATGATTCATGAGTTCTTGGTTGGTGATGAGTCGCACCCGCAGTACGAGGAGATCTATGCTTTTATGGTTGGAATTGAGAAGGAACTGAGGAAGCTCGGGTATCGACCGAGCACAGATTGTGTGCACCATGACATAGAGGACGAGGAGAAGGAGAGTGCAGTGATGTATCATAGCGAGAAGATTGCAATTGCTTTTGGGATTATGAGCACGAGGGAGAAGGAGCCGATTCGAGTGGTGAAGAACCTCAGAATATGCAGTGACTGCCATGAAGCAGCCAAGCTGATAGCTAAGTTGTTCGATAGGGTGATTATAGTCAGGGATAGGAACCGGTTTCATCACTTTAAGAATGGGACGTGTTCCTGCAATGACTACTGGTGAAGATAAGTGATCGCTGTATTTAACACGACAGCTTCGAATGTAGTTGATGAACAGTTTCTCTTCAAACTTCACTCTGTAGCAAACAAATGTCACAGTTGTTTTGTTTTTGGTTATATCTAGTCCTGTCTCCAAAATTGATGATTCTCAGAGATCATGAGACAGTCTGCAGCAATATGGTGGTATAATCATAGTTCTTTGATCTCAGGTGAAGTATATGAGCTAACAAATTTAGAAGATCCAAAGAAGGTTTGCAATTTGGTTCAATTTGTGGAGAGGGAGGTTGTGGAGGCTCTAAGCTTCTTTAGATTTTGCAGATATTTGGTCCCTCCTTAGCCACCAATTCACTAGAAAAGAATCAATGATGATCTGCAGTAGGATGGTCACGTCAGACGTGCAACAGCAGAACAAATGCAGAACTTAAGGACAATATGAACCATTAAAGTTCTCACCTGGTTAATGTGTAAGGCAACACAGGGAAGGACCAACAATCCAGCCTCACCAAGTGCTCCCTGAAGCTGCTCAACAACAGCTACCAAAACAGGCAGAGTTTTCTGCGAGATGACACAAATGTGTGAATCAGTTGAATGTAAAAGAACACACTTAAGCCGGTATGGTCAAACTGAATATCCTTTTCATTTTGCTTTTCTTTAGTGTCTGTCCTCTAATCTGTGACAGCAATTATTCGGGTTAACACTAAGAACCAATACAACAACATCAGTCTTGATTGCATCTTGATAAGAAGAAAGCTTAGTGTTTTGACATGAGATTTAAAATACAAACAGAAGCATTTGTCTAGACATAGGTGCAGGTGAAAAGGTAAGGATAACTTGATGTTCGCTTAAAGTAGAAGCTCCATCGTTAGCTCCTTGCCGTATGACAGATGTATTTCATAGTTCCAGCACCATTATTTAGACCAACGATAAGCCAACTGACATTATAGTTATGGAATGTAATAACAATCACATTTTGGCTAGTGAAATTGGAAGCATTTCCACTTTGTCTTTCTATATTTATGGTCATTGATACCTGCTATAACAGAAAGAGAAAAAAAGGCTTGTTATTGTGTTTACGTGTTCATATGTTTATGCTAATATATTTCATATCCCTGTCGAACTAGCAAACATAATCTAAAAGAGATATATGTAGATAATACACATGATACAGCAGCTAGATAATGGTTATCATAAAAAGTATGATATAACTGACCTGACTAGCAACTATTATGACAGCTCGTAAATTTTCTTTCTTTGAGAAAACCGATTGGTCACCGCCAGAGACTACTGAGAGGCTTCGCACTGCAATGGTGTTGAATGCCAACAGAATGAAATGTAGGAGACTGCACAAGGGCACTGAATTTATGAGAAATAGGCAAATTTCATCAACCCATCACCTTTCATTTTCATATGTTAACCAGATGTCTTAAACTAAAATTAACTCATATATAATCATAAAACTGTTCATAATGGCTATCAAGTGCTCTGACTAGTCTAGGAGAGGCTTTTTCATCACCTGCAGTATCAATCTAAGTGAAGGAAATTAAATACACTCACCTAACCCTCAAATTAGATTGACAGACTTCGGGCGAAAGGGGCATACTTCCACTGTCAATCTACCACTTCACATGGACTCCCCTATGAGACTGAGTTCATGTGAAGTTCCAAATTCCATGAAACAAATGAGATGCCCCTTTCAAATAGGTCAGCCATAGGCATAGAATCATTGCAAAAAATTGCAATTATTGCATATAAAAGATAAAGGATTTAAAGCCATTTCTGGTTTCACATACAAAGGTCTTAGACATAAAAAGGACGTACTTAGTGCATGAGGCTTCGGCCAATATGGGATCCAGGGAGAGTACGTGTATATACTACATAGTACCTTTAAATATTTAAACAGATTGCTTCCGTGACTCGAACCCTAGTCTCCCAGATTGCAAAGGAGCAATCTTACTGTTATACAAGGGTCTTAGACATATAAAAGAAAAAGATGACTTAATGAAGTTTTAAAGGATGGATCTCCTAACCATAACCAGTGTAAAGTTGTTTCTCCTATTGACAGAACCAGATCATATGTAACAGGCTGTTGTAAGGGTTGGCCCAGTGTGTGCTTGATGCTTCTAATACAAGGTTTCAGAAGGGTCAATATACACAGTATTGCCCTTGCAAATTCAGAAGCTGTTTCCATAAAGCAAGCCCTTGACATCAATGACCAAGTAACCTTATCGCGATGGTAAGGATATTGTACCAAATATTCATCTAAAGCCACAAAACACCACACTATTTGTGAAACATAAGTCTGTGAAGAACATACATTCCCATGCCAACTGCAATAGCAAAAATTGCTGGCTTAACTGTTAAGAGCAAAGATCTTGATCTGCTCACTTGCATCCATGGCACCTGAGGAAGAAAAAAAATTGAGGAAAGAATAACAGAAAGCATGACCATACTGTTATATGGACACTTTAGCCTTTTGTAACTAATCACCTAAATGCAAAATTCTACAAATGCATAAGCGAAAGCAGAAACATAAGCAATAAGGTTATCCCATCTTTTCTCTGTTGCTTTAATAATCATTTCTCACTTATTTTGCCTTTTAAAGGCTACACCATCAAATGTACAATATATCTTTCGGGCTAACTACAGATTGCCTCCTGTAGTTAGTTACCTTTAGTGTTTCGGTCCCTATACTTTAAAAAGTTACATTGGCATCTCTGTAGTTTCAAAAGTAAAACGATTTGGCTTATTTACCCTAACGGCGTCAATAGAAACATGAAAATAAAAGGTAAAACAATAATTTTAAGTTCAGTGGTGGACGACATCAATGGCATATGGTGACGCTACTGGCATCGGTGGCAGCGGACCCCTCCCCCCTTGTCCTCGGTGTTGAGCAGCCGTCACCCTCCACCTCCTCGACCACTTCCTCACTGCTACCCCCTTCGCCTCCCCCCTCGTCCTCCCCTTCTCCTTCTCCACCCTCACCCCCAGCGTCGAGCACATTCGCCACCTTTCCCACAACAACTCTGTTGTCGCCCTCATCCACGACCATTCCTCCCTCTGCCCCGTCGTCGTCTCCTGGCCCCGTTCCCTCAACAGCAATAGCATCCTCGGCGAGTACCTCGCCAGCAGCGGCACGATCTCCTTAAACAACACCAGATTGTGTTGCAGCAGGTTTAGTCGCATCTCCCTCGGGATCTGCCGAGCGTCGGCCGTGATGATGCAGATGCCCGAGTTCATCGTCACCGCGTATCCAGGTGCTTGGGAGAAAGGCCACGGCGTGCTACAGGTCCAGCATCTCCCCCTGCAGCTTGTCGAGTTTGGCGTTCACTAGCGCCAGCTCGTCCGTCAAGATCGTCTGGGCACCATGCCCACATTCCCGGCACCGATCACGGATATCTTGTTATGACGCTGAGTCAGAGACGACGATGCCGCCTGCTGGATGGGGCGAAACAGGGTCCTGTGTATGTCATCAGCGAAGCCGGGCTCCGAGAGAGATGACACCTTCATCTTCTCGGGCCGAAGCTATGCACAGGATGGGAGCAAGAAAGGTGGCGAACGTGATCGACGCCAGGGGCGAGGGTGGAGAAGGAGAAGGGGAGGACGAGGGGGAGGCAGAGGGGGTAGCGATGAGGAAGTGGTCGAGGAGGCGGAGGGCGACGATCGCTCAACGCTAGGGACGAGGGGGGAGGGGGAGGGGTCCGCCGCCACCGACGTCAATGACACCGCCATCCGTCATTGACATCGTCCACCACTGAGCTTAAAATTATTTTTTTATCATTTATTTTCATGTTTCCGTTGATAAAAACCGACGTCGTTAAGGTAAATGGACATAATCGTTTTACTTTCGTAACTAAATGGATGTCAATGTAACTTTTTAAAGTATAGGAACCAGAACGCTAAAGATAGCTAACTACAAGGAGCAATCTGTAGTTAGCCCATATCTTTCTCATGTTACATACAAATTAAATTTACCGATCTTTCACATATCTAGCAAGTAAATGAATCACCTGCCTTAAGAAAGCTTTTATCACTAGATTCAACATATAAGTCTAGTTGGAATACTTAAGATTTTGCATCAGTATTTCCATCAACTCCTCCAGACTACTTAAAAGGTCCGATATTGATAGCACGGTTTTAAAGACCAATCAGTTCAGTTCGTACTATCCGGTATTTATCAGTCTGACTGGGAATTGGCACTTGAATTAGGCAATTTCACCCAATCAAGTTCGAAACTGGGTTCAGATCCTTCTCTTTTTAACTTGACAACAATAGCTGTCTTTTTTTGTTATTTTCATCTCCTGAATCCTTGTTTGAGAGAGAATACTACTATAGAACCTACTCTTTATATATGAAGAAATAGCAGCGCTTGTAAGCTATTCATTGCATAGGTTCACTAGTTCTTCTGAACTTTCTTCTCATACTTCTGCTTGGTAAAAGAGACTTCCAAAGTGACTTAAGAGTCCTTGGAGCTCTCATGAGAATACCACTTTAATTTTTAAATAAACCAATATAAGTTACAGTCAACAGTTTTACACTCTACTGGATGCATTCTAGTAGATACAAATATAAAACTACAAGAATTTACAAATTATAAAGACTTACTAGACCAAGAAGTATTGCGCTAATCATTGAGAAAGACCGCCGATTTCGATCAACATATTCTGCCACACCTGAATAACAAAATACCGTGACATTTTTAAGTTTTGATAAACATTCTAGTCACCCATATTAGGTGAAGAACATAGAAGCAAATAGCTTCCACGAAGCTTAAATGATTAACTACTAGCTAATGTTTATCTACCTTAATGTTCAACAATCCTTTTCAAATATTTACTTAAGCAAAATCTTATGAAGCATATATTCAAGCAAAACACCTTCCAGGTGGGCTCACATGACAAATGGATGCGATCAGACATCAGAGTCATATTGCTGTTATTAGAAATAATGAACTTAGCATTGTTGGTTTTTTTCTTTACTATGGGCAAAATGTGATCATTCAAAAAGGGATATCTGATTTGCTGAGATGAAAATCTTGATGATGCCAAACCTGTGCAAAGAGAATATTTCTGTGTAAGGGCAATTGTTCCACATCTTTGTTTTTCATATTTTCTCTGTAGTTCTTGGTCTAAGTTAAAATGACTAAATGTTGAACGTGATTCTGAGTTAGTGGGGTTCTTTGTTTATTTTTGGTTTCCCCTTCCAAAGTTACTATATGTTTCTACATTTAATCTTCTGAGTTGGACTGATTCTTTTGTTTATTCTTATGTACATTAATAAATTAGTGTTCCTGCATATTATATTAAATAAAAAATATTATCAACAAAAAACACACTCAAACAGAGCCACTAAGGATCAGTCAAGTTGATTTAATATTATATTAACTCAGTTAAAGAAAAAAATTCTTTAACTTAGTCAAGTTTGAAATGGTATATTAAAGGAAAACCAACTCAAGTGGGTTTCCATGAGTCCCTTTGACTAGTCAAGTTTGCCAAATGGTTCTACAAAGTTGATGTTTTCTATATAGTTCAATTGATTCGAGAAAGATAAGATATTGAAAAGTTTTTAAGAGGGGAACTTTAAACAACAAATCAAAACTGGTGCAAGGAATACAGCCGTAAATGTTGTACTCACTTTTTGATGAATCACGAATGACCTGCAAATATCAGAGTATATAAGTTTCGTTTTTTTCTTATCCTCAACATTATAAGTAATCAAGCATCTAAAATTAACAAGCAACTGATCAAGTAAAAAAGTCCAGAAGATCAAATTCACAAAAGACAGAAGCTGTATAAGGTGATTATGCCATTTGGTGATATGATGTGAATGGGGCAATAGCTAGTTATCTTCACATGATATATGATAGACATATGTGGCATTTCTAATGGTACAGCACCAATAACAACAACAATAAGTCAATAACAACAAGCCTTTGTCCAAATATTATAAATTGGTTGTCTTGATCATTTATGATCATTGATCTCTGATGAGGTTTCACTATATAATCGAGGGCTTCTTAGTTAAAAACTTAAAATGGCTACTTCAAAATAAAATGTGTTACATGCTGCTGTAATGCAGATTGCTCTCCAGTGTAACAGGATTGGATATACATCTGCAGATGCTGGTGCAGAGATCACTCCGAAGCAATTTTATTTTAGCAGAGTAGCAGGCTCAAGATACATTCACAGACAAATTTCAATAAATTGGACAGCGAGCTTTTTAAATCAGACTGTGAACACCAGTCTATGAAGAACTGATAATTATTACCCATGACATTTTACCAAAAAGATGTTATTTTTTAGAAGGAAATAAGTTGCTGAACCCCAAATAATTCATATCTTCAGTTCCATGATGTCAAGCAACTTGTATATAGATGCCTCTTGCAGAAAGTCTTTTGAGTACGAAAGTGAGTTTTACTTGGTCTAAGTTTAGACCACAAGTTGTCATTTACAAGAGTAATACAAAGGACAAAAAGCAATTTTTCCTTCAAGATACTTTCACAATAAATATCAATATGAATTAAATAATAATAACTATTTTCCTTCATGATATATCATTTTACTTACCTTCCCTATAACAAGAGGAACCAAGAGCATCATAATAAGGCTTTTAAATAATTGTGCAGTAGGCACAGATATCCCAGCTCCTGCTCCTATCAATTTTGAAAGTGAAAATGGAACCTAGGATGTTAATAAGTTGAAAGTCAGTCCATGAATATTTAGCTTCAAGGAAGCAGTTTATGAGCATATAACTCAAAGAAGATGCTAAAACAACAATAGTAAACTAAGTTCCATCTAAGGTTTGTCTCATATTGACTAGTAAAAGATGCATAATGCACTCTAAAGGTCCCATTTCTCCGTCTGCATGGATGAAGTAAAAGTTCATGAACTTTCTTCTCCCATCAATAATCAGTAAAAAAAAGGATCTATTACAATGCATAAAATATATGTTTGTGTGTGTATGTTATCTGTCTTAAGTTTGTGTAATCTTTGTGCAAAATGTATTTTCCTGTCATATATTGAATATGTTCATTGTTCTAATTTGCATCATGAGGTCTTTATAGAGGCAAATAATGTTCATGGCTTCATGCAATCAAACCATTTCCAGGTTATTGGAAAGTGAACTTACTGCCTCCCTTTCATTTTATTTGTTTTACAACAGGGATAACCCCTAGCATATCTTGACATAAAAACATTAAGTATATCGATTTAACCCACTCTGTTGTCTCTATGTCTAAAAAGTCAAAAACAATTATGCTTCTCCTTATTCATTGACGTAGATACCCAGTTATGTTTTTGAGGAATGATCAACCAAAACCAGCAGTTAGAAGTTAGTGTTCTGTAACCTGAATACCTCAGAAGTTCAACACAGTTATGTATGGTAAGAAGATAATGAATGAAGTGCCTGCTTTCATGTAAAAGGCTATCCTAGGCATGAGTATAAATCAGCATGGCCCCAAACTATATCATGATATGTAAAAAAGAGGAGCACTACTCACAATAAGAATGCCTAGCAAGTTAGAGAGCACTGTCATTGCAAGAGCAAGAGCAGAATTACCACCAACAAGCTGCATTAGGTACCATATTGTGACGCCATATCAAGACCTTTGTGATAAGGGTTGAACAAAATTACTGCAGAGTTAAATTAGGGGAACTGACTTGTGTTAATGCAACTCCACTTGACAAGGTTGTTGGCATGCAGCAAAAGGCAGCCAATCCTGTAACATAACATATTAACTAAAGAAACCAATACAAGAACTTAAGTAAAAAGTCAATGACCAGGAAGAGAATCTGACAACCGATATAAGGTTAACAAAAACTATAGTAGTAAACTCACATACCAGTGATTAGTTCATGAGGTGTGAGCTGAATTTGTAGAACAAGCCTTGAGAAAAAAGGAGTTATCAGCAAAATTGAACCCTACAACAACAAACCAGAAATGGAACAAAAGTTGCCAATTAATAGCTGCAGACTAACAACTAGAAGCACAAAGTAAGTGACAAATCATTCCAAAGATAAAAGTCTCCCATCAGAATCCTAAAGTAATTATTCACAATTTTAGTTTATTTGAATTATGGAGAAAAGAAAATAAAGACTATATAGTCATGACTACAGAGTTGTGATGGCTCCTTTTTCATCTTAAATCGGATGCAAGAAACAGTTTATCAGAATTATGGAGAAACGAAAATAAAGACTATATAGGCATGACTACAGAGTTGTAATGGTTCCTTTTTTTGTCTTAAATTGGATGTAAGAATCAGTTCATCAACTGAATAATTAACCCCAGAACTTCTGTGCTACTACGTTCATTTTACATGCAAGCCAATAAAAAAGAACTTACAGGAGGTAAAATGACAAAAAAAAAAAAAAAAAAAGTACAGGAGGTAAAATGAAAAAAAAAAAAAAAAAACAGTCCACTAGACAAGAATATCAATCAGAAAAAGGGGTAATAAATCAAAGATGACCCTTTGAGCCAGACTCAATAAACAATAGCATATTCATAGAGCAAAGATTGGTCACTCTGGACAAGTAATCTGTCATTTTATATGTGTACGTTTCTCCCACTGTAGAAATTAGTAATATATATCTCTTGTTTGAGAAGTTTGTTGCCTATCTATACAACATAAACAATAAATTTGCTTAACAAGGCAAATATTACTAACCATATGTCCATAGGCAATAACCAACATAAAATATTTGTGCCAATGCCAAATGATCAATAACTGATAATAAGACCCGGTTTAAAAGAAAGACCTTAGCTGAGGACTAGCATAAAGAGTATATCAGTGCAGACACAATAGGTAAGAACATTATGGAGCTTCATTGTAGCATACTCAGAAAATAGAGATCATAGCTCCTAGAGTTTATAAAGAAATTCCTGGGATGAAACGCATCTTATTTGAGATATTCCTAACTTTGTATGTTGGTGATAATTAACTAAAAGGACAAACTTATAAGTTTTCACATATTTAACTGTGCCTTGATGTAAATTTGGGACTCTAAAAACCGATCACCTCTACTCTTTCATGAGAAAAGGTAATGTTAATTTATTCTGGTAGCACTGTCAGCACAAACCTTGATAATTGGATATTGGTTCAAAACCCTGCTGCCTAAGTCACAACATTATAGGTTAGGTCTATCGAGCAAGACATATGGGTCATACAAAGACAAGACAAACTAAATGACAACACAATATGTTATTCTAATTTGTCTTGAAAGATGGCAGAGATCCAAAAAATTACTGATTAATTCTGTAGCACCACAAGCATAACAAAACCTCAATAATTGGATAGTGGTTCAAAATCCTGCTCCCTAAGAAACCATGCTGTCTAATGAAGGCTATCAAGCTAGATGCAGACCAGGTGAGTGCAGGGTTTAAATATCTAATGATATGATGAACATGATCATGATTATAGAAAGGGGCATTTTTCATATTTTTTTAATGACTATTGTCTTGTCACATTTCTCATTCACATATTAAACATAAGTATCATCTGTTCCACTGAGATCATAAGGTGCAGATTTTGCTAGTAGTTGAAAATCAAAAGTCAAACTAAAATCAAGAAGCTTAATCCTTGGCAAGATGTAAAAGAAAATTGAGATCATACAATCCCAAAAAGACCTGCAGGCCAAGCTTCTACAGCTGCACCAAGCTCTCTACTGTGCAACATGATCCCTATATTAGAACAAGACAATCAAGAAGCACAGTGCCTATATAGTTCAAAAAGAAAAGAACAAGGGTGGTCATTAAACTCCTCACCTGAGATAAAGAATATCCCACAGGTACTAAATCCTGACAAAGAGAGTTTGTGGGCGAGACAACCAGGAGTTGGATTTACAAGTCCTAGAGTGATCCCAGAAAGAAGAGCTGACAGAAAGGAAAAAGAAGAAAGAAATTAGAATGATCACTTTTGATAAAGATAGCAGATACAATTCAAAACAACACCTAATACCAAATTAAAAAGCCAAATCAACACAAGACACATAAAAAATGATACAAAGACCAAAAGTAGAATGATACCTATCTCGCACAGTCCAATAATTCTTTGATCCTTTGAATAAGTGCAATATGAGTCAAATTTTCTGTCCGTACTTTATGTAGATTAGTTCAAAGCAGAAAAAAATACTACTATTTCAAAATGAGAACTATCCTGATTTTCATTTGAATGCTCCCATTTGTTGAACCGCTGTCTTAATTTACAATGCTTTGAAGTAATAAACAAGTGGGCAAACTAATTCTACAGAAAATAAATCAGGACCTTTATATTTCAAAGATAAAGAAAGGAAGTCCAACTGTAGCAATCGAGGAGCAGTATATCAACAACCAAGCATAGCTGGTAAAAGGATCTACCTAGAGGAAGGAAATTGGTTGCCACAAAGTCCAACAACGGCTCAGCCCAGGTAGATGCCTTCTGAGAAACTGAATCCTTGGAGCTTTGGTTTCCACTACCGCCTACCTGAAACGTGACTATTCCTTGTTTACTAAGATAGCGAAAGATATGCACATTTCAGACTTCTATACCATTATTCAAGCTCCAAAATTCGCATTCATATGCACATAAGATAAGACCTAAGCCCTAAAAAGAACACACATATCTCCACCGGATCACATAGAAACAAGAAATTTTAAGACTACGGATCGATGGGTTTTCATCCGGAATTAAATGTAAGTGGACTACCACACTTAGAATCATCAATAGGAGAGTAGTAAACCTGATCGAATCCTCCGACGGCCCTCGCAAGCCGGAGAACAGGGCGGGGCTCGGCGAAAAGCGGCGGATAAACGATCGGAACGATAAAATTGGCGGAGAATCTGATGGTATTAGCAGAAAACGGGAAGGTCCGAGGACGAGGAGCGGCGGTCGACGCGACCGCCGGAGGCCAGCGAGCGACGTTCCGTAGAGCAACTGCCACTGCCATGTGTGGATAACTTCGGACCAGACGAGGACGAAGCGGCGAGCGAGATCCAAAAGAATTGCCTCTGTTTTGGGCTCCGTCGCCTATCTTTGTCTTAAGACCATTCGGGCCCAGCACTCGATGTTATCTATATTTAATATTTACCTTATCATAATAATTAAACAAATAATTATTTATATAATAATAATACAAATTAAATAATCGTTATTCATGATGGTGAACAAATAATCATTTTTAAGAGTATATACGCACTATTTTAAGACTTAACATTTATATAGGGACCCCAACAAACTCATGGAAGGCTTATTAAATATCGATAGTTAATCTTTTTAGACAATTTTTTTTACAATTGATTATCACTTGTAATTGATATTTTTAAAATAATAATAATAATAATATAATTTTACTATTTTTATAATAATAATAATAATAATAATAATTATTATTATTATTATTATTATTATTATTATTATCATTATTCATCGTTCACTACTCCCTAATCGTTGAAGTGTTGTATCAATCGTAAAGAAACTATATATAACATAATCCACCTAACAAGATGATTGGAAAATGAATCCAACTTCTGAAGCTAATGGAAAAAATCAATACTCGCTATGAAGTTATTATCTTTTATAACTAGAGTAATAAAATTATTACTCAAAGATGAAAAATTGGGACAAAAGCAATTCTTACCCATATTCAATTTAGGGAGAGAAGATCCGTTGAATAATTCTCACTCAAGATGAGATTTTAGAGGCTTGAGATCATCAAGATCTCCATAGGAATCACCTCGATAAGATCGTTCAAACTCAAGTTGAGAGTTTTAAGTGAAAGGCAGCGATTTACCTTCATGGGAAGCATCCCAGGTCAACAAGGGAGATGATCAAGCTTGAGAGTACAAGATGGTGGTGAAGAGAGAGTTGGATGAGGAGGTTAGGGACAATATGTGTGCCGGGGGTGGCAAGGCAGTCTATGACGATGACGAGCTTAAGAATGCAATTGCTAGAGCAAGTGACAAAGAGGGAGAAGGAAGGGACAGAAGGCGATGGTACAGAACCGATGAGGTGCTTCTACTCGTAACGAAGAGAAGGATTAAAAAAGAAATTTACGTCTATTTCTAAAAGTATATTTTAGAAATATTATAAGTTGTTAAAATATGGCTTTAAATAGTGAAAAAAACGTTGTCAATATAAATATTCTATTATTTTTTATTTTTTTATGCTATATATTAAAAGATTGAAATCATTTGAAGGGAATAAAAATAAAGAAATATAACATACAAAAGCGGAGGCTGCTTTTCCGCCTTCGTGTGGGAAGCTACCGATGCCGTCTTCATTCCCATCCACGGCCATGGCTTCCTCCTCGTCCTTCACATCGGAAAATCCCCGGATCTCCGATCATTTAGCGCTGGCGACGGCTCCGATCTCGGGGAGGCTGGCGGTGACCGCGTGTGCGGCCATGGCATTCTTCTACGTCGCGATACTCTACTCTCCTACCCTAATCCTTCGCCTTCCTCCACCGGCCTCGCTCGAAAGCTTCATGATCCGGCGGTTCGCCTGCGCTGTCGTCTCCTCCGCAGTCTCTGTAATCTCCTGCCTCTTCCTCCTCGGAGTAAGCCGCCTCTCTTTCCATCTCCTCCTCCAACCTCGTTTCAATAAACGCGAATCTGACTCCAATTCTTTTACTAGCTTGGGAGACTCAACGATTTTCCAACTATTCTGGGTGTTCTTGGGATCAGGTGCGACCACTTGGTAAGTTATCGAGTTGTGGCGCTTGTAGGGTTTCTATGCGGATGAAATTTCCTAATGATGGGAGCGGATTGTGCAGTGGCAAGCTGCGGTCTTTCCTATCCTACTGACATCCTTGATATATGCCGGGTCATTCGTTTCAAAGTCATGGAAGCTTGTCAGTAGATGGAAAGATGAAGGTAGAGAAAATTCTTTCTGCGGTGTTGGAATTTATGGGCGTAGATGTAAAGATTGGGTCTGTGCATACGCGCGGAATGTTATGGCTTGGCGTAACTATGTGGTGGTAAGGGCTTTACTTCTGGATTTTAATGCTTCCTAGCATGTAGCCATTGTTGCACCAGGGTTTTAGTTGACTGTCTCCACCTTTCTCTCGGTCTAAAATAGAAAATATGTGTTCTGGCTTTTACTTATGTGTGTAACAATATGTACATATAAAGTAAATGAACGTATATTCTTGTGATGCAAGCCGGGTCATGTTCCGTATAGTTTGAGATTTGAGTCTAGTTAAGTTAGAATGGTTCTTTGTTTTTTTATTAAGTTTTGGAGCATTGATATATTTAGTTTTAGAGGCAACTCAGAATTGATTTAGGGGTTAAAAAAAGTCAGTGGATAGTGTCCTATTTTGTACTTATCTCTTCTTGGAGCCCTTGATTATCAAGGAAAGGAGTTCCAACATGACTAAAATTTATTCAAAAGGAGAACAAGTAGAAATAGCGTTTGACTTTCAATGTGTATAGCATAAGATGGTGAGCTGTTAAACCCATTATATGCCAACTTCGTTCACTGAGGAATTAATTGCTTGATTGCAGCAGGCCTTATCTAGTTTTGTTTACTGGAGGATAAAAGGCAGCTTCCCGTCATTTATCCTATGTATCTCTCCAATTTTCCATACCATGTTAAACTATTCTACATCATATGATGTCAAAAGGAGATCTATCAAACAATCGTCGTTGTTGTTTGAGTCGTGCAAAGTAGATCTTCAAACTCAATGCAGTTAAAACTTAAAACTAAAAAAATACTTCTGAACTCAAAAGTGCCATCGAGAAGATTGGAAGTGCCTGGGACGAGGTATAGGGTAGCCTAAAATAACAAAGTGCAAAGGAACGTTTGACAAACAATTAGATAATATAAGTACAAATGATAGGTTAAAATAAGGAAAAGCTTGATTATCATAAGAGCCAGGGCAACTTATTTGAAGTATGAAGGTCAACAAGGGAAGAAGACCTCTACGTGAATATGAACTTGAAGAATTAAAGACATAAAATCTGCAAGGATCAATCGATCAATGATCTGGACATATGCATAAACATCAAATTTGTTTTGAAATTGCTGTTTTATAGTTTACTAGTCACATGCATACATTTTATTTCTTCCTTTGCCTTTGTTTAAAAGTGTGGTATTATTTTTTCACTTGAGATAAACTGATAATTAACTTCTATGGGCAGGCACCAATCACTGAAGAGCTTGTTTTCAGGGCCTGTATGATACCATTGCTTCTTTGTGGAGGATTTGGAACTTATAGTATTGTATTTCTCAGTCCAATTTTCTTTAGTTTAGGTAGATGCTAATCTCTTTAGTGTTGCTACCTACCATGTTTCTGTCCTTTCTTTTGTGTTGAATATGATAATAGCAAGTGGTCATTCAGGAAATTTTGTTATGCATACAGCTCTAAATTTATGTACTGTTTTATTTTGTGCATGATTCTTAGGATAAACAAACTCTTAAAGTTCTAGACATGGTATTTCTATGATTGTTCAGTCCAACTTTCATGTAATAAAAGCATTTCTTCTTTCAATGATCTTGAAATCTCATTTTGCCTCTTTTCTCCTTTCTGTTTCAGCTCATTTAAATCATTTTTTGGAGCTCTACTACCAGCAAAAATATAGCTTTATGAAGGCTTTCCTGATCGTAGGTACTTCTTTTATTCCTGGTGTTGATATGTCTTCCACTAGTTCTTCTAAGTCATGGTTAAAATTTAAAAGTACTGTTTGACATGGTTCTACTTCAAGGCTTTATCTGATGTCTTTTGTGATTATAAATTTTAATTGCTACATCGTTGTTGTTAGGACTCCAGCTTGGTTATACCGTGATATTTGGATGGTACACATCTTTTCTCTTCATTCGAACAGGTTTGTGCATTTTGAATATGCTCCTGTGTAAGATATGATGCCACTTCTCCTTTTTACTGTAGTTTTAATGGGCATGAGTTGGCTAGAAGCTTCTTTTACATGGCCTTCTGTTTCAACAGTTTCTGTTTAACCTTTTAAAATAATGGTTACAGTAACTTAAAAGAATTTTTATGTACTCCAATAACAATGGTGCAAACAAACATCAGTTCTGGGTCTCTGAAGTGACATCACATGGGCTGTGGCCTTATTTGATGTTATTGAATATTAATTTTGTTGTAATTAAAAGAATTAATCATGACCTTACAGTATATATTTTCTTTAGTTGTTTATTGCTTAGTAGTATGAGTCTAGAGATGGCATACACTTTTTTTGTATTTTGCAGATGTAAATACATATGCTGACATGAATTAATCGATTTGTGCCATATACAGGCAGCCTAATATCTCCCATTGTAGCCCATATATTCTGTAATGTGATGGGTCTGCCCGTGTTGTCATCTCCAAGGACGAAAGGTTTGTCTATTTGTATGATAAAAATGATTTAGATGTGGGATTTATTGTCTGGTTGAACATAATTTTATTTCTGCACTATGTATTATGGTGCTACATACTACCTATTACCAAACTTTTGCTTCAATAAGCTTGTGTTTGCATCTGATTTGTGCCTATTCATCTTATTTATATTTATTTTAAGTCTCCTCTATACTAGAGTAGCCTCTTATCAAAGTTCTAAAAACCACTCGTACCTCCTGGTATGTTTGAGTTTTACAGGTCTGACGAGGCACTGGAACATGGACTAGGCAATTTTGCTCAGTCCAATTTGAAATTAAGTGTACTATTGGTACATTACTGGATGTACCACCCTGGCTCGTGGTAACATCACCCCTGGTTGCCTAATCCTATAATAGATCCATTAAGAGGTTTTTGAGGCCCTTTTAGAGCTTCTTGTAATTCATTATTAAGTCATTAACTAATTTTAGAAGTCAATATCAAAGCCCATGCTTTCTTTATATATAGTTGTAATTCATATCTGTAACATGTCTCAATTCATTAAGTACTCATTCTAGTCAAAACTTATATATATTTACTGATTGTTTACTTTTATTAGGTCAAATTTATTAAGAAATCCTAAACCAGTTTCTTTTCTTGGGTCGAATCGCACTGACCATACCCATGCCGACTGATATGGGCCAGGACTAGTACGGGTCTCAGGCCAAGATTTAATACTTTGTTTCTTGTATCATGTTGCATGAATGAATTGACCAAAATTTTTTGTGGATCTAAGTATCCTTGATGCAATTTGATTTTGCTATTGCAGTGGTGTATCCTTTTTACTTGATAGTTCCTGATAAGTTAAATAACTCCCTTCCAAGGAACAGTACTGTGAAGGATGAACTTGATTTAGGAATCGAAGGCATTTGCTCCTACTATGACTGTGTTATCTAGACCGTGTCCAATCCAGAAAATGTGTTACTTTCGAAAGAACAGTTTGGATAAGAATGAACTTGATCTAGGCAGATCTTTTTTGTTTCTTTATATTCTTTGTTCATCAAATATCCTAGTGTTCCATGATTATTGAACTCCATTGACCTAAGGCATCTGCTCCTATTATGACTGTGTTATCTAGATTGTATCCAACTAAGACAATCTGTCCAGTACTCAACTAGTCAAATATATACATAGATATCATACATTTTGTCATATCAAGTTCTTGACTTTAAGGATTGGTGAAGAGTCAAATTGCTTGATAGTAAGTGCATCCCTATAATTCAAATGTTATGTGTTGGCCTTTTTATTCTCCAGAACAAACAAGAAACAGATTTTCTTAAACTTTTTTTTTTCATTTTATAGTGTCATTTGTTGGCCTTTTGTATTCTCTAGAAAACAAAGCCACTTTACTTGTTTATGAGAAATGAAGCATCTTAAATTTTTTCTTCAATATCTTTAGTTGTAAACTTGAGAGATTTTCCATTACCCAAGTGTAGCATTCTCAAGCTTTCTGTCTTGAGGCTTATGTTCTTGTTGCCACAATTTGTTACCTTGACCCAAAAATGCACTTTAGAGAACGAGTACCATTAAATCAAATGTGTTCAGATTTTGTACACTTAGATGTATCAAATTTTATTATTTCAGATGCTGGTGGAGAGTGCTTTATCAGTAGGTGAACATGTCATATAAACTCTATGATTTGTTTTTCATTTTTCTTTTAGAATAAACAAATTGCTTCATTGATTACTTACAAGAAATTAGTCACTTTAAAATTTTACCTTAAAATACTGTCTTCTATACCATTTGGCAAAATACAATGATACTCCTCATGTATCAGAATCTTTTGCATGTGCACATCTATTTTAATTTTAGCAATCATTGTGAACATGTGATGGTTCTCATCTTTATCCATTAAAATGGTGAGTATTATGTGTTACTTCTCATGTTTTCAGTGTTAATTCATCCAGATTAATTTGTTTGTTCATTAAATTGAGATTTTTTGTATTTTTTAAAGATAAGATAAATAGCCCATACATTTACTTACAGGGACTGCAACTATAGCTGCTGCTGCTGGTCTGGTTGGTTTCTTGTATCTTTTGTTTCCAGCCACAAATCCAGATATGTACAATCAACTGAGAGATGGCTGCCGCTGTTGGCACCATTATTGTGGTTGGAGTTGATATCGAAGTTGGTTTGTAGGAACGGTGGGGCATTTACAAGTCATCTAATGGAATTTAAGAGCCCCTGCGACATCTGATCAGACAACAAGAACGGTGTGTCCTTCATGACTCTTAAAACAGTTTACATCGTCACATTTTGATCTCTGTGATAATAGGTTACACTGTGTTACCGCAAATTTTATAATGTTATCCTTGTTTGTTTTATTTTGATCATAAATCTTTCTTTTCCTGAATTCGGTGTCCAATTCTCATTGGATTTCATGATGCTATATGTTATGGCTGAGTCAATAGTGATATTGTCCTTCATCAAAGCACCTTTGATTAAATCCCGTTTTCTCAAAGTACTTCCTTTGAATCACTTGTTTGAGCAACATGTTGCTGATAATTATTGGGATAAAGTGTATAGCAAAATAAAGTGTTAAATGAAAATGATTAAATGTGTAAATCAGAACAGCTATCCTCCTGCTGCTGTCAGGTCTATGTTATTATCATTACTACTGCTTACTGTTATTGTCATGGTAAGTTTACATGGTAACTTCTATCCAAAGCCATAGACAACCTGACATTTGCCATAATAGACAAGGAAAAGAACAAAATGTTCTTTACCCCTTTGGATGGAAAGGTACCTCCTTTTGTTCATGGTTAAGGTTTACAAATAATCCCTAGGAATTGCTACCAAGCTGAGAAAAACACCCAGGAATGGACATCAAATAGATGTTAGTAGATAGGACTATGCTCTTAAATTTTCTGTCCCAGATATAACTTGCAATGGTACTATAGGATGCGGAGGCTGCAGAAAATTTCAAGTGGAAGATCCAAATGGTACTAAACATGCTCAAGTTCTAGAGAATTGGCCTCTTATGGTTGGTATGACATGCTTATTTATGCATTATTGCAAGAATGGTTTCCATTTCGCCCATTTGTCAAGATCAAATTTATGATATTGGCATGATCATGTGTGCCAAAATTGATATCATTCATCAGCTATCATTTCTATTGTTGAAACAGAGATGTCATTTACTATTCTGCGCAATTTTCAGTTTTATTAGTTCTTATTTTAATTGTCATGTGGAATCAAATTCAATGTACTAAGCAGGTGCATCAACCATTTTCCAGGTCAAAACACTATTTGATTCCTTGGCTCATAACCAGAGGTTGGTTTCTAGCAGCAGGTAATTCTTTTTTTCTCTTTTTCTAGATATTTGTTGAAAATTCCATGCTTATTATATGCATATTGGAGAAGGGATATTCATGGTAAACAACAGATGCCCTTTAAAAAGATATCACAAGTGTTGCTCTTCTCTTCGTGACATATTATTGTCAGGAGTAGATAGTTTTTAAGCATATTCCAACTTCATTAGCGAACCATTTATCCAATCCCAAGATAAGGTTGATTGATCTAAGGTTCACATAAATCGTGCATCCAGCAGGTTTGGCTCATGCTCATGTACAGGTAGTGTTCATGGAGCTTCACGACTCTTCCTTTCTTGTTTGTTTTGACATGATGATTGCTTTCATGTGGGCCCAAGTAGGACATCCTGATGGGACTTCGAATTCGAGATCATATGACGTGTTTCGGGCGATGGTCAACCGCATCCGGAGAAACCAAATGTCATACTCCCATTGATGCAATCTTTCGCTGGTGCGCTTTCTTCGCTTACTCTTTAGTCTTTTTGTTCTCCTTCACGGATTGAATCCGAGTGACATGTATCCATCCTCGACTAATCATCCAAGCCTCACATCATCTTAAATTAAAGACATTATTTCAGAGAAAAGACTTACCCCCTCCTACGATCCAATCATAAAAACCATTGATAATAATAGCACAAGGATATCAAGAAGTTCTTTGCTAGTGTTCTGAGCTCCCACCAACCTAACTGGCTTGTCACTTGTACCTCTGGATGTGCATAGTTTCCTATGGTTGCACATGTAGGATTCAGACTTGTTGGTTTATACATCCTTGCTCGTTACGAATCACATGCTGCATCTTTCGTCCATTCACAAAGGTGTACCTCATTGATGTTATCTGATGCCCAGGGTCTGAAGAAACTCTTTGTTCCACTTGCACCTTGGTATGCCATGCGGCTGCCTAGAGTTTTTTCTTTTTTTTTTCAGATCTTATTATACATACACACATCCATAAAGGCATCAGTTCGAATTAAAAAATTGAATCAATTTTGATTTGAAAAATATCAGTTCGATCAAGTTTATTATCTTAAGCTCCTAATCGGTTCAAACCAATCCAAAAGCCTTGAAGGCACAATATAAACGTATATTTTTATTTATATTATTCTTTTTTTCTCACTTTAATTTTTATTAATATGATATGAAGATTATGCATTTGATTGAGTTGTATACATGAGCTTTTTTAGCATGTTTAGGATAGCAATTATGTGGAAACTTTTGGAGAATGTCCATCAATTGAATTAAAATTTTGATTCATTGATTGGATTCATTCAATTGAACTGAATCAAAATTGCTATCCTAAAATCAAAATTCAAATCGATTCATTTGAATATATATATATATATATATATATATAGGAATTAATTAATCAAATCAAATTAATTGATCTTGAACCTATTCGATTAGATGTAAACTGGTTTCGATTTGAGCCATATTGTCCATTGATTTTTCGATTCGGTTCGACCGGGTTCGGTTTTAAGAGCATAAATGAACAAAGAGACGACTTGATATCGTGGCATATCTTGTACTGCATTGTATAAGGCACAGGAATCAAGGCGGAAGCCTTAGTATGAGTGCATCAAGTGGAACGTTTGTTTTGGGAACTTAAGATCTTTAGAAGAAATAATGCATAAAACTGCCCTACTGCAGCTTGTTGGGCAAACTGATCCAGCTGCATGTATTGGATCCACAATCCATCAAACCCAAAATAAAAAGTTCCGAGGAAGAGACGTGCCTTTCTATCATCAGGGATGCTGGCTTCCACTGGGGCCCATGGTGGGTGTTGGGGGAGTAGTGTTGAGGTCAGGGATACTGGGAATGGGGTTGGAGGTGGCACTGGACTTGGCCAGCTTCTGCTTCTGCTTCTGTTTCAGCTCAGACAAGAGAGCCTGGTTCTCCTGGTTGAGAAGCTGTGCTTTCTTTCTCAGCCTCTCGTTCTCCTTCAGAATGTAGTAGTTCCGCAAGTACAGCTTGGTGTTGACCCTTTCCATGTCTTTGCCTGAAACAAGAGGCAAAGTGTATCCAAGGGGAAAGTGCAAGCAGCAGCAGAGTAGATCACGTCAGACCGGGGGTGGTAGTGAGTCCAGGAGATGCTACAGGGAATGAAAAGCTAGATTAGAAACCTTCGGAACCAACAAATCAAAACATGCATCGCTGAATCTTCTATAGAGAGAGAGAGAGAGAGAGAGAGAGAGACCAGGAAAATAAGCAGGCAGAGAGAAACAGGAGGATGCAAAGGCAAAAGCTAACGTACTACTCAAAGTAACAACAGGGAAACAAGTATCAGCGGACGCCAACTCCTTGAGGAGAGATCGTATCCCAACGAAGGAGAAAGCTAACAAGACGAAGACTGCATGAGTTTGCCCTTCAAATGTGCTCACCTTTCGGATCACAGGCCTTTACTAAGAAGTGAATCGAATGAGATGTCCGGGGGTGCGGTCTGGGGTCATTTATATAGGATACAAGATGGCCATCTCTGTCTCCACCAGGAGAGAGAGGGACACACACTGAATACTCATGGTGGCCGGCAAAGGAATCATGCATTTGGGGATGCGAGCGAACGAGGAAGGGAGGAGAGAGTGAGAGAGGGTGGCTCGCCAAAGGGGGCATTACGGGGAAATCGCATGGGGTGGCCACCCCATCATGATGTTGCTGGAGGTGGTCGGCCCAAAGATCCGCAATGATGGCCGCCTCCGGGATAGGAGCCACCCGTCGATGCTCTTTTCTTGCGATAAAATGACAACTTTCTCCCTATCTGTTGCACAAATAAGTCTCCTATTATTAGTTCTTAGTTTCCTACTTTTAACGGACATACCTTTAGGTCGGGAGGAAGGTCAATATGGTCATTTCACGAGGATTCTCACAGCATTAGACTGTGTCCTTCAGACTTGGGACGAAGAAAAAGTAGACGATGATTCCATTGGCCAAGAAGCTACTTACGAGGGTGCAAAATGCCATTGTTGTTTCCTGTCGTTCAATGTTTTCTACACTATAGTGTTTTCTTACTTTCCATGCTGAAATGTTAATCGTATTTATAAGTCGCTCTGCTCAGGTTAGCTTATTTAAGAGAGGAATTATTGCTGTGCCCTCAACCTCAGATTTGGTGCAAAGGATTTCCCTCGAATACTTTTGAGCTTCGTGATGAGGACCTGCAATCACAGATCCAGTTCAACGAGCACACACCTTTGGGGACTTTGAAATTGCATGTTCTATGGTGAAAGACGTGTCCTTAGGTTACAGTGGAAACAATCTGCGGCTCCTCTTCCCCACAATGGTGGATGGTTGTGCTCGTGAACCATTACTATACTACTTGGAGAGGAGGGAGGGGTGCTGTTAGGGGTCTGTCATTGGTGCCTTTCTTGATTCCTCCTACAGGTTTCTGCATGGCTCCAGGAACAAATGATGAGCACTCGATAGCCAGTCAAACGCAGCCTCCAGGAGGAGCATTGTGGTACCTTACACCATCATGGTAGACCAAAAGATCTTAATGAGGATGAAGGAAGCAGAGCTTTCTGTAGATTTGCCAGGACATCTTGGAACTCTTTATCTGCCTGCCATTCACCTGCATCCCCAATTGAGGAGGCTTTGGAGATAGGAGAGAAGGTTGGATTACATGGCCGTGAAGTCCTCGAGCAACGCAGCTGCTAGAACTGCTTCCTATTGGAGTCAGAACTTTACTGGTGCATCTTGGAGCAATTAGAATCCCAGGCCTTATAAATGCTAAGCTTTAATTGCCCTGGATCCAGATTTTACTCGGTTGGAAGCTTAGTGTGCCTGTAGAACCAATTAATGTTGGCAGTAGCATGAGAGATCTATACATTAAGGTAGCAGAATTCAAAAGGAAGGTGACAGATTTGATCTTAATGACATTTAGCCTAAGTAAGCACTGTATCACAGTGAAGTTTGAAGCAGTAAACGCTTTAGAAGGTACTGAAAGAGGACCATGACGAGTGCGATTCCGTGAAAGACACACATACAAGACAAACATACAACATGAGCTACGAAAGAGACGGCGTATTAGGTTGACTTTGGTTAGTGACAAGCCGGGTTGGAGGCGAGGCTGGTGAGCCAGACTTGGTCCGCTACCACTGGCTCGTCGTCTTCGTTCCGGTTCCAAGTCCAGAGAGCGTGAGTCGCGTTGGCCACCTCCAGCCGACCGTGCCCGAAGCTTGCCTCCCTGAACACCGAGATCTTCGGCTTGTCCAGGTACTCCGACGCCAGCCCTTCCCTGTTGCCGCCGTCTCCTATGATGATGTGCAACGGCCCGCACGGGTCGGACCGGTTGTCGTACACGCGCGTGAACCGCTCGTACGCGTGCACGTGTCCGGCGAAGACCACGTCGACGCGGGCGCCGTACAGCAGCGCCTCGATGGCCTGCCGCATCTCCTCCCCCTCCCCCTGGTGCGCGGCGTTCGAGTTGTACCACGGCGCGTGGATCAGCGCCACCACCCACGGCGTCCTATTCCGGTCCAGACGCGCGAGGTCGAACGTCAGCCACGTGTACTGGGAGGAGCCGGGGCCGAAGTCGGCGTAGGATCCGAGCATAATCACGTGGACGGCGCCGCCGGCGACGTCGAAGGAGTAGTAGAGGTTGGAGGCGGAGGGGGCGGCGGGGTCGGCGTCGTAGGGCATTCGCCACCGGGCGTTGTACGCGACGAACGGTTTAGGGTGGATGACGGGGATCTTCTCGATCTCATGGTTGCCCTGCGTCACCATCCACGGCCGGGAGCTCGCCAGCGGCTCCACCAGCCGGCTGAAGGAGTCCCACAGCGATTGCCGGTAGTCCGCGTACGAGAGGTCGCCGGGGAGCAGCAGCACGTCGTAGTCCTGCGCGGCCACGTGCTGGAGCGTCGAGTTGGTCCACCCAGTCTGCCCCAAATCCCCTGCATCACATGCACGATCACCATCGATCCTTGTTCTCGTGCGAACGAGAAGAAGATTGCTAGTTGGATGACCGTACCGGCGACTGCGAACCTGAAGGGCAAGGAGGAAGGTGGCGTCTTGAACGAGAACTTGCGCGTTGGGTTCGAGCCGCACCGATAATAGTAGACCGTGCTGGGACTGAGAGGGCCGATGACGACGTCATGGATTTGGCCGGAGCGGTAGAGGATGTAAGAGTAGGAGGAGGAGGAGCCGGTGGCCAACTTGGATCCACGTTGCTGAAAAGTAGAGGAGGTGCTGTACTCCACGGTGGACGGACTGTCGTCGTCGGTGATCCAAGTAATCCTCATCTCGTCGGATCCCACGAGGGATATATGTACCTGAACACGAGGAATCCCAAATCACAAGCATATATCGCTCGGCTAGGCAAGGAAACCAGAAACGATCGAGTTGTCTATCGACTACAGTGCTACGAATCCGTGGGCTGTTGAAGCACAGGGCAGGTGGGGATTGGTGAGAGTGCAGAGGTTATCGCCTCCTTGGGATCTACGCCCACATGCGTACAACGTTGAGGTGACGGATACGGCAATTAGCAGGCGGCGGAGGACGGGAACTTCTCCATGCGAGGCCAAAGCCGCAGCTAAGGAGGATGGCGATGAAGCAGGATGACAATCATGGAAGGAGAACAGGAGGCAGTACCTGTTGGGGGGTGAGGCCGTCGGCGTCGTCGGCGAGGGGGACGGAGAGCGTCTCCCTGGGCGGGGGGCGCTGGTAGGCGGCGGCGCAGGCGAGGAAGCAGGCCATGGCAAAGAACGCAGCGGAAGGAAGATGAGGTGCCGACATGGCGCTGTCGCGTAGGCCTTTTCGGGTGGGT
>LVTN01000126.1:484484-519084 GCA_001649415.1 Musa itinerans | reverse complement strand
ATAATTCTTGGTCATTCTTGGTTTTTGATGTGCTTATGATATATTATGAATATTACAAGGTAACACGCGTTTAATATATTGAGATAACTTTTGTTGAAATGTTATATTTAAATGTTTTATAAGGAATGAAAAAGGCTATTTTGTTCGTAAGTATATGCCACTTATTTCATTACAATATTTCAGATATCATAAATTTTGGTCATCAATTCAATGTGATGAAATTGATTTGATTTGAATTTTTTTAGTATTATCACAGAGAAAAAAAATGCTTATTGAGATGTCTTTGTTAAGTGTATGGAATGATTTTTTTTTTTTTTATCTTGGATGAATGTGTTGAATGCAAGAAGATACTTTAATCGCGTTAAATATTTTTTGATATGGACGAATGCATCAATCATATTAGACATGTTGGATGTTTATATTAATTATTTTTTTTATCATGGGCGAATATATCATGTACAAAACAGATGCTTTGATCGTATTTAAGTGCATTGGGCATCTAAATTTTTTTTTTGTTATCGGAGGATATATCGCACCTAATAAAATATAATTTAAGTATTGTTAGAGCGTTTGGGCATTTTTTATTTATTTTTAGTATGAGGATGCATTATACATAAAAATGAGGCTTTTAATCGTAGTGCTTTGAATACTTTTTTATTATGGACTAACATTGTATGCAATAACAACAATCTATGTTTGTGCATTGAATATTTTATATTTTATTTTTATTATTATTTTATCATAAACATATACATCATATTTTATGCTTTTTATATATCACTTCTGTCATATTCCTAAAATAATATTCAAGATGTATAAAACTATCTTAAATCAAGAAAATTATCAATCATCTACGATCTAAACTCATGATCCAAGATATAAAATTTTAGGTTACAAAAATATTAAATTCTCATTCACATCTATCAAATCTATATAATTTATAATCATTTAGCTCGTCACTCCATAACTCCATCAAATATAAGATAAACTGAAAAATAATTTAAAATCACTTATAAACCCACAAGACTAATAATCATAAAATTAATCATTTATCGTAAGTTCATATTAATATAAAACTTCAACCTGAACATTTTAAAGTTAGGTTTTATGAAACACTTCAGATTGTATCTAACTCCTGTACAAGAATATATTCTTATCATAGTTTAATAAATTATTGGGCTATGTATTCCCGTAATCCATGTTAACTATAGAGATAATAGTTTGCCGGAGGAAGAGAGGTTGAACCTAACAGGATGAATACTTCAATAGACATCATACTAAAAAGGATAATATGTGGTCATTATGGAATCATCAATAGTGGTATAGATATAAGATCATATTGGATGTTCTTGTAGAGGGGACATGTACTTTTCAAATTTCATGTTTTTTTTTTTATGGCCTCATTTTTGACAATATAATATGATCAATCTTATTTATTAACAAATATGATATAATTAATATGACCTAACTTATTTTTTAAAAAATATTATTACATTTGAAAGAGAGAAAAACATGTTTGTCGAGAGAATGCAACAGAAAAAATTCATCTGGATGATAAAAAATATATTTATATCTCATATCTCTTTTCATATTATTGTAAATATTTTTATTGACATTGTATTCCTACAAAATCCTTCTTATATTTAAGTCTATTTTGATTTGTTAATTGCAGATGAAAAATGCCAATTACCAATTTCAAAACTTAAGCTTAGTTCAATGGGTCATAATGAAGGCAAACATAGCTAGACTGCTTTATATAATATCAACATGGTTTAACGATAGCATTCTTTTTATAAGCTATGTTGATGAAGCATATCCATAAGCTCTTTATCATCTCTAAACACTAATATTTCACGTTTAATATGCCTGAACTCACCATATATCGAAAATAGTAGCAATCTAAAAATAAAAATTTAGATAACTAACCTAAGAAAAATATAAATATTGAGATTAAATAATTAGCGAAGATAATATATATATGATAAGATCATTTAGTATTACATTAGTTGAGGAATATAGAAACTAATGACTCATAAGTTCATTAGATCTTCTTTATCCTCATAGATCATTTTTATAATTCACATGTTCCAAAAGGATAAAATCATATGGATATATCCATCGCTCAAAATGGATAATTCATCATGAGCCTACAAATTATATTAATGATCGATCGATTAAATTATTTATTATTAAATTGATGCTAGAACGAGGACCTCGCTAGAAGAGCCTGAGGCTATGAATATTAAACATTTATGACCCTACATGGACCTTGCACAATCACAAAATGATTCAGTGGTCCAAGGTGGTGATATCAGACTGCAATAAGAGGTGTGATTGGGAGGACAGTAGAAAAGTAGAGTTTACAGTGGCTCATGATTTTGATAAGGGCAGTCACAGCTGCATCCTTTTTCAGATGCAGGCTTCTGCGACCATAAAGTTCTGTCATGAGTCAGTATGCAGACACCTCCTTTTCATGCTTTGTCTTTTTTCTGAAAAGACTTCGTTAATTTGATCTAAAGATGAATGCATAATCCAATGATTAAACTTTGTTTTACATTATAAATGATAGGAAATGTTGTCAAGATTTATCCCACATCTTCCTCACCAAAGTTAACCCCTATATATATATATATGTGAGGAAGAGTAATATATATTATATATATATGTATATTTTTAAAGCGTTGTCTTCAGGATTACTGCGTCTTACCTGCACACAAAGCCAAGACCTTGGGATGCTGTCACGTCAAAATCCAGGGTGAGGGACCTGAAATCCCATTGGGGCCAATCTCCATCGTCTATTGTCCAACGGATGGTCCTTCGCCATGGTCCTCCGTCCTCTGTTTCCACCTCCGGCCCACGCCGAGGCCTCTTTTTTATGTCCTCTCTCTGCTCAGTTCACTGTATCTGCAGATGCACAACAGAGAGAGAGAGAGAGAGAGAGAGAGAGAGAGATAGGGGGCAGGGGACATGGAGTTGTCCTCGCGAGAGCAGCCGCTGCAGAGATTGGCCCGTCAAGCCACGCCCACATAAATGCCGTGTTGGAGGGGATTATTCGCAGCTCGGAGGCGTTTCCCCAATCCGACATCTTTGATTCCTATTTTTCATGTAAACAAACACTTCAAAGAAATCCAAAGGCACTTAATCGAACGGGTCGTCTTCGACTTCTCTGACGTCACGTGCGAAACGCGTGTACATAAAAAAATAGCAAAATCGCACTTTAAATATCAAAATATTTAAATAACATTAATAGTTTTCGGAAACTTATAAGAATATCATGATTTCTATGTGGTTGGTTCTCGTATCTAAAGTCGTAGCGTAAGTCGTGTGGTGCAGAGTCTGTTTCGTTGCCGTCTCATGCGGGTTTGTGAAGCGGTGCTAAAAAAGGGAAAGAAAAGAATTAACAAAAATGGCGTTTCACGATGCCGTTTCTGTTCGGCGTTTCCCGAGTGACCTCAGCAGAGCTTTAGATAGAACCCCGTCCGCTGCTGCTGCTGCTGCTCGCACTGGGGAATCCACCGCAACGGTGATTTCGAATTCCGAAGAGTGCAGTCGGCGGAAGAAGAATAAGAGCGTTAACGGAGTTGATTTCTGCGCCACCTACTCCTCTTCTCTCCTAAAGCCCTCGTAGGTCAGTCGCTTCCCCTCTTCCGGCCACTCCATTTCTTCTCTCGCTCGTCTCCCCTGGCTTCCGTTCTTCATAACGGTATCATCTTTGCAGGGCTTCTCCGCGGTGGCATTGCCCTTTCCTGAGTCTGCAGGCCCGACGCCTCTCTTAGATTCCTTCGTTTCTGGAACCGGCGCACCCAATGCCAAAAATTTTCGGGTTCTCCCGCCGCCGGACGAAACTAGGGAGGTAATCCTCGACGCATCTCAACATTTCTAGAGCTCGTCGGCTCAAGAACCCTAATTGTGGACCCTCTGATCGAATTAGATGCGTTTTCTAGAAGAACTTTCTTGAAATAATCAAGCCAATTTTCCTAATTTGAATCTAGGCGATAATTTGCGTAGCTTATTAATCTTTTAGAGGATATTTATGTCAATTAGAGTTAAGATGAGGAAGAAAGCGACCTTTATCGTCCGATCGGTTCTCTCTTTTCGCCATCCTCACCTCTCGCCTCTACCTCCTCATCTCTCCACCACCTTTCACTTTCCACCCATCCTCTCCCTCTCGCATATTTTGGCATCTTCTATTCGTCTCTCTTCCGTTGATATTTTGGCATCTTCTATTCATCTCTCCACCACCTTTCACTTTCCACCCATCCTCTCCCTCTCGCATATTTTGGCATCTTCTATTCGTCTCTCTTCCGTTGATATTTTGGCATCTTCTATTCATCTCTCCATCACCTTTCACTTTCCACCCATCCTCTCCCTCTCGCATATTTTGGCATCTTCTATTCGTCTCTCTTCCGTTGATATTTTGGCATCTTCTATTCATCTCTCCATCACCTTTCACTTTCCACCCATCCTCTCCCTCTCGCATATTTTGGCATCTTCTATTCGTCTCTCTTCCGTTGATATTTTGGCATCTTCTATTCATCTCTCCATCACCTTTCACTTTCCACCCATCCTCTCCCTCTCGCATATTTTGGCATCTTCTATTCGTCTCTCTTCCGTTGATATTTTGGCATCTTCTATTCATCTCTCCATCACCTTTCACTTTCCACCCATCCTCTCCCTCTCGCATATTTTGGCATCTTCTATTCGTCTCTCTTCCGTTGATATTCTCCTCTTCCTTGTTCGCTATTGTTCCTAAGGCTATCTTCTCATTGCTACTTATTTTATCATTTTATTAACGTAGGTTTTACTTCAGGTCCATTTGGTTCGTCGTTTGAAGTAAATACTTGTAACAATGAGTCGATTTTTGTATGATTGTACTATATAGATGTTGTCCGTAAACAATGAAGATTTGTGGGTGGGACCTTGATTCCTTTGGTTGCTTCTTGATGGGAGTTCAAGTTTTATGTGTTCGGATAGACAAAAATCCAATCCTGTTAAATGTTTAACTTTTGTGGCGTTGGCAATTTTATGGAGCTTTGTTGTGTAGGTTGAAGGTACATCTCGCTGACCCTGTGCAGGGGACTAGGAGTCCCATCCGACCATCCAAGCGGCACAGCCAGTCCAACGTAAGGCTTTGCTGGTGATCCATCTGGGTTCTAGCTAGAGGTAATTGAAATTGAGATGTTGCATTTTCTGCAGGAAGAGAATGAGGTGCTGCCATCATCAAGTGGTCGTTCTGATGACCATAATTGTCATTGCACTTCCCGCACATTTGATCTGCATAAGTGCAGTGTGGATAGTTCAGAGAACTGGAAAGTGTTGCCAACCTATGGGAACAAACCCACTCCTCGTTTCCATGTAATTGGTAGTCCAGACTTGCTGACTTATTGTCGATACATGCTTCACCCTAGGTCACGCTCATAAAGTGGAAAGGAATAATATCTTTTGTTTTGGTGTACAGCATGCAGCAGCAATTGTTGGAAGCAAAATGGTGGTTGTTGGTGGTGACTCCAGCCATGGTGTATTGGATGACACTCTGGTAAATGACTCTAATATGATATTGCAACTTTTGACTCTGCAATATACTGTCTTTCTTGTATTGAACACTTTCATTTAGATCCCAAATGGATTTCTTATTATATTATGTTTTGTGAGTAAGATGTCTAGTATGAATAACGTAAAAGGGTCACAGAACTTGACTTCTACTTTTGTTGATTTAACCATTTTTTTTGTGCTTCAGATACTTAGTTTAGACACGCTTACTTGGGCCACTGCCACCTCTAATGTTTACTCATCTCCTGGTGGGGTTTCGTTGAAAATCCCTGCATGCAGAGGTCACGCCCTGGTACAATTTTAGTATTCCAACTTTACAAGCCTTTATATTGCTTTATATTACAACCATTTTTGGTGATGGTTTCTGTTGCTTCTCATAGGACTTCTTATGCATTACAATACGGATTTCATGTGGCAGTGATTTGTATGTAGCAAGTTCGTTTATTAGGTACCTATTATTAAAAAAACTTACATTAGGCACTCATATTTATTTGGATCCTAAATTTGTAGCAAGATTTTTCAATTAGGTTCACTGTCTTTAGTTTTTGTTTGTTAGATCGTGCATTGAATTAAGGATTTGCATTTACATGATATTGCATGTAACCCTGAGTTACCTTGAATCGTGTTATATTCTGACCAAGGATGAGTATTAACACATTATTATCATTATGCCATTCGATGGTGCTACTTTTGGAGACAGAAATTGATTTCACCTGCTTATCATGAACCCATTACCAGATGCTACCGATCCAACCCTTTAAGGCCTACGGAGTTCTGCACATTCAAGAAATCAACTAGGATTTGGTTCAACTTTACTGGATCATTTACGCTAGTTTGCGATAATCAACAATTTCACTTGCAAATACTTCTTCACTCTGGATGTACATCTGTTATGCAAATGAACATCAATTTTTGATAAGCTTAAGCAGCTGAGTCAAGTTATTCTTTGTCATGTGTGTATGCAGCTTTGCAACCTTTTAGAATTTGGTACACCTATCTCTTTTGATGTTCTTTTTCATTTCTATATAGTTCATAATGTACCTTCTACAGTTATGTGGCTTTATTGGTTCTTGACATTGTTACATGATGGAATCAGTGTGCTAACTGACAGAAGATTGTTTTATTTCGAACAAAGCTTTAAAATAATTCTGAAGCCAAGCTTGTTCATGCTTTAGCATGCCTTATTTGTTACACAAACAAATATGAAATGAGCCAATTTATAGCTGAAAACGAGCTTTTTATTTGTTGCACATCTAATAATCTGTCAGTAAAATAACAACTATGATGCTAATCCTGACTCTCAGTTTTTCTCATGGCTTTTACTGGCCTTATTTCTGGCAATTTTTACTCCACCTAGTTTCTTGGTATTAAATTTTAGGAACAATAGGTAGTAAGAACTAGGCCCTAGTTTCCTATTTCAAGTGAAGTCTTCTAAGGATCAGCAGATCCCATTCCATAATACCCGATCCGAATTGGGATCAACTAGAATTGACTCGGAACCACTCAAAAGAGTCAACCTTGGATGATTTTGACAAAAGCCAACAAACAGAGTGGGAAGATATAAAAGAGAAAAATGAGGGAGGATGGAAAAAGGTCTATCTAACGTGATAATGGATGACTCTGCCAACAGATGTCATGTGACATGTCAACTATTTTAGCATATGATTGGCCTAGGGACGTAGGAGGTATGGGACACTGACAGTGTTGGAGGAATTTTATCTCTTTAAACATTGTAAGGTTACTTAAATGTTGACGGCAATTCCCTTAGGAGTTATTGAGACTTGGGTAAGAATTTTCTTGAAGAATCTATTGGCATTATTTATTGTGAATACATGTTCTTTAATTAACTTATAGGCTTATTGACTAGTCAGAGCCAACAAGCATGCTTTAAGTTGTTTAAAATTTCTTTATTCTTTACTTAATTTCACATGCCATTTTATTGATTCTGTATGTTATCCTTTATCTGTATCAAGGTTCAATATACCCATCAATCAGGCTGATGACCAATCAACTCATGGACCAACTCTTTTCAAACGGTCTAGTCTGGTTCATTCTTTTGTTTCTACTTAGGGTTAAACAACATTGTGATTCCATTCTCGCCTCTCTCTCAGTCTCTGTTGTGATGCCTGCTTCCCTCATGCCACTTGCAACCTGCCCACAACCTTTTCCATTTGCTTGCTTGCTGGCAGCTTCTGTTGACTCATCCGCCCTATTCTTTTATTTCACAAGTTAGGCATTTGGTTTGTTTGGCTTTTATTTTATCTTCTAGTGATTACTTTCATCATTCTTTCGTTTTTATTATATATTTACTTATTTCTGGTGGATTCTCCAATCTGGATCATCTGATCCCAATTCTTTTATAAGTAGCTGATCCCAGTCCTTAATGATATTTCAAGTCTTGATTATCACTGAAAAGGGTGGATGTGAGTGGCTGTCACGAGTGTGATGATGATGCAAAAATTGGTAGAGCCCCATAATACCTTCATCCCTGATATAGAAACATGCCAAAGAGAGTGAAGACCTGGGCTCTCTCTTTCCTGGAATCATGTCCCTTGTTGATGCTGTCAGACTCTATTATTACCCACTGCATTCCACTTGTCTCAACTGCACCATTATTTCTGCAATCATCACTTTTCAAGTTCTCGTTGTCATCCTTCCTTTTAAAGTTTGTTAACTTCAAGTTGATGAACCCTTTGTCATTGCTGCCATGTCAGCTCACTTGACCCAGACACCCTTCCAGTTGTTGCATGAACCACTTTGTTCTCTTGTACACAGATCAATTGCTCTCCAGCATCCTCACCACATCTCTCTGAGCTACCCTCCATTTATGCACTGACTGCTGTCACCTTCAAGGTTGTTGCTTTCCTTGATGGCAGTTGAATCTACTTGGTCATCAAGTTTCGTGAACTTGATGTCTTCTTTGCCTTTTTGATTTTTCATATGGGACTCAACTGCTCATGATGATTGATTTCATATATATATATATATATTTGTGAATAACATAGTGTTTCTTTATGTAAAAGGCAAATAACATGACAACAAATACACATTTCTTTATCACCTTCAAAAGATTTGGGTTGGTGATCAAGTATTGATCTACATAACTTCCTATGTGGGGATTTCCCCTTCTTTATTATTTAAACACATCAAAACTAGTACATTTTTTATTTAGGTTACAAATTACAAACCTATATAAATGGCATAACAACATCCCTTCTGTTTTTAATTTCTTCCATCCTTTTCCAGGCATTCTAAGTTAAACTTAAATTTTATAGTGGCAGATAACTTATCTTTTTGTGTATAATATTACCTGTTGAACTACGTTCTATCGGTTGCATACTTGTGATAGCTAACGATGTTTATCGTTCTGTGAGTAAGTGATCTTTGTGCAAATTATGCTTCCTACTGCTGTAACTGATAATAATCATCCAATCAATGTAATAATATTATTGTATCAATTATGGAGTAATGCTAATTTTCTTAAGAGGATAAAAAAATTGAGGAAGCTTCTGCACTTTTCACTCATGTAGGTCTCATGGGGAAAATCTGCTCTCCTTGTTGGGGGGAAAACTGAACCTCCGAGTGACAAGTTGTCAGGTTGTTGTTTCTTTTTGTTTTGATTTCTTGATTATAATAACATAATACATTTTTACTGCACCTCAAGGCAAGCAGATAATTAGTATTTTGTATTCAATTTCTTTCAGTGTGGTCTTTCAATGTAGAAACAGAGTGCTGGTCGCACATAGAGGCAAAGGGAAACATTCCGGTAATTTATACATGAACATTTCATCTGATTCAGTTGGATTGCATTCTCCTTTTAAACTTCATATGATTGCTGTTTTCTTTACTTTTTTAATTCAAGAGCATGCTCTTTATGCCTACAATTACTATCTGCCTCTGTGGAGAAGGATTATCAAATCCTATTATTTAATTATATCATCATATGTCTCTCCATAAGTAAATATTATTTATTCAAACAAAATGTTCAAAATATTCTGCTTTCTATCTTGTTCTTTATCTTATCTGGATAGTGGTTCTAGTAGGCAGTCATGGGTAATGCATGAAGCATGATTTTCTGTTGCATGATGTAAAATTGCATGAATATAACTTCTTGTAGGATTTCAGGTTGCTCGTAGTGGCCATACCGTACTCAGAGCAGGCACTGTCTTAATCCTTTTTGGGGGCGAGGATGTGAAAGGAAGAAAACTAAACGATCTTTTTATGTTTGATTTAAAGTCTTTATCTTGGCTTCCTTTACATTATAAGTAAGTATAATTTCTCTTCATGTTTCTCTTTCCATTTGGAAAGTTCTCGATATAGGATCAAACATGGTTACAAAATAGCATGATATTAAAGTTAGAATTTGACAGGCATCAGCAAGAAATTGGTCCTTGTTTTCTAAGGAGTTTATTTGCTTAAAATTTATGCTGCCCCAACTTAAACTCTAGAAAATTATGTTTCTCTTTAAGATTACATAGAATTTGCTGACGTGTTTCCCTTTAAGATCACATGGGCTGTGTGCCTGTTGATGCATCTGGGTGCTAACAATACACAGTTGCAGGGGGACAGGACCTTCTGCAAGATCGAATCATGTAGCTGCCCTTCATGAGGATAAGTTGCTCTTTGTATTTGGAGGACAATCAAAGTCTAGGATTCTCAATGATCTCTATTCTCTAGATTTTGAAACAGTATGTCTGGTTTATTTTTAGCCTTGTCAATGCTTATTTGAAAAATTTTCATGTGAATGACAGTAGCTTAGTTGGATATTACCTACCATTGTGCTTTCTACTGGTCAGATGATATGGTCAAGAATAAAGGTCCGTGGTCATCACCCTTCACCTCGAGCAGGTTCTTGTGGTGCTCTATGTGGAACTAAATGGTATATCACAGGGGGTGGAAGCAAGAGAAAAAGTATGCATCTTCTACTGCATAGAGTATGCTCTGGTGGATTCACCATTTAATTGTGGATTGCTGATTGACATACCATATTTATGTTTTTGCTAAGATATAATAGCCACTATAAACAATCTCTATATCTTGCTTGATTGCTAGTTTCTTTCTTTACTTAAGTCGAGACTATCAAGTATAATTTGTCATTCACAGGTTATAATTGTAATCATATTGTTTGTTCTTTTGAGGAAGTATTATTGCAAAATTTAATATTTGATTGGATCTACCATTTTATGGCATTATATGCTCCTAGTGATCTCCATGGGTATGGCGACTCTATCCTTATCAAAATTCTGAATTTTCTTAGTTGAATAGAGAAAGCCTTACAGCCTCTATTGGCATTTGTTCCAATTTTTATTTTTTAATGGACCCTTAGAGTCAACAGTTTTTGCTAGATATTTCATCTTCTTTCTAACTTATCAAGTTCTCTTTGCAGGACATGCTGAAACCCTGGTCTTTGATGTTATAAAATTAGAGTGGTCCGCATCTGTTGTGTCACCCACTGTTTCTATTACCACCAATAGAGTAAGTTGCATTAGTGTTAATCTCATTGCCTTTGCCATGGACATGTGGGGTTGCATGCTGTCATGTTATTTTCACAATTATGAGCTCTATAATAAGTTCTTTGCCATTGGGGGAAGTTAATTACTTGAACCTATTGAACTGATCATATTTCCTGACCCCTTCGAAAATGTACAACTGATGCTACTGAATGACAGTAGTTTTGATATTCAAGTCATTTACAATGAGATAATTTTATACTTGAACATAGTGACTTGAAATAGAATTTTTGTTTGTCTAGTCTCAAGAATATCAGGTACCATATTATAAAATGTTGTTTGAGGTAGGTGGAACTTGAATAATTGGTGGGTGATTTTGAGCTTATGTCAAGCAAAATTCTCTAAAGGTGAATCTAACACAATGAGTTTTAATCTGGTTTATTGTGACAGTTTTATTTAAATTGGTTTTAATGCAAATACTTGATCCCTGCATACAGGTTGATATTGATTGATAGTGTAATTGGGCTTAATTTTTGAGATAGATGTCAGCTTGGTCTGTATCTAATGATACCAAACTGGCTAGCTTCTCTGCCCATGATAAAATATGTCATGACACAGATAATCTTAGCCCTGCCGATGCCTTTATTAAAAACATAAATAATTTGCTTGTGAATTCTGTATGTTTAGACTAAAGCAGGTTGATGATTGATTATGGTTCTATGAAGCATGGTGATGCCCATTTCTTGTCTTGTCATTGGGGCCAAAAGTTTTTAAAAAAAGATATGTCATGCAAATAAGTTTCTCCTCCATGGCTTTCTTGTTTCCTTCTTGTTTTCACTTGGCATTATAGCAACATATATAGTCATCAAAGGCCCAAGTGCATCATAAGTTAAATCTGCAACATTCAAAATTTATTTAAAGATTCTTGATAGCTAACCCAAAGTTTTTGCTGAATATATCACTGGAACTGTAAAGTAATTTATATGTCCTTTCCCATCACCAGGTCAGAATGGACAGTCATACTTGTTATATATTCTAGATGTCACATGAAAGGGGGTGGCCAAAGATGCTCAAGATTGTTGACAAGATTGGTCAAGGGTGAAATTAATGCACTCTTTTTGTTGCTATTACGACATGTAAACAAGATAAATCAGATCTGACTATCTAGTGATTAGACTCACGAGTCCACAAGAATTCTTTGTTTGTTATATGACTTGAAGAGGGTCAATGAAGGAGTTGTGGCCTCATCTTATGACATTGATCAAAGAGAGTGCTGTAAGAGAGATCCAAGTAAAAAAATCCACCCTTCCTAGATTTTTAAAGGAAATGACACATAAAATGAGAACACTAGATTTCCTACCATGGATTCATGAATCCAGTGGTGCCCTCTTCTTTGCCCTCCTGTCTTGTCTTGTTTCTTTTCTTCTTTTCTCTCTGTAACCAGCAATTGTTATTGCCGCTGCCTTTCACTTTCTCTTCCTTCCCTCCTCCCTCTTCCATCCCTCTTCTCTCCTTGTGTTGCTGCCTTCACTTCCCTGATTTTGTTCTAATGGTTACCTTTATATCTAATTTTATTTTCATAATTCTGTATAGTTAATGTCTTGCTTCTCCTGGGGAGTGCATAACTTCTTAGGCAACAAGGGACCTTGGTGCCTTATAACACTGGTTGCTTTTGACAACATTACAATTTAGCAAACTTGTTTAACCCCAGGTGTTCAATTAGGATCTTTGGAAAAAGGAAGTCAGCTAAGTTTTCTTTTTTGGGAGAGTTCTGTTAGTCCTGTCTTGCCTGTGTGGATGAAATGAGCCTGGACCTTGTGTCCACTTTGTCCTTTGGTTCACAACAGGTGGTCTTAATTTAACACCACACAACCTCAGTTTGGCACCATCGAGCTACTTTACCCAAATTTGTGTTCATCATCTTGGTATGCATGTAGCAAGTATTAGATATCAGATGTTATGGAGGCACATCCTATGGTTTATCATAAAACCATCAACTGGTTGTGAACATCATTTCTAAAATAATAGGCACTAGAACTTTTTTGGTTGGCAAATTGCAAAAATGTGTGAGAAGTAGCTAATATTTTCATGAAGTGTTTGCATTTAGCAAAGTTAAATCTGTGATCCTTGCCACTGGTGTAAGAAAAACATGTGATAACTGTTGCCATGCAGGGCTTTAGCTTGCTTCCCGTTCATCACAAAGACAAATCATTTCTCTTAGCTTTTGGAGGATACAAGAAAGAGCCATCAAATCAGGTTTGAATTAAACAATCATGGTTAATATGTGTGATCTACTCATTTGTGTTCTCTTTTTGTATATTTGTATATATATTTATATCAATCTGGGTTACAGGTTGAAATATTATTCGTGGTTACTAATAAATGCTCAATGAGCTGGCGATCTGCCCCAGAAACAGAATTATTACCATATGAAGAATGTGCTGCGAATATCAGGGAGCTTGGTGCCCACCTAAAGGCAGTTTCTTCCCCAGCTTCTGTCAATCCTGTTGCTAGGCATAGTCTAGCATCTGCACTTGAGCAGCAAATATCTGGTAGAAAATCCATTTCTGATGATCCTTCAGTATCCACTCTTTGCAAGCAATGTCATCAAGATCAAGATTATGGTTTAGCTGCTAAATCCCAAAAACCTCTGGAGGACGAAAAATATGAAACTGATGACCAGTTAATGCTTCATAATACTTCATCACAGGTGAATACAAAGAACACAAATACATTGTTCCGTTTACACATTAGTTGCATTTTGCCTTTCTCATGGTTGCGCTTGAAGTTAACTGTTTTCCCTCTTCTTGTGGGAGAAAAGTCCTTTCCCGTATCATCTAGTATTAACAGAGTCTTCCAGATGAGTCCTAACCAATTTAGCTGGTTTTTTTTGGGAAGCACTTCAGGCAACCAATGAGCTGGTCAATCAGCTTCTCCAAAAATGTTCCCATGTTGGGCTTGTATGTTGATCATGGAGTTTACCAAAGTGCAAATATCTAGTGAATCAGCCTTATATTTTCTCCTAGTGGCCACTGCAGAGTGTTTTAAAGTTTCTCAGTTGTGTGATATAATCATACTCATGAAGGTAACAAAAATCAGAGTTTGGTTGTGAGATAACTGAAACACAAGTAAATTAGATGGTATATTTGGGATTCAACTCTAAGTCCTTGAACAAGTGCATAAAAAGATCTCTTTCTGCAACTTGAAAATTAAAACACTACAATAGGCAGAAGTTATTATACAGCTGATTCTCGTTCTCTGGTAGTTATTTGGAGCCTTTATTCCCTTGCTTGCAAATGATGCTGTCCGTAGGACTACTTTAAATTTCATTTAGTATGAGTTAGAATCCAACAAATAAGTAATACTTGAATCTAGCAGATTTTGTTATGCATGTTTGTATTTGTCACACATATAAGATTTACATAACTAGTATCATTTTAATGAGTTAAAAATTAGTTACTACTGAAGTTACAATTCGTTTTACTTATGACATTTAATTTAGAAGCAAGAGTAGCTTCGATTCCAAGAAAGCAACAGTATATGATTGCTGCTTAAGAGCTGTTTTTTTACTCATGCAAAGGCCTAAACCATTGGAAGTTTATACTATCCTATTATAATACAAAGACAATTTTCTGGCTATTTGGATCGCTTGTACAAGTAATATCTTTTTCCTGTATTCCTGATGCTCTTTCTTTGCTGTGTTTTTGTTTTTTACATTCAGTATATTGCATCATAAAGCAGTAAGCTTCTGGACTCTCACTTTGAACATATTTTGATTTTTGCATTTATTTAGTATGCTCTCTTTCTCATGAATGAGAATGAGAATCTAATTCTCCTCTTCGATTTGATTTTGGCAAAGCTTTTCTTTGTACATTTGGCAGAGGAGCAAAAGGCAAGAAGCTGAAATAAAGATGGACATTGCTGGAATTTTAGCTAGCACAGAAGAAATGCATGCTGAATCAGAAGGTTCAAATGTGGACCGTGTTCTACCTATTGAGACAGATGGAAGATCAGTTTTGACAAATCCTTCCAACATATATCAACTATATGAAACTAAAATAGCAAGCTTGACTAGGAAGAATGTCCTGCTCGAAGAACAGTTGAAAGCTGCTTTGACATGCCGAGAGGCTGCTGAGAAGAACTTATCTTCTGCCATCAAGAGTAAGCAAGAGGTAGAGACAAAACTAGCTGACACTGTCAAGGAAGTTGAGCTGCTGAAGGAGAAGCTGGCTGGTGTAGAGCTAGCTCAAGAAGAGGCTAATAGTCTCTCAAATATTGTCCATTCCCACAATGTAAGGCTTGAGCATGATGTAGCATTTTTAAAAGCCATCCTGGATGACACACAAAAGGCAAGACAAATTTTATTCATGCAGTTTGTGCCCAATTCTTCATGCCTTAAAGATTATGCTGGACCAAATATCTCTTTTGTCTGCAGGAGCTATACTCAACGCGTGGAGTTTTAGCCGGCGAAAGGGCAAGAGCATTTCAACTTCAGGTAAAACTATGGATTCGAACGGACTTTACTGGTTCGTCATAAACCTCTATGCTGACCCGAATCATTCAACATTATTTTGCAGGTGGAGGTGTTTCATCTCAAGCAAAGATTGCAGTCCTTGGAGAACAGGGCCCCAACACCCAGGAAACCTATCCAAATGTAGGGTATGATGTTCTCAATTGTTTCAGAGTGTGAAATCATTTGTGGTATTTTGGTTAGCCATATATTTTGCAGTTGCAATGATGTTCTCAAGCAAAGAATGCAGTCCTTCGAGAACAGGGCCCCCACGTCCACAGAACCTATCCAAATGTAGGGTATGATGTTGTCGATTGTTTCTGAGTGCAAAATCATTTGTGGTATTTTGGATAGCCATTTATTTTGCAGTTCCTAAGATTATGTTTTTGTGTATACAGAGAACTAGTAATAACCCCTTGGGTACACTAAGCTTAATTATGACAGTGCAGTGTAATATCTTGCTGGTTTGACAAACCATTAATCATGTCATTGGGTTATCAAATTTCGAGTTATTATCAGGTTGGTTCGAATCAGACAAGTCCTGATAGATATTAGATCTATGCATGAATTTATAGTATCTGTAGGTATCTGTTTGAATATTGGATTCTAAAATTCAGGTACAAGTATTATGATGCTCCAAACTTTGTATCCAATTATTAAGGTGATTAAAGTTTTATTTTTGAAATATAAAAGTTTTGAGCTTTAATATAATGGTAGTGTGGTGGGTGACTTCAATTTTGGATGAGTAAGGCTGTGTGTACATTTGTGCTCCAATGGGTTTTTCCTTTTTTAATATCCTTTATTCTGAATATAATGATTCAAAAAGATGGTAGCAGGTTGGATTTATTTTGGTGGTATTTAGGATATACCCGAACGGCTTACTAATCTAAATAACTAAAATAAAGTTGCTTATCTTATACGAAACTACTCATCAGAAACCATTTTCAAAAATGTTTTCAGTTTGTTCTATATGGAACTATTCATCATCGATACTCATTTTCTCGCTTGAAAAAGAAATCTTCTGACTCATCAGAAACCATTTTCAAAAATGTTTTCTGTTTTGTTCTATATGGAACTATTCATCATCCATACTCATTTTCTTGCTTGAAAAAGAAATATTTTCTATGCTGGTTTGACAAACCATTAATCATGTCATTGGGTTATCAAATTTGGAGTTTTTATCAGGTTGGTTCGAATCAGACAAGTCCTGATAGATATTAGATCTATGCATGAATTTATAGTATCTGTAGGTATCTGTTTGGATATTGGATTCTAAAATTCAGGTACAAGTATTATGATGCTCCAAACTTTGTATCCAATTATTAAGGTGATTAAAGTTTTATTTTTGAAATATAAAAGTTTTGAGCTTTAATATAATGGTAGTGTGGATTTTGGATGAGTAAGGCTATGTGCCAATTTGTGCTCCAATGGGTTTTTCCTTTTTTAATATCCTTTATTCTGAATATAATGATTCAAAAAGATGGTAGCAGGTTGGATTTATTTTGGTGGTATTTAGGATATACCCGCACGGCTTACTAATCTAAATAACTAAAATAAAGTTGCTTATCTTATACGAAACTACTCATCAGAAACCATTTTCAAAAATGTTTTCAGTTTGTTCTATATGGAACTATTCATCATCGATACTCATTTTCTCGCTTGAAAAAGAAATCTTCTGTCATAAAAAATAATTAAAATGATAAATTTATTTATTTTTAATAACGATAATTAATTGTATTTGGGAATTCAAAAAAATATTTAAGCTGATTTTATTTTTCTAAAATTGATTTTAAAATTTTCTTATAAAAGATAAGTGATGTTTCCAATTCAGATTTTATGATAAATTATCAAAGTATTTGTCAACTAAATTAGTTTACATCTTTATATCTATGTTGTATATGAATACGGTTTCGAAAAAACTTCTGCAATAGTTTTGTATGAAACTTATATATGCTAATTGCCTTTTAGGCAAATTACATATTACCCCATATTGAAATCCCAATAGTTATGAAAATAAAACATTTATTTTTATTTATCATAATATTATTGATTTTATGAATTAAAACATGAAAACAATGAGTAAAAATAATAATTTTAATATTTTAGTTGGTGATGGTAAACGATGGTGTCGCTGGGGGCGAGTGGTTGCAGTGGATGAGGAGAGTGGTGGTGAGAGATGAGGATCGTTTTGCATCTACGTTAATGTTGCTCGACAATTGTGTCGGTGCTAACGGAAATATAGACCGGTGCCGCTTTACATCACGAGCTACTCTACATCTATGTTGACATCGATACAATTATCGAGTAGCAAAAGGGATGCTAATCGTGTTAGTGTTGACATAATTGTCGAGTGACGAAACGATCGCTCGACATCTCCATCAGTGCTGACATAGATACGAAGCGATGCTGTTATGCATTTGCATCGACGTCAATAGATGCATAGCGACGAAAGGGCCGTTTTGACATTTGCATCGATGCTAACGCAGATACAGACCGACACTGTCGAGTGATGAAAGGACTGCTCAACATCTGCATCGATAACCCTTTTGCTGCTCAACAACATTAACATCAACACAATTGTCGAGTGATGTTGCTCTGCATTTATGTCGATGTCGATACAAATGCCAGGTGACCCTTTTGTCGCTTAACAATTGTATCGATGTTGACGTAGATGTAGAGTGATGAAAGGATTGCTTGGCAACTACGTTAACATCAATATTGATGCAGAGTAGCCCTCATCTCTCGTCGTCATTCTTCTCATTCACAACAATCACGTACGACCCCCAACGACATCATCATTTGCCACCACATGACATCGTTCGTCATTAGTAACTGAAACATTAAAATTATTTTTTATTTTTATATTTCTATCAATAATATCAATGATGTTAGAATAAATGAACTTCCATATTTTACTTTCATAATTATAAAAAAAATAATATCAAAATTTTAAATCTAAAAATTATGATACTAAGGAGGTGTAACTACCGATAATACCTAATTAGCCCTTCTCTTTCTAGGTTATATAAAACCCTACGTACGTGGAAAGCTTGCTTTATCATTGACAAGTTCTCCCACGAGTAAGTCGTCTATACGTGCCTCGAAGCTTCGTCGGTGTGTAAGGAAGGAGACCTGACGATGGCGCGCCTCGTGCTAAGCCCATCAGGCGATCTGGAGTGAAGTGAAGGCGACAAGGTGGAGCTGATCCGGCGGAGCATGACAGAGAGAGGTTGCCGTCCTCTAGTCTGAGCTGCCCGAGGATGACATTTGTAGTAATCCTTGTCTTCCGGCATCGCATACTCCACCTCCCGTTGGCCTGTCGTCAGAGAAGCCTTGCAGCGTTGGGACCAAGACATGGTGTCGTTTCTCGTCGGCGAGGCCTAGCAAGCCGCGCGCGACTCCGGTTGCGTCGGCCTCGGTGTGCAGTTCCACTTGTGTCGGAGACCGGGATGGGCTGCCTCCTGTTTCGTCGGGACCTCTCGGCCAACAAGATGGGCTGTCTGTCTCTCGTCGCGTCAGACCGTCTCGGCCTGTACCGTGCGTTGCCGCCTGTTGTACCGCTGCTTCCACGGCGGCTACGTGCGCCGCCTCCTCTTTGTTCTCGGCGTCTCAGGTTATCGGATGCGACGCGACTTCTCGCCCACCACGGTGTGTTGCCTGCTGTTCTTTCGCCACCTTCGACGCCTCGACATCTCAGGTCATTGGATGCATGGCCTCTTGCTGCGTCGCGTCCTCCGAGCCACCAGGATCCGCCTCTTACCGCTGTGTCACGTCCTCTGAGCCACCATGAACCACCTCCTGCTGCTACGTCGCAGACGCCCAGCCACTAGGAACCGCCACCTCCTCCTCCCTGGCGGCCTCTCAGTCAACCGAATGCGCCATCTTACTTTTCAGGCCGCCCGAGTTGCCTCCCTCGGAGGAAGTAAATACCCCGTGCAGGCAACCGTGCATCTGCATCTCGCAGCTCTAAAGCCGAGATATAGTCTTTCATTGCGCCTTTTCCGATGGAGTCGCTTACGAGTAGCCGCCTCTGCTCGCTTCCCCAATTCAAGCTGTACGTATGTCTTCGGCAAAATAAGGCCGATACTGCAACTGCAAGTGCAATCACATGATGTTATGTTAGATTTTGCCGCACCAAGATTCTTAGCAGAACAAAATGATAATATTACTAGATTCTGCCAAACCTGCTGCCAGTGAGTTTGGGTAAGTAGCATAAGATAACATCTCGATCATTTGGCTGACACAAGGCAACCTTGTGTTCATGGTGGGCAGCACCAAATCCATGAAACCCATAAAACAACTAGCAATTCTGACAGTATTTGTTAGGCATATAATGTTGCCAATCTTAAATTTAACAATAAGGCAATGCAAATTAGCTATTTGAATCAGCAGGTGTAATCAAGCTTCTATGTAATAGTCTTTCCTCAGTGGCTAGTTCTACATGCATGGCAAAAAAAACAAACCATCTCAAACAATTAGGAAAAAGAACTAGAACAGATTAGGAAAAAGAATTCACCACAATCTGCCAGCTGGGTCCTGAAATCCAGATGAAAAAGACAATATTATCAAGCAACATTCTCGGCACCGACAAGTATTATCACCCACCTGCATGATTTGTTTTGGATTACATATCAGTTGATTTCTCCTACAATTAGCACACCTCATAGATCTAGCAAAATATATAACATAAGCCATCACTTTGGCACATATTGACCTGGTGGTAACCATAGAAGCAACAAAATTTAACATCAAACTATAGGATGCAGCTTTTGCTGAGAATATGATCCCATTCCTGATGGGAATGAACCTGAGAATGGACAATTCTGCACAAGAATGTGATTTTGATTAGTAGCAAACATTTTAAACACAGTTCTACAGGAAATAGCAGATGCAAAATCACAAAGCAATCGGAGGCTAAGCATGTCTCAATCTGCGTAATCAGAGAATTAAGCAATCGGAAAACTTGGTCTTAAAATCAACGATTTTAAGTTTCTAATTTGCTTATTCAGGTGGTCAAATAGGAATGTGATGTCCTGAGACTCGAACTTTCTCGTAGTACCAGAATCAAGAAACTACATATTCTAGGGCAGAGCAGGGAAAATGCATCTGGTGAACATAGCTCTAGAATATATCTATCTTTCCATTGCAGATGCATTAACAACTATAAGAAATGTAAGAGGAATATCTGGAGATGAAACTTATGATTAAAATCTAATTGCAGTTAAGTGTATATATGTAGGACCGACTTTTTGCATATATTCAGTAATGTCAAGATGAAATATAGCAAATACTGAAATGACTGAGAATTCTGACAACAACATGGGAGCTAGAACCCAAACAAAATATTAATTTGACATAGAATACAGTTCATGAATGGAAAGCATAGATGCAGATTTGATGTCATTCATCACACCAAATCTCAGAAATAAACATGCATTCCAACATATGGCAAGTATAATATTTTGTTGATGGTAAAAATTGGAAACTTGAGCAAGAAAAATGTAAATTGAATTATGAAGTCATTGCTCAAATAAAGCCATAAGATGGTCCAAAACAAATACGGATAGGCAGTGTCTTAAATGTTCACTGGGGCTTAGGTTCTCTCAATTGCCACCATTTAGGGTGTCAACTGCCCATATATGGCATGGCTTGCTTGCCAGCTGCTGAGACCTAAGTCTGGTTATGAATCATCTTTCCATGGTTCTTCGGGCCTCACCGGGACAAATTTGATAAATTTTGCAATCAAGAAAAACCCTGAAAGAATAGACACAAGAAACAACAAAAATATGCACTCTACAACAGGCTTTTGCATAACATAATTATAAGCTTCTTCAGAATTCTTCTAATATCTAGACAATCTCAAGCATAAAACCCTTTCTGTTTAACATTCTGCAAGTTCAAACTACCATTTAAAAACAATGATCCCCATATGACAACCGTGAGCAGATTAGAGAACAAAACTTCTAGTAAAACCATCAATAATGTTAGATAAAAGTGGAAATGCAACACCAGTACATACACAGACGTAAACCTGCACAGTTAATAATGTTAGATAAAAGTGGAAATAATACTGTTATACAAATTTCTAAACACATGAGAAATCATTCTTATAAACTGTTGCCTTTTTAAACGTTTGCCATCCTCATTGGAAGTTGTGATCTCTTTTTTTTTTTCTCTGAGCACTACACATCAATGCTCATGTTGAACAGCTATCACAATATAAAAATATTCACCTTGCACCAGCAACATCCTATCCCATTATATACTGATATATATTGTTGCAACAATAGCAACTTTTTGTGTCATTCTAATCACAAGCTTCCTTCCTCAGTCCACTGGAAAATTCTTTACTTTAAGGATCCTGTGACTGATACTCCATGAAAATATTGATCCAGTTTATGCTGAGTTTAAATCTTCAGGTTTGTTGACATGATGCAACAAAAGTTCAGTCACAAAGTCAGAATATGCAACAAAAGTTTCTCAATAAAGTACAATTCTATGCCAACTTGATTATAACTGAATTTAGTGAAGGTTACCTATTCGATATACCTACTTATAAATGTTCATGCCTAGGATTGATATAGATTAACAGTAGACTTAATTTGACCCAATGAAAGATCACCTCGATCCTAATCACCATGAAATTGACCTCAATCTTTTCTTTAAGTACATACTATTATTAACAATAAACATAAGCACTGTAAGAAAAATAATGTAAATATAAACTTGCAACAGCGAGAATTAGATGACCAACACAGTTGTCTAACATATCATAAATTTTCTTTTCCCAAGGGAAAATAATCAAATTAAAAGAGCAATTAGAACTCTCATTAAGAAATTAATCATCATAGATGTCTGTCTGACCTCCTTAACATGAACTGGCCTTGCAAAACCCAATTAATTTAAGGCTTTTGCAATGTCACCAAAAACATCAAGTTAATGAGAGTTAGAAGTATGTCAGTGGAATCAAAGGTTCTTCCCCATGATACATTTAACAAGGTCCAGGATGCGGAAGTAATCATAGAATAAAGAAGAATGTGTACCCTCAAGCCCATCTCGATGGTGACGGTTACTTCCTGTGAGGTTATTACAAGGACTGCCACCAACTACCAAATCAAAACCACCAAAAGTGCTGATCAACTGCTCAAGCTTATCACTGTTAAGCTGTTGGACATCAACAAGCTCAATCAAAGTCCCTGTTTGGTTTGTCTGCTCCCACCAACTTTTTAGTATATTTCTATTTACTTCTGAAATTTCCACAGAAACAACTATCTTCAGATGTATTCCCAACCGGTGGAGAGCAACTTCAGCTCCCCCAATACCGGAAAACAGTGAGAGAAGTGTTATACCATTTGGAAACATATCCTTCAGAACTGACAAATGGTAAGCCACTGTATCTACCTGAAATGAATTCCCAAGAGATCGGTATCTTTCAGTCCTGCTAATACCACCCCCTCTTGTGTGATCTCTAGGAAATCCTAGAAGCATTTCAATTTCATCTGGCTCTAGTGGAGCAACTTTATGTCGTCCTACCCAAACTAAATTCCATTTTCGACATTCATTAAGAACATACTGTTGTGTCTTTAAAGATGGTATGTCATCATAATTTTCAAGCTCTTTCCTGATTCTCTCTGTTAGTTTTGCACTAGCAATGCAAGTTTGCAAGCAGTTAAACTGTGTCCTGGTATCCCAGGAAGGCCACCACTGTCTTGTTAATGGGAGTGCTTCATGGATGGTTTTTGGAGGAATCGGAAGAAGAGGAAATCTGTCATGGATGGGGAGGTTGTGAACATACGCCCTTTTCCTTGCAGCAGCACAGAAGTACTTCGAATCCACAAATTCTGGCTCAATGTCATATAAGAAGCGTGAGATAGTTTCCCACACTCCTTTTGGTGCCAGGGCCACATTCTCATAGTAAAAATATGGTGGACCAATGGCTGACTCAGGTAGCTTTCTGCATATTTTAGGCATTCTTTGATTTGGAATGCCATATCCAACCATTGGCTTGGGAATAGATATCAAAGAAGACTCATTCTCAGTTAAAAATCGTCTTTTTTTGCTGTTTGTTTCCTCTGCAAGCCTCCTTTTCTTACCACTTGAACAACCATAAATATAATTTCCAGGCTGTTATACGAAATTGGTTAAATAGACTATATTAAATCTACATGGAAAAAAAATCTAGCAAAACATATAGATATGAGGTACCTCATCTTTGGTGTAAGTTGATTCTTCCAAATGACTCTCAAAATTTTCCGCTATCTCAGCAGCATGTATGGAATCTGCTAGCTCCAAAATAGAAGAATTTGGACCTGGTACAAGTGAAGAACAGTGAGAATGAATAAAATAAGTAGTTGAAAGGACAACGAAGAAAAATGCATTGCTCATGACAACTAGTTGGGAAAGCATGCTCGATTCTGAATGTCTGTTCTCTAAAAACTATTTGACAATGTCAATTGTACAAACATGCAGCTGAGTGACCTGGTATCCCAGTATACAGCAAAGAATTCTATTTTCACAGGCTTTTAAAGAGATTCAGCAAACTTGTGAGCTAGAATAGTCAAATGGATATACAAATTACTAATTTTCCATTAGCTTCACCATAAACGAGGATTCTCCTATCGTGAGGTGGGAATCAACCAAAAGAAGTTGTCATAATCAACTGTGTGATGGCATCAAAGAAAATGTTCTGGAAATGATTGCAAAGCATGAAATTTAAATTTTCCAAACAAATAATGCATCATGGAGTTACTACAATGCACGAAAAGCCACATCAGAATTCATGGAAGTTTGTGCCAAGTAGAACCTACAGAAAAGCCACATCTACAGAAGGCTCATATCATGTGTCTAGCATCACAAATTTTCCCTGCCAAATATGAGTACATATTTACTAGCAGGCACCCATTGCGACATATATATGTTGTTTATTCATGGTATAACAATTGATGTGAGGAGTAATTGCAACTTGATGTAATCATCATGATGTTTTTTTACTTGAAATAGAAACAAATTATTATATCATGCTGTCCGACATCAGTACTAATTTGTACGTCTGAATAATTGAAAGGAAACCTTAACTGCAGAAGAAATTTAAGGAGGTAAGTTTCACAGTAGAAAGCTTATTGTTATCATCACAAACTTGGCCAAATGGAATAACAGGCTCATTAACTTGATAGGACGACCACGTGATCCAAAGTGCCAAAGTCAAAGTTAGTAATAGTACACCCACTCTGGTCCTATATAATTATCCTTCCATATCCAATATGGGACCAAACTGGGGTCCAAACTGCCCAGGCCAAAGCTTGTCGTTCTTGTCAAGGAACAAGATAGCGTAAAAACAAGGCCTAGTATGGTGTATATGAGATCAAACCTAGTCGTGGTTTCATGCTTTGATACACCCTCCAATCCCATCCACGAGTAGTTCTTTCTCATTTGGGCCCTTTCAACCTCACTTTAATACCGTTTGTCTCAAACTGAACAACATAACTAGCCCATTAACTTGATAGAACTGAAACCATGTGGCCCAAAATGTTAAATCCCAAGCTAATAGTAGTAGACACTCTGGCCTTATAAATCAATTCAATTGTCCTCTCACATTTATGTGAGATCAATCTGGGTGTGTGGCAGTTATATTATGGAAGAAACAACACTAAACTTCACCACAATTAATACATGGAGAAAAATGAATGTGTATCAACACATGACCAAAACATATACAAGAGAATGAATGTGAGAGGATGAAATATCATCGACCAAATTTAAATGTCAACTCTAGCAAAATTATTTATAAGCAATTATACAATAGATCAAGCAAGTTCATTGAAGAGACAATGCAGACATTAACTTTCTGAATTTGCACAATATAACAAGTATTGCTTCAAGCATCAACTAGATGTCATACCACATCTATGAATGGCTGCAGATGCCTCTTTGGTGGAAAACCCCATCTCCACTAGGGTCAACAACTTCTTATCTTCTGCAGAAAGATCCATATTGAACTCCTGTAAACAAATTTTCAGCAGAAAAATAAATCAAATAAATATTTAGTCAAAGTATTTTGATTAAGCACTGCATAATTCTGAAAAAAACTCAAAAGCCCCAATACATTCATATCTTAAATATTCAGATGTCAAGCAAGTAACAAGAAGGAATCTATTTCAGAGGAGTACCACCTAGCATAGCGAAGTTCATGATTTTAACAGGAACATAAGTTCTTGAACCATTTCTCAGAATTTTGTCACAAAGAGAAAAGAAATCAAAGAAAACGTTTAGCAACAAGCTGGTGTTAAGCTTTTGACAGTGTTTGCATGTGACCAAGAAACCAAGGAAAAGATTTCAATCATACAATTAGATAGGTAGTTAACCAAAATTTAATAGATGTAATAAATAATAGTCATAAAAAACAGAATCTCATCTAATAATGCAACGTATGTACGACAAGTGAACATGCATTGAGGCATTTAAAAATAAATTCCCATCAATTGACATAAAATATATATACATTACCAGCAGAGTTAATGCATAGAACATTTTCTAGAAGCAAAATGCTCTAAATCCATCAATGTCTTATAGCAGATGATGACAATATTGTAACCATCAAAGCGACAAGCACAACAGGCTCAAGTCCAGAAAACCACAATACAGGGATTATAATATCTAATGTGCCTTAATCGGGAAAAAAAGGGCCACTACACACAAAATAACTTTTCCCAAGCAATTGTAGATGATATAGATGACATACTTAACTGATACATCATGATCATTGTTCTCAGAGTTGAGATTATATCATCCTTGGTCCTGCAAACAAGGAATCCTCTCTATTACCACAATCATCATCCTGCAAATTGGATCATCCTTGGCCTTATGATTATCTCAATGTTAAGTAATAACTATGTGCTTTCTTTCATATATCCATATTAAATTTCATAAATATTTACTACAATTATAGGTCACGAATCTTGTTTCAGAATGACAACATTTTAAAGCACCTTTAATTCATAATATAAGCTTTCAGATCTGCATAATAGAATGTCATGATATCTAGAATGTAGGAACACCATGTTACCAACAGTATGCAACACAGTCTTATTGGAGAAGTGAATACAAACTTTTGAATATTTATGACTAATTTCCGCATTAGTGACTCTGAGTAGAGGAAAGCTGAAGCTTGAGGTATATACTATATCATTTTTTTTTCTGGTATATACTATAACCATTGCATCCTCCTCAATCATAATCTCCACCCTCCATGAAACAACATTACCTCAAATTGGAAAAGTGTTGTGCCCTCAAGTGCCCAGGGAAAGGGCTGGAAAATATTACTTTCTAGACCAGGTTTCTGGCTGTAACACAAATCTTCAAAGTTTGAATGCCCTTGTATCATGAGCATGTAATGTAACTACCACTAACACCTAGAATAAAGGCGTACTCTGGGCCAGGTCACCATCGGCTTGGCATGTCATGGTGGTACACTGCAGTCTTTAGTATGTCACAGTGGTACTCTGCAGTCTGTGGTATTTGGCATGCCAGGTAACATCCCATTTAACCTCAAACTAGAAACCTCAAAGCTAGTAAATGTAGCAAAATTAGTAAGGCAATTAACCCAATGGCAATAAGTTTGGCGAATGAATGGACGTAACAACTGCATCTTGTAAATGTAACTCATTCAATAAACATTGTTCATTCAATAAATGATCTCAGAGCACATACAAATTTCCTGCAAAAAAATTGATTGAAATATTGACTCATAACAACAACAAGCAGCGATCTCATACTGGTAAATTTTAAAAAGCATTTCAAAAATTTCTAAATATCACTGACAACTGCCATGAGAAAAATTAACACACTGAAAAGACAAGGGACTTAAAAATAAATAAGGATACTATGTAAAACATGTTAAGTCTAGCAAAGTGTATGCTGCAGCTATCTCACATCTAAATAGTCAACAAAACTGATTACCTCATCTTCAAAGTCATCAACATCACATAGATCATCATCATCATCCAAGTTGTTCCCCCAGCTTGCTAAAGAACAATCACTAGGAGAATGATCAAGCTTTCCAGGTGATTTTTCTATAGCCTGTTAAACAGAATATATAATTGTGACCTCTTCTTGATCCAGAAAAAACATTAACTAGAAAAAAGAGAAAATTCAAAGTTTTTGGATCAATTTGGCATCCAAAAGTTACAATAAAGGTTTATTTAAATGATAGCACTATATACCGCATATGTAAGCAGTGTTTCTAGTATAGCTTCAGAATCTCCTTCTCCTTCATATAGGACAGTTCCAGATCAAGGGAGTCAGGCAAAATATCAAATGCTGTGATGTCTATATGCAATACAAAGCACTGACCATTTTCCTTGATGGCTTTCAACACCATATCTTCAGAAAATCCCATCCCCATAAAGTGAGAAGCCAGTGCAGGGCGAGAAGGACCAGCATCACAAGCCTTAGAATAAAATAAAGTACATCAGTGAAGCACATCCAGCAAAAACAAGAAGAACAATAACAGAAAAGGTTTTCGAAATCTTGGAACCCAAATCAAAATTTTTTCATCATGAAAAAATGATGGCCTTGTCTGCCTCCTTTCTAAATGGTACTCTGTCAAATAAAACAGTGGTTGTAATTAAGGCCAACATTAGCCTGTACAAGAAAATTAGCAAACAATAATACCAAAGGCATGCTGTCGATACCCTACACTCTTCAAAAAGTAATTATTTATCTTTTTGTTTATTTTGGTAAAGAGTACTATTACTAATGGAGCAAATATGTCCTCCCAAGTGGATGTGAAGCCACAAGAGAAAAACTCTTCCATTTTCTCAAATTTCCAATTTGCATAAACAACCATGCATGACAAAACAATATAGAAAACACATATGATTAGGATCTGATTGGGCATTACGTGATCCCAAAAGCTTAAGCTGTTAGGATAGGATCCAACATATAACTCAACATATTTATCAACTGGTTTAAATTTAACGTGTGTACGAAATCCAAGTGTATGATGCAAGAAGAAAAGATATTGTGTAAATATTTTTAATTAAATATCAGAAGAAAAAAAATACCACAAGGTCCTGGGCTTAAACCCCGCCTCCACCACTTACCCACCCTTTGCCAAAAAAAAAAAACATAACCCTAAAAAAAGAGCACATGCACGATCAAACTCATGATCTATTCTGATTCCATAATAAACATCTTAACCGGGTGGCCACTAACCCTAAACGCTTAAAGACTCAATAAGTTTATAGACTTGAACAAAATTAACCAAGATGGCCCTAAAAGCAATTACTCAAGAACTTCCAAAATAACTTGGAGAAAGAAAAACAAACAATATTAGGAGTGGAATCATACAGAGACAAACGCTACTTCCCATATTCTATGTTTTCAACGAAAGGGGGTGATTACCTTGTTGGATGGACCAAGAATGTCTTCAGAAGGCAGTGTAGGAGGATTCGCTGCAGCCGTCGGCTCGTCGTCGCTGTCCCACTCGAACTCCTCGTTAACTTCATTATCACTCGTCCAGTCCTGGACAAGTTACAACTCTCATTAGTCAACAGGCCAAGAACCGGAAAAGAGGAAACAAAGCGTCGATCACAGCAAGGGCAGCCCTTCACTCACCATTTCCGATCGAACACCTGAAGATTCGGTCAAAGAGAAAATTGAAGGAAAAAATCTTCAAATAAAAATACTCCTCGGCGGACGAACCCAATCGAATCGGAAATCAGAAGACAATGACAAGTGGGAAACAGAACGGAGAGAGAGCAGGCCCCAGCTAAAGGGACTGATATATCGTACCTTTTGCGACGGGGCGAGAGAGGCTTTTAACATAATAAAATGAACGGTTGAGATTTGATCTCCTGAGTCTTGCCACTTCCGTAGGTATACCGCGCGCTTCTCATACGATACGCAATTGTTTGTTCCGGCTTGTCACGCCTCGTCCATCAGTGTCGAGCCTTCACATGTACGGCTTAATGTCCTGATGGGCACTCCCTCTCCCGGAACGCCAAGATGCTGGCAACGATCGCAAGTTTTGCAAGCCATCTATTATTCGGTTTATCGCTTCGATGCCAATAAGCTCTTCGATGATGACATGCCTCGGATGTCTAGCGGTGTGGACTTCAATCGACAGAGATCAAAAAGACGACAACACACACGAGGCCAACACCCGAGTGCTATCGTTTTATCACAATAAAATTCGATTTCTTTTATCTGCCATCATCCAGAAAGTTAAATCCATACTGTCACAATTCCAGAACGAATAAATTAATCCATTTGCAAGAGCAGCTTCAAAAGTGGCAAAGAGATACTGTGGCACACCAGACGTTAAAAGTTTGTTTATGACATTAGGTGAAACCAATTCTCTGATGCAACTGAAAAGATCGGATAGACCCCAACATCAATTCTCTCCATGCCTCAACTGTTAGTAGCACTTCTGTGCACATAAATGAACATGGTAGCACTTATAAGCCCACATCATGGTTGTATCTGACAACAATGAGATTACGAGTAGTGATGACAGTTAAAGAAAAAAAAAGGGAAGAAACTGAGTAACCTAAACATTTACAGACCCCTTGTAGCAGTCAAACCACTGAGGCCTATCAAATTAATAAATCACTGAAGGGGAAGAAGAAAAAGAAAGAGATGGGCTGACAGCAATCTTCACCATAAAGGTGAGGTCTCCACAACAGGTGGAATTGATCGTAAGAAGTTGATGGTTTAAGGGCTAACCAAGCAGGAACCTAAATACATCACCAAGCGAAATGATTCCCTCCACACGCTTGCTTCCAGCCTCAACAATGATAACACGTCGCACCCCTGACAGCATGGAATACTCAGATAGGAAACCTAATATCTGCAATGAACAAATTAAAACTAACATAACTAATGAACAAATTTTACCAGGATTTGCTAATCTCTCCATCACTTTATGTAAAGGATCGGAGCGGAGGCACATCTGGCATCTCTGACCATTGAAAATTCCATATGGAGAATTTGCATCCTGCCCTAGTTGTAGTGCCTGATTTTGGCAGAGGAAAAACAGGTGAAAATTCATTCAATCTGCTCAATGTCCAGAAAACACAAGAGACAAATCTTTGAGAGCACTGCTGCAAAGAACATTTTATGTTCATTTGTAGTTATAAAATAATACAAGTCCATAGAACATCAAAATGAACAAAAGGTTTTAGTATCATATTCCACAAGGTAATTCAATTCTAGTGGGGACGCTCAAGTTACACCTCATAAGTTGACCTGACATCCTTGCAAAATCTACAGAGTTTTGAATATCAAGTTGACCTGACATCCTTGCAAAATCTACAGAATATCGCCCTTCTAACAACCAAGAGGACCTAACAGGGTACTCCACCCACCAAGGTACGTACCGGCACACCATGTATCAGTGTATGCCAGTACTAACCGGATCGCTACCAACCAGTTCAGTAACTGAGATTCTAAATAATGGTATGTACATACTTTCAGATGTAGTATAATTAGAACCTGAGTGATAATTTGACATGAAGAGCATTGACATTTCAATGTTATCAGATTCCGTATGCTTGCAAGACTATTTATGAGATCGAAAAATAATATGATCTTCATAAGGAATTTTTTAATAGAAGAATGGAATTCTAGATAATTACCTGATGGATGCTCATTTCATCAAGGTGTATCTGTGCATAAGCTGTGTCTTTAGCCAAAGTTGTAATGTCACTGTATAGGAGTAATGGAAACTTCCTAAGTCCACCGAAAAAGAAACAGATAAATGAATGTTGGAAGTACAAAACTGATAATCAGTATACCTTCTGGAATATGTATCCACCAAAGATTCATTTTCATCAACTATAGGTATTGAACTTACTTCAGCTGTAAGAAACCGATTCTGCAACTTGTAAGATATCTGATATGCAGATGATGTACGTAGAGTATAAAGCAGCTTAATATATGCCAAGAATACATGTTTTGTATCAATGATTAGAAGTTATGTCAAAAGCTTGAAGAACAAAACAGCAGGAAGAGACATGGCATGTCAAAACTCCAGAAGTTGAAAATCATTTATTCACAAATTGAGAAGCAAGAACCGACAGCATGCCTATATATTCATTGGTGTTTTCTCAGAGCAACCAAATCTAACCTTAATGCAGAATCAATGTTTCATCTTTAAGTCTGTTAAACATTAAAGTAGACAACAACCACAAAAGTACAAAGTTCTTTTAAGCCACATTCTAAAAAGTAAATATAAAATACATGACCTAATCATCAAGATCAATTTTCATCTGTCTCAAATATTCTAATTTTGGGCCCCCACACCAATGTGGGCAGAAAACCAGAATGAGCTCCCGGCTACATTGCTAATTAACAAAGGCCAAATTAGCATAACAGTTTGTTCTAAGAAACTATGGGAATGGACTAAGAATTCCAAATAAACATGGCCTCCATTGACAACCATGATAAACAATAAAGGAGACCAGTGATAAAAAATCATCATAACAGTCAGTTCCCAACCTCCATTTTTAGAAACATGGACTAAGTAAATATGCCCTTCACAGCAAAGCCTTGCAGAATAAAGTGGAAGAGCACAATCACATTAATCATGTCTATATCTCTGTGGTGAATCAACTCTTGCCCAGTGTTATGTTACTCGCCTAACAAAGCACAAATTATATGTCTTTCCACTATAGTTCATGTGGTCCCTGTTATTTCCATAAAAAATACTTTACATATCAAAGGATTCAACCACAAACCATGAGGATTTCTCATAATATTTCATCTAACATGCAGCTTCACAGTTACAGATTATAGTTCCTGTGGAACATGATACATGTAAAACTCAACAATTTTATTGTCTAGGTTAGCATCACAAATTTCACCAACATCATTCAACCTGTGAACAGATATGACTGGATGCTAGTAGATGTGCACCATTATGTCATTTATTTATCTTTTAACTGTCCATCCACCTCACATCAAGGAGCACCACGAGAGACTAATGGAATATCATGGCCCAAATCTCACCCTTTTTCCTTTTCATGCGCATATGCACATGCACAAACCTAGAGATAAACTTAAAGAGAAAAACAACCAATGTCCTACATATGGTCAAATGAAGGTGACATTTACTAATGGCTTGGTAACCCTAACCCTAATATCCTGCTAAAGGTAAGAAAATTCAGAAGTTTGGCAATTTGAAGTTATGATCAAGTCTACGAATGAAAAAGGTACAAATGCATAGGAACGTGAATTCTTTTTCTGATCCATGTTCCGAGACAATATAAAGGTACAAATGCCAGAAATAACAACTTCAAAACTCATATAACGTATCCGTAAAGCTTTAAGTTAAAACCTGTGAAAAAATGGGAAGGTGATTCTAGATTGTTATTTAGGACGTGCACTGGAGATGCAAGGTGATGCATTAGTTACTAGTCATCCATGTAAATCATTTGCTCAATAAATGCTAGTTCTCTCACCACTATAGTGATTTTAGACTTACCTTCGAGGCTTCAACATTTAAAAAAATTACAAAAAAGGAACTACAACAACAATAAAAATAACCAAGAATGCAGGAATAAGTCAAATAAGACCACATAAAAAGCAATTAATAGATAAAAGCTAGAGCTTAAGCACTAGAGCAGATTTTACGACAACAATTTTACAAAAATCTGACAGCAACATGTCAAAAGTCCACCTTGAACCAATAAAGAAAGGACCAAGCCAAGTGATGCATTTGGTTTTAACACAACGATCGGACGCCCACTGTGATCCCCAACTCGTGGAACCCAAGTACCCAAAGGAATTCTGCAAATTGGTTGCTGTAGAATTGGTAAAGAACTCGAAGAGTGTCTAAAGTGCCTGCAAATACCTGATAGTTTAGAAGTGGAACTGTTAATAAAACCTTACACAATAATCCATCATTAGACTGTCAAAGAAGTGTGATGATGTGCAAAGTTACACACAACAAAACAGAATAATGCTTACATCTTAAGATTCCAGAAAGAGAAGCAAGATGCAACAATTGCGGAAATGAACCATCATGAGCCGTTGAATGGACAATTGGAACTGTAGACACTTTATTTTGCAGAATTTTTAAAGCTACATCTTTCAAGGAATCATAAGGACCAGCCTGGACAAAAAAAAGTAAACATTTCAGGATGAGTTTGACTGTGGTTCAAAACATAAATACACCAAAGAGGGTAACAGAGGATGAGCAATAAACTTAAAAATCCAATGCAAAAGTCCCTATATTTTGCAATTTATAAAAAAGATGATTAAGGACAAAAAAGTTAATAAAATATCCAGAAAGAGTACCCTTATTCAGGCTGATAAGAAACATAATAAAATTGTCATAATGTTCTGCTGCAGTAGCATAGTTTTTGGTTAGACTGACAATGACGAGGCAAGGATTCACTCCATTGTGTCCCATAAGCACTCAATTTTCTAGACATGAGGGCAATGGACACATCATCCTAAACATTATCAACAAGTTTCAGTCTAGGATACAAACAAATGCAGAATGTTCATCCTATAATAACAAGGATTTTCTAGTAGAAAATCTACAAACTTCCAAAATACAAAAGGAAGATTAAGGATTGTATGACATTATACTTAAAGCTCCAACAAGCTGTACATATGGTATTGAGATCGACTTCATATGCCATAAATATCTGAACAAGATACTCACTGAAAGCTGGAAAAGGCGGTGAAACTACCACTTGGTAACCCAAGGTGTTGGTCTCACTTGCAAAAATATTTCCTATGTGAACAAAGTGAAAAAAATAATTGAAAACGGTTGAGAAATAACTAGAACTCCTTCAAGACAAGGTATATGACCCAGTTAATGATGAATATGTTCCACATAAAATAGAGGTGAGAACTCAGGAACAAAAATAAGACATGAATCCAGTTTCAATTACTGCTATCCTATATCTCAGTCGATTTGGTCCATTAACTAAGCAACATCATGAAAAAGGGAAACAAGGTTCTCAAAACCAAGGTCATCAATTTCGAATAATACCATCCGATACAGGCGGTACATACTAGTCCGTCAACAAACCGATACACGGATCGCCCATTACCGGGCGGTATATATATATATATATAT
>LVTN01000126.1:373555-484416 GCA_001649415.1 Musa itinerans | reverse complement strand
ATATATGTATATATATATATATGTATATGTATGTATATATATATATGTATATATATATATATGATTTTTTTTACTTATATATATATATATAGGCGATGTCGCCCCGCCTAGGGAGAAGAGAGACGTCGCTGAATTTTTATTTTATTATATATATACCAAACGATATACCACTCGGTATACAGTATCGTACCGTACCGAGCGAATGTCGAAACTCCGATATGGTACGATATTTCAATCATTGCTCAAAACCATCAAAAGAATCATCAAGTTATTATCATTATGCAGATTTAGGTTAGCCATAGGCCACAACCTTAAACTGATGTTGTGTTAAATATAACTACCGATTTCTTAATAGGATACTACTTTAACCTTCAAATCAAAAGCAATGACTACTCACTGTTATAGGTCTAACAAGCTAGTCAGCTTTCGGTTTTCCTTTCTCAAGATGCAGATAGAAAGATGAAGTATCAATCTTGAGGGGTATAGCTAAATGAACAGAAACGGCATGAAAGCTTACATGTATTATGTGTCTTTGAAGTGGTCTCCCATGCTCATCTAACTGCCCATACATTTGATGCTTTCCATCTTTCCAAGCTGATATTGTGTGTGTCTCAAGTTCTTCCTCTGTTAGATTTGAGCCACGATTTCCAAGCTGCAGATGACAAAAAGTTTAGCATTTATGATAAAACACAGATATGCCAATAGAGACAAGATAATGGAGAAAAAGGAAAAACTAAATACTCTGCATGAAGAACAAATATCTCCAAGCTTTCAACTGTCAAAGCAAACTTTGTTCAATCCAGTGGACATATAATGCAAATTCTCTGAGTGGTAGGTATGACCAACCCAAGGAAAACAAAAGTAGATTTTAGAGAGTAAATTGAATGAATTAGTCAAATTCTGTCAGAGTATTCACCAAAAGAATATCTTGGTCAACGAGCAGCCATCATCCTCTGAACCAAGGTTTGACTTACCAGTTTGACCCAGTGTGTCGGCCGACCGATGGCACGGCACATGCTGCTCCGTACAGGTGTACCGACACACAGTATGAACCATGCATACCGATGTTTTAACGAGGAAGAAAAAGAGGTTGAAGAGGAACGTCCGGTAGAGGAACAGAGGAAGAAGGGAAAAGGAAGAAGGAAAAAAAAGAAGAAAAAAAAGGAGAAGTGCAGTAGCGATACCTAGGGAGCAGTGGCAGCGTCAAAGGAAAGCAATAGCATCACAGCGGTGAAGTGGTGATGCCGCTACAGCATCACAACAAAGAGGCAACACCACTACAACATCGCAGCAGCAAAGCAACGAAGAGGCAATGCCGCTGCAGCATCGCAGTAGCGAAGCAACAAAGAGGCAACGCCACTGCAGCATCGCAGTGGCGAATCAGGGAAGACGTATCGTCGCTACAGCAGCGAAGAGGCAGTGCCACAGCTTCGTACGCGAGAAGAGCCCTAAAATGCTTTTTTATTAACGCTGAAATGGATTGGGGCTCACCAATTTTTTATTTATTTATTTTTATTATTTTAATGCAGACCACCCGAAACGAGGTGGTCCACGTATCGGTCCATGCCCGGACTGGGACACACCACCAAAATCATACCGTTTCGAGCAGTACAGCAATCCCTGCTCTGAACTATTACTCCCCCTTGATCTACATCATCACAACAATACCCAACCCCCCTCCACCACACACACAACACCTCCCTAGCACAATGTGGATTAAGCAGTTAAGCAGAGGTGAAAGCATGTGTTCTTTCTTACCCCATAAGTTGGGATAATAGTTAATAATTTGTATAAACAAATCTCTTTTATCACAAAAAAAGGATAATTTTAAAAATTTTCTATTAAAGACTAACATATAAAAAATGACTAAATAGCCCAACTAGGTAATAAAGGTTACCAAATAGATAACTTTCCATCATTTAAATCAGATAATATTAAAAAATAAGCATTATGATAAAACTCAAAGAAACATCTTCCTCTAGGCTCTAACTACCATTTTCATTACCCAATTACTAAGATAGTATTTTAAGTGTGTACATCAAAGATTCACAGCCAACTTTAAACATAATGATTACCTAAAATACTCAAAACAAGAATTAAATTGGAATAAGCAGGAGCATGATATATCATATACACACCTCACGTAGAATTAAAATAAAATCCAATGCACTGATCACTCCAACAAATTGACCCCTTATAGAGTCCCATAATGGAGCCACAGAAACTCCCTGAAATTTAGGGAAAAAATATTCTTAGAGGTAAAAGATTGATATAAAATGAATAGTTGCAAACATGAACACATTTCTGTTTTTTGGAATTTAAAGAATTGCAATATAGATCATTAGAATTCTCCAGAATCAAAGATGCACCAACATTAGACCAAAATTTTTTATCCCAATTAGAAGGATGTGGAAAAATATATACACAAAAAGGGCTTTTGCCACAGCACAGAAAAAGAAATCAGGCCATAAACAGAATGTTTGCATGCAAAACTATTTCTTAACTAATTTAAACCACAATATGCTTCTTTCACAAATCCTTGAGCAGAATTAAATATTGATAAAAGAAGTCAGTTTGATTCAGTTAACAGTTTCAGTGGCTTCCAGTTTTAGTTTTGGCATTTCAACTTCCAAAATATTACTCAGAATAACAAATAAAAATCCTAAGAACTTGAAAAAAATCATTAGCGTAATAAAAACAAAAAATAAGACAGCATCACATGTGACAAATGCTATTATTAATTTCAATGAAAATAAAAACACAAACCAGACAGAAAAACTCAAAATTCTTGACAGTCTTGTAGTTGTTTGCTTCTGTCATGAAATTGTAATTTGACCTTACAATAAATAAATAAATTGCACCTTTAAGGAAATCATAGTAATAAGAATTTTTATACAGTATCTTCCTTGGTACCATTTAGCTTATATGCATGAATTGATGAATCATGCCTTCACTATTTGCCACAGCCTCAAGGACAAGGGATCTGGACACGTCCAAATTTTAGCTGTGTTTATGTGCCTAAATTCAAATGTGTCAATCTATGCATTTGGCATCTTCAACTGTCCTATTTAAGCCAGAGGAACAGAAGTAAAATTTATGAAAACCCAAAAAGTATTTTTAAGAGAAACCTAAATCTACTTGGATTTGACAAGAAATGGTATTTAAAAAAACTCAGATAGATTGAAGAACACATAGGAATCTCTGCGTGCATGACAAAATCTATCTTTCCTAATGTCAACCCAAAATGTGTTCCCCATCCAAATGGCCAAATATGAAGCAAAATCTGTTAAGTTCCTGGCAGTCAGTCAAAACCTAGCTTCCAATCCAGCCTTAACTTAACATAAAACTGGCTAAACAATCAGATATCTGGAAGATCAAGGAATGCTTGGCATCGTTAATCTTTGATTTCATGTCACCATAACGCAGTCTTCTTCTCTGCATGATGCCTTTCAATGTTTCATTGATCTTCCTTTTCTAATTCTGTTTCATAAGTGACAATAGTAGTGCCCTTAAAATGTGCTTTTGAAAGTAATAAATCAAAATGATTTGAATACTAAAAAACATATATATATTCAATTTTAAACACACAAACAAACAAACAGTTCCTCAGTATTCTGGTCAAAAGTATAATAGAATATAATGCCAGACATTGCATCAGCCTTTGACAGAAGAACTAAAAAGGTCCACCATCCAAATCAGAGTGTTTAACCTCTGATATTGTGAAACTGAAAAGGTCCAAAGACAGTAAATTTTCAAACTGAGAAAAGTTTGCCAAGTTTGCCAAGTAGTGTCCTACCAGCTAAATTTCATAACCATAATGATCAGAAGACAACAAAGAAATTTGTGAAACTGAATGCCAAGTATTGTGTGCCAATTTTCAAGGAATATAATTGACAGCTCAACAATCAAAAGAAATACCTGTTCATGGAGGATGTGAAAGGCCTGCTTCACAGGCAAGTTAACATCAAGAGCAACGACCTAAAATTTGTATGAGTATTAATTAGAGTCAAGACATCAACACCAAAATTAATAAACTGTCATATTTAAAAGTCCAAGCTACTAGAAAAATGAAACATTTGTACCTTCCCAGAGTCAGGAAGCAAATCATAAGCTGTATGTGCAGACAAAAATGTAGAAACACGCTGACGAGAAATCTTTATATCTGCCTCTGAAATTCTAAGAGCAGCATCCTGCACGGTACCATCTGACGCTGCCTCCTGCTTAATTAATTAATGATAATCAGATGAAGCAATCAGCAAATATGGCAAACATTCTTGCAGAAATTTGACATATTTCCATCCGGCATATAAACGCATGACCCTGCTTATTTCATAATTAGAAGTAAAATAAAAATCACTGATCTTCCAGATTGATGCATTTTTCATAATTAACTCAGGTACAGCTGGAAAACTAATGAGTCCTAAGCTCAACCAGCATAAAGTGTGTTACACTGTTATCTAGAATCATTAAGGAAAAAAAAGGGTACCCGGTGCATGAACCAAATGTAGAGTCTAGGGAGCGTCAGTCAGAATAATTATGACGAACACAAAGAATTTAGTACATTAACTATTGTCAGAAAATAAATAAAAGCACAGAAAAGTAATAGAAAACAAATCATGACAAAATGAATATGCACTATAAGCTTCTTACTCCATGATATGCATTTAAAGTAAAAGAGACCATGAAGTAATCACCAATCAGACAATCTAAACATCAATTAATTTCATACACCATCACAGAGGTTAAAAAAACCATCATGAATAAAGTATTAAATTCAAATAATTTCCTGCTAGTTTAAGTAATCATTATAATATATGTTTTTCCTTTTGTCAGTACAATCTTTTTTGGTATCTAGAGTTTAGTCCCGTATTAGGAACTTAGTTTTTGGTATCTTGCTCATGAAAATGATGTTCATATCCTTGAAAATGTTACATACTAGATGAAAAGGACTTGGCCTTCCAAAATAATCTAGTCTGTTCCCTGGTCAGTTGATATTTGCAAGAAGGAAGAAGAAAAAGCAGGAAATGTTTTAGTGCAGAAGAAATCTGCATAGAAAAGCAGGTAGAAAGACCTCTGATACCCCTGAGTCATAATTCTGGAATAATTTGGTAATTTAGCATAATGCTTGGAACCATAAAGTTAGATCACATGTAGCAACAACTTTCCACATTTAAAGAACAATTGAACTGTTACCAGTAAACCATTTAGGATACTATCCTGATTGCATTTATAATATGTAATAAATAGTAGAAATGCTAGACTAAATTCAAGCCAGAAGATAAAATCATGGATAAGAAAAGAAAGTTTAATCACCTAATGACCTAGGAGAGGTTAAACAAGAACAAAAAAATAATTTCAATCTTCAAGGCACATGACTGTTCAAGAGTATAGAGGTTTTGGGAACTATTGCATGCATAATAAAACCCAGTGACAACACTCACCACATGCTGAAAAGTTTCATGGTCTACATCCATGCTCATTCTGCTATTAGGAGTTCCAGGGCTTAGTAATGCAGGCGGAGGATTAGGCTCCCTAGTTATATAAATAGTGTTAACTATCCCATAATTTCCTGTGGCAAAAGGCTGTCGCTCATCATGCTTCCACTCACCATCAACATAAAATTTGTACTGCATGTGAAAATGACAAAGTGTAAATATCCCATAACAATGAATTCTGTCAGGAATTACTTCACAGAAGTAGAAATGGTACAAAATAAGTATACGCATAAAGAAGCCCATGATAAAATGTATGTACAACTTGTTCATAATCTAGATTATGAAAAAATTGTACATAGATTATAATAAGCATCCTTTGTTTGCCAAATAAAAATTCCAAAACGGACCTAGGACTGATGACTAAAAGAACTCAGACTAAGGCATACAATGTTGAAAAAAAAAAAGGGGGACTCTATAGAGAGCAAAATTTACAAGCTGCAATCCACAAAAAAGGAAGAGGATATACCTGATGTAACCCTGGAGTCAGACTGCAAATAACCTGAAACACTGTAGGACAACCCTCCACAGGAGACATAGGTAAATGTTCAGACCACCTGATGCATGCAACTATAAACTTGTAAGCTCAAGTTAATAGTTACACAATCAACTAAGTTAACCATAAGCACTAAATGGCCACCACAATGTGTCATATGACTTGCTTAGATAGAGAAAGAAGACAATTACTGGTTGAGCTGTTATTTCACCTGACACTGGTTTCCCAGACCAACAAAAACCCAGGCACCTTGAAGATGTCATTTACAATCAAGTTTTTTACAAAGCAAGTGCAATATAAACATACAAACACATTATAAGTAAAGGAGCAGTTGCAACTCCAAGATGGCTGTCTGTAACGTTTCTGAATACAAATTCAGGGCTAGTTTTACTAATGTGACATTTATTTCATTCACATATCATGATTCTAAGCAATGTCCACATCATATAAATGGCATGATGGAGTGGCACATGCACCAAATAGATAACTGTTCGATATCTGAGTATAGATAACATAATTGTACCTCTTGTTTAGATAAACTTCCATTTGTTTATAGACAATATAAAGTAGATTTATTACTTGAAACCGTAAACCCCCACCCCACCCCCCTATACACCACAACCCTAAGCACAAAACAAACGTGTAAAATCATAATGAATGCAGCTAATAACAGACTGAAAAGAAATGGAAGAGTTCGAAACTGACCCTGTAAAAGAGCCGGAAAGGAAGACCCTTCTCCCACCATAAGGCCATACGAACCGTGTTGGCACTAGCACAGTCGCTGGGTCGTGAGAGAATTCTGTGCCCCGAGAAAACATTACGCCCAAACCCTTTAAGGCAAATAGTCCCACGCAGAGTGACCAACTTTATCCGCTTCACCTCTTATTGGGATTCTGACCAACAACTACTACCCGATTTTTCTCCTCAAAACGAACGCAAAGAAGTGAAGAGAGTACATCCCTAATTGTAAGGCACTTCCTGCAACGGGATCCTCCACACCACGCGCAGAGGACCCCTCAGATATCACACATCCCAGGCGAGGATGCCTCGAAACGCCAGAAATAGCATCAAATCACCAAAAAGCCGGTGAAAGAAAAGGTAACTTTCCACTCAAATCCAACTCCCAAAAGCAGTTCTCGGACAATAAAAGGCAGCCAAACTCTACAATTCCAATAAGAACAGCCGCGTCCAAGTGGCCCCAAACTCCAAGACCAATCGCCCTCCTCAATCAATCTACGATTCCAGCCGAGATCCAAGAAAGAGAAATAAATCGATCCGATCCCTAACAAGCCCTACCAAACGGAACCAATCACGAGACGAGATCTCAGAACGCCGATCTCCAATCAAGCAAAAGATTTCAAGAAGCCAAATACGAAACCCTAAAACTAAGGAAAGGGGCTGCAAATCTCACCGTCTATCCAAAGAGTCCTATCGATCCGCGAGGGAAGGCGGAGAGGGGAAGGAAGCAAGAGAAAGGAGAGTTGTGTCGAATGGCGACGAAAGGGGAGGAGGGAAAAAGGGCACGGAGCGAAGGAGAGACAAAAAGGGGAAAAATCTCGAAAATAAAAATAATTTGCCGTCCTTTTCTGGGGTTCTTGTTGGTGGAGGAGGGCAGAAGAGAGAATAAAAAAAGTGAAGGCGGACAGCGAGGTGACCGGTAATATCGGCCGTCGGATCGAGATCCTGCGGTCCGATGCCCTTCTTTATGTGGGTCCCGCTGGAGGAGGACGGAGATTCTTGGGCATTTCGACCGCTTTATCCGCACCAAACCGGACCGGGCGGATTCCCGGCCCATTTTATTGTTCGCAGTGTCCGCCGGCTTCGAGTCTCACGTGATCTGCCCCCTCGGCGCCTCCGCCTTCGACCATCGTGTCCCCAACCTCGCGCGCTACGCGAAGCAGCCCTGACGCGCACAAGCTGTTCGAGTAAATGCCCGAGCCAAATGTGGCTGGATATGTGGGCGTCGCCCGGTGTCGGGCCTCTCCTCCATGACATGGTTTTACTACGTGATGGGCTATCAATGTGTGCTCTCGACAAATGCCGACTCTTCGTCTCGTCTGCCCTCGTCGACATGCAAGGCAAGCCCGATGAAGTCCTCCAACAGCGTGGTGGTGGTGTTGATGCATCTTCTGCTGCGAAATTTAGTTGATGTGCATTTCCCAAGCCACATACGGTATGAGATCAATGCAGATGCCAGCAAATAATGATAGCTTCAGCAAATTATTATTGATAATTAGCATGTTGATCGTTGTATTACTTGCATGGAATGCCTAAATCTAAGTTTTATCACATCTCTCCAATCTATGTTAATATCAATATCAAAGTTTCAAATTATTTATGCTTTAACATTGTATGCATGAAATAAAAAATCAAAAACAAGTGCCTTATTACCCATTTTATAGAGTTTTTGAACATACAATTTTTTGTATAACTAAATTAAAAAAATGCTATAACCACATTAAAAAATAACTTACCATCACATGAAATCAAATTACCTCAAACATGATTAGTTTATTGTTGATCTAATCACTTCCATTTAATGTAAGTAGAAATATCTTATCAGAAATGGGTCTACTATAATTAACTTGAAGGAGGATTAGATCATGACATCCATTATTAATTTAAGAAAGCCTTAGCTATTATGGGAGGCTTAATATCATTTTATATAAAAATAATCATTAAATTATACATGATCTATTTAATATCATGTAACATCCCAATCTAATATGCCAAAGAAACCCAATGAAGTATTTTTAGACCTTGAGAAAATTGAATGTGATAAAAAAATCAATGATGGAAGTGGAGATGGATTCACAAAATTTTATTTAAAATTTTAATCAATTGAATCATTTTGTATTTCATTGACATGCTTGTTGAATTTTCTGTTAATAATGAATATAAGGAGAATAATGAGATAACAAATTGATTAACAAAATCGTGTAGAAATAAATATTATCATGAAGAGGAGATTGGCCTTTTGAGTTTTATTTTCTGGTCTACTCATATTTTGATGACGAAAACTATATACTTCAAAGGTAAATATACAACAGTATATTTTTTAGAAAATATAAAATGAATGGGTCTACTATAATTAACTCGAAGGAGGATTAGATAATGACATCCATTATTAATTTAAGAAAGCCTTCGCTATTATGGGAGGATTATTTTGACTAAGGGGGGAATTTTTTCTATAAAAACTTGGATGTATACACAAACTTACCTTCAAAAAGACATTTTGGGATTACTTGTTGATTGGAAGAACTTTGGAAGATAATATTAATGTAAATTAATGTAATAAGAAACATGTTCAATAAAGGGAGATATCTGTAAATTCTCCTATAACAGGGAAGACAATACTGTGTTGGAGTCTCCATCACCGTTGGATGATGTCACCACGAAACTTAAGAGACCCTTCCCCTGATGGTCTTACCCACCGCCACACTATATACGATCGCACGTAATGTGAGAAGCGAATCATCGCACGCCCTTTCCTAATCCTACTCCGTTCCTTTCTCTTGCTCTAGGGTTTCCTGTCGCCTCCTTCTTCCCGGTGATCGATTTCGGCCGTTTTCTACGTCGATCGAGGGTATGCTCTTCGATCTTGGACGCATAGGGTTTCTCTACGCCGTCGCCGTCGCCGTCGCCGCCGCCGATCGATCGATTCCTAGGGCTTCGGTGCTTTCTGCGCCGCTCTCGTCATGATCTCTGTCATGAGCGAGCGGGAGATCGACCGTGGTTCCGCCGCTGCCTCCTTCGGGATGGGAAATCCACAAGAAGGGCCTGCTGGTGATGAGGCGGCGGCTGATGGAGTCGGCCGTGGTTCACGTGAATCTAGGGTTCCGATGGAACTCGACCCGGTGGAGCGAAAAATCGAGGTCGATAGTATGGTTCTCGAGCGTGGCGACGCGGATCTTTCTCGATCTCCCAAGGACGCTCCCGGAGGTGAGGACGCGGCGATGGATGAGGCTAGGGTTCCCGAATCTGATGTCGCCGAAGGGGTTTCTGCTTCTGCTGGTGCTGGAGCGATGCTCGTGATGGCAGATCCGGAGGGAGGTAGTGATTTCGATGAGGGCTTGCTGTCAGATGAGGTTTCGGTTTCGAATGGTCCTACGATTCTCCAAGGGGCTGTTGGAAACTGGATGAATGGGTTCGAGCTGGGTGACATGGTGTGGGGGAAGGTAAAATCGCACCCGTGGTGGCCTGGTCATATCTTCAACGAAGGGTTTGCTTCACCTTCTGTCAGGAGGACGAGAAAAGAAGGCCATGTTTTGGTGGCCTTCTTCGGGGATAATAGCTACGGATGGTTTGAACCTGCTGAGCTTGTCCCTTTCGATCCCCACTATGAGGAGAAGTCTAAGCAGACCACCTTGCGGCCCTTTGTCAAGGCTGTCGAAGAGGCAGTCGATGAGGCATGCCGGAGAGAGGCTCTTGCTCTGACTTGCTACTGCCGAAACCCATTCAATTTCCAGCCTGCTCGTGTACCCGGATATTTTTATGTTGATGTTCCAGGGTTTGAGCTCGGGGGAATTTACTCATTAAAGCAAGTCAATAGCGCGAGAGACAAGTTTGTACCTGGCATGGCGCTCTCCTTTCTGCAACAAACGGCCAGGAGTCCTTTAGCAGATGACCCTGCTTCCGTAGATCGGATGAGAAATGTTGCGATGATGCTTGCTTATCGGAGAGCAGTGTTCGAGGAGTTTGATGAGACATATGCACAGGCATTTGGTGTGGAGCCAGTGCGCCCATCTCGACGCACTGGGGCTATGCCAGATCAGCTCGAAAGATTTGCCCCCCGAGGTATTAATCACTGCATGCCTTTATGTTGTGCTTTTATGTTGCCACTGGGATATGATTTGTATTTAAATTTGTATAAATGCATAATGCTGGTAAACTCAATCTTTGACCGACCAGTTAATTTATTTGTGAGGTTGTTTATCATTTGTTCTTTTAAGTATATTTTGTTTTGGAATATAGTAGATTCATTGGAATGCTTGACATGGTTCTACTTTCTTTCATTATCATGTTTCAATTATGATTCAACTCTCTATATGTTCATATGCCATTAGGTGGATGCTCTGATGTAATATGACGTATATTGATAGATATCATTGTTCAAAGTTTTATAGCAACACCCATTATGTTAGGACAGTAATTTTCCTGAACTTATTGTCAATTATGTATATTTCAGATTCAAAGTAGATATATGCTTCATAATTTTTTGAATGTTAGGATGCAAAGGAGGTGTGAAAACCAAATTAGGATTGAAAGTAGCTTGTATATTCTGATCGTCGATAATGTCCTTTTTAGGGTTACTTACTATCTTAGGCTCTACACAAGTCAAGCTAGAGCTTTCTTTTGGATTTAGAGATAGCTGGTATGGGGATCCCATGGTGAACATAGTCCATGTGGTTGTTGCCTCATTTTATGTCTTTCTGCTAATTTGTTGAAGCAAATTAATCTCACACTTTTTTCTTCATTGCCTCCATATTTTTCTATCATACTTGATTTATGCCATTTTACCTAATACTGTATATCTTAAATTTTCTATTAACCCCATGCCTATCAAATTGGTTTTCTGAAAATAATGCTCCATGTCCTTTGGACGAGCAAACCAGTAAAATGCCAAAGTAATAAAAAAGGAATTTTATTTGAATATTTTCTCAAGTCAGAAAAGTTTTGCGCTTCATTTTCTGATTAAAGGTCCAATCTCCCCTCTTCTGTTTACTTCAATACGTTATAACTATTGTAGGATGACTTACTAAATTTCTGTTTTTACATACTCATAAAAATTATTGCTTCATAAATGTTGCAAATTTACCATGCCAGCATGATTTTATTGTCGTTGACTAGAATTTGTCTCTTTGATATTTGAGTTAATGCATTATCTGCATTATGCTACTCTAGTTTTTGTATAAACCATGTGTGCTGCATTGACACATCTGATCCCGTGAATATGGTTTGGCCTTCGTTTGACAGCACAGTACAGTTTGTAATGATTTATTATTAATCTGGTGATTTTGGAACTACTAGAACTCTCTTATCTTTTATTTTTATATAACATGATGAGTTTGAGATTGCATAACAATGATATTTCATAAACTGATTTTCTTCGTGATATTGTTTTTAAATAGTTTTTCTTCTTTTTTTATGGATGCAGTTTACTTATCGCTTCGTAAGACATTGATAGTATTAGTTTTGCATATCCTGGAATTGGGAAAAAAAAGAGGTTTTCACAAATGACAAGTCTGGATTTAAAATTGCAGATGTAAAAATTATGAATGTAACTTAGCTATCACGAATTAAAGTTCAGTTAACACTTCCTAACTTGATGGTGCATTTGCGTGGCCAGAACCTCCGCCAAGCTGTTGTGTTCTTATATATCTGATTGATCCTTTTCTAAGATTCCCGTCAGATAAATTTCTTTTAATGGAAACATGTAAAACTTGCTGCGTATTGACTTAAAGTTCCTGGTGAACATCTTTTACCAAAAGTCCACTGAAATTATAATTATTAGACAAGACTGGCAAACTTTTGAATTCAAAACATTAAGTGTATAGGTTGATGATGTTCAGAAATCCTATTTCTGGAAGGGTTTCAGATTGATTTCTTTTTTTAAGTCACCGACTTTGATAGAATGCTGTCAGATCTAAGATGTCACAGGCTAATGTGTGTGGGCGTTTTATATGGGTCCCAGTATTTATATTCGTCATCTAGCTTTTTAGTTCCGGTAATTCAGGAGACCCAACAAATTACCCTGTTCCTCCTTTGGGTCCGGGCCCGCCTTCGGCCAATGCTTATCGTCTAGATTGTTGTTATTGGACGTGGGCTCTTATCTCTCGCTCCAACTATTTGTTAATGGTCACCCCTATGTTTCTTAAGACGATGTTGTAGCTGTTGAGAGGAGAGTCAGCGATGGTGTTCGATCTTTACATTATTATATTGTTAATCTGATCAATCTAATTTAAAATAGTAGGAACTGGTTCATCCGAGACCCGTTATCTAACCTAAATAATTATTTCAGCAATTGATCCTACCAAGCCTCCACTTAATTAAAGTACAGTTTTACATTTAGATGAACATGTCACATCTGGCAACAATATTCTAATTTGATCCAGTAATTCTATTCTAATTTGATCTATTCTGTACTCACGTGGAAAGTGATTTCGCTTTTAATCCTCCTATGATAAGGACAATTTAATGGTAGCTTGTATGCAGTGCCAGTTCCCTACTAAATCTCAGATTCGTGAAGAGTTTTCATTTGTGATACGTGTTTAGACAGACATGAGACTGATACATTGTGTATGTGAGCAGTACATGTAAGAGACGTGACACAGATTAGGCTGGGTCTCGGGTATTGTGACATGTCTTTGTCAGAATTTTCATAAATGTAAAGGATGATGCCAGTATTCAGGATTCTCTAGTGATCCATTATTGTGGTGGTTATCTGAGTATGGCCTAGTTAGATTGATAAGTATGGTCTCTATAAGTTGGCACATTAGTTTTCATCATCTAATATCGAGTGCACTAAATGTATAGGCATGAGATGTGTTGTGGAGATCACATATCGACAAGAGGTTTCTTGCTAGTCACATTATTGGAATATGTAATTTTAAGTTTAAAATTTGACGAAATCAGTGTTATCTATAGAAGTAGTTTATTCTGTAGCAGGACAATATTATACTGGTGAGGCCGAGTTGTAAGAAAAATGTTGCACTAGGAATACTGATTCAAGAAACAGGGACATGAAGAATTTATTGTGATACATCAATAATCGAAAAAATAGGATTTAAAGATCATGGCCTATGAAGGACAACTATGTTTAAAGAACTGAAATGATTTATTTGCAGTCATGACTGCCATAGTTTTGTTGTCTAATCTGAGGTGGCCTTCAGTCGGGAGTTATTTAGGCTCTTCTATTAGCGGGTGTCGCACCAGTTGACCCAATATCTTTAAGTGATGCACGTTACCAACGTCTCGTCCGTATTACAGAGTGCCTGCTCATGTTTTTGTTTTTGGACTTGTGACATCCTTTACCAACCTTTTCGAAAGACTGGAACGGTATCCTGCTTTATATATTAGTGACATGATTGATTGGATTATCCTTGGGAAAAGAGGAGAAAGAAAAAGTGGGAACTTTGATTTCTTCTCCTGCTTTATTATGATGTTTTGTGTAGATCTGGATATGATTCCGATTTCCATGTGTACCAAGTCGGTATTTTAGCTTTTATCTTCGTTTTCTTTGGGATCTGAACCAAACTGCTGAACCTTTTCACAAGAGAATAATCTTCATTGATACACTTCTTCTCGTCGGTAGCGCTTCCTCGTGGATGACTTGCAGCTGTACTCTGTAAAGGACAAAATGATGTTTCTCCCCGGCGCCAGTTGAAGTGTACTTGTGGTTTATTGGTAATTGGCAAATAAAGTAAGGATCTCAGTGCTGGCCACCTGTCTCTTATCAAGGCGTGCCTTGGGTCACTGGTGGTTAGAGTTGGGCGTTGTTTGTTGCGTCAGTCTTGTCTAATTTAGAGAGGTGTCATTTGCATAGAAATTTTGAACCAGGGTCGTAGGTGGGTTTGCCTGTTTAGCACGGGCTAGATCTGTTAGTTCCGATAGAGGTTAATAGCTGTACAAAGGCGTTTTGGAGGTCAACGTGTTTACTTTAAAAAACATTGGAAAATTATTTATTTCCAGTTAGTTGCTAACTCTCTGAAATCATAATACCAACAACGTTGAAGGTGCACCGGCTTTTTGCATCGTACCAGTTGAACAATCCTCTAATAATCTATAACATGTCAGCAACATAAATGACCCTTCATGTCTATTTAGACCCTGCTCCCCCCATTTGAGTCACAACATGTCATGTACTTGGACACAAGATTGAGGGAGTATTCGAAATGTATCATATCATATTGTGTTGCTTTCCGGTTCATGATGACTCTTTTGCCAGAGTCCGGGAAAGCAGCCTTTCACGATATATGTATGTTAATACATTCGCCAGCATTCATGGGTCGTTCAAATTTTTTCATTTCTCATGTTTCATATTCCTCCGGTGTCTTTACATGCCCATCACACGCACAATCGTGCAGTAGCGGTCAGAGTGCAACCACAGGTGGCCCCTCTTCTCTGCTGGTTTAAGTTATGTTGTCCCCCGTCTCTTTGCTTGTGCTACGCATCTTTAAAACCATATAGACTGTAGATACTTGGATTAACCATCTGGGGTTACACCTTGTTTGAACATATTACATTTGTTTGAACATATTACATTTGTTTGAACATTCAGTATGTCTTTATTGAATATTTTTAATTATGTTATCATCTGTCACTTATTACTCTCTCTCATCGCTTTCACATAGTAGCTTATTTATTACCTGTGTTGTTTACAATTCTTTTCCAGCGGCTCCTCTGAGCGGTCCACTGGTGCTGCCAGAGCCGTTGCGCCACAAGAAAAGCTCCTCCCATAAGCTCGTACACAAAGCCGCCAAAGTCCCGTCAGCCAAGAAGAACAAGTACGTACTCAAGCGAAGGGACGAACGAGAGCCCGCGAGCGCCAGCGTCGGCCCCCCGAAGCCCTCGCTGCCGGATGTTCCTTCGCCCGTTCAATCCCACCGCAACCACTACAACCTCTTCCCTGCTCAGCAGCATCAACAGACGCCCGCCCATCACGCCCCCCACGGCCACCCGAGCCTCGTCTCCCATGATGCCTCGTGCCCGCCGGCCTCGGCTCCGGGCTTCAACCTCGGCGACTACGTGCTACAGAAGAGAGCTCCTGCTGGCGCCGCCGATGAGAAGCCGCCACCGCAAGCTTCTCAAGATGGATCGGTCTCGGAGCAGACAGCCTTACCGGCTGCCGCGGACGCACCCGCTGTTAGACAAGTATTCGATGAAGGGAGGTTGAAAACCGAGCCACCGAGACAGTTGAGTGAGATCGCACACAGAAAACTAGACCCTACCGTCAGCGGCGCTGCTTATTCAAGTGCTGATGCTAAACCCGGGTATGGGCTGGGGTCGTTGGCACTCCGACCTTCACAAGTTGGTGGAATCATGAGGGAGAAGAAGATCAAGAAGCGCCTGCGTGAGGATGGTAGCTCTGCTGAATCCGGTGTCACCGGCCAGGTGAAAAAGAAGAAGAAGAAAAAGAAGGTACAGAGCAGTGAGATCGGCGTACCAGATCATGTGAAAGCGTCTACGATTGAGGATCTTTATAGGAGATCAGCAGCGGCCAAGCCCGTCAGCATGGAGCTGGAGTTGCCGAGAAGGGAAGATGGAGTTGCACCCACCACGGAACCCTCTGCTGTGGCTGTTCGACATCCCGACATCGACTTGAGCTCCCGTGATCTGCAACTCCCGGAGCTGGTGAGCGACTTGCAAGACCTAGCGCTCGATCCTTTCTATGGGATCGACCGTGATGCCCCCTGGGTAGCGCTTCATGTCTTCCTCAATTTCCGTTCTTTGGTCTATCAGAGAAGCTTGGGCCTTCCAACGGCCAGCGAGGCCGACGCGCCGGAGGTCCCAGCCGTTAAACCATCAGCCGCTTTGCCACCGCCGCAGGAGCCTGTTGCAGGAAGTGCTGTGGTTGCTCCGGCTAAGGTGACGAACGAGGAGACGGCGCCGACCTCCATCTCTAAACCACCGAAAGCCAGTTTCAGGCCTGATGATCCCACTGTCGCCGGACGCAAACGAACCCCATCTGATCGACAGGAGGAGATGAGCGCTAAGCGGCAGAAGAAGCTGGACAAGCTGAAAGCTTTGGCTGGTGAAAAGAAGGCAGCCATCGGCCACAAGGGACTCGAGGGCCCGCAGCGGGGGCAGAAAGACCCCGTCGCCGCGACGACGTCTGCGGCTGCGTCAGCTGGGCCGGCGAAGCCCAACGACAGGGCGGCGGAGCCTGTCAAGAAACAAGAGCCGCCGCCGCCGCCGCCTCGGCTGCCCTCTCCGACCACCCTCGTGATGAAGTTCCCGCTGAGGACGACGCTGCCTTCCGTGGCTTCCCTGAAGGCAAAGTTCGCCCGGTTCGGGCCGCTGGAGCTCTCCGGGACCCGCGTGTACTGGAAATCCTACACTTGCAAGGTGGTGTACAAGTTCAAGCCGGACGCCGAAGCCGCACTCAACCACGCGAGGAGCAACCAGATGTTCGGCCAGGTGAAGGTCTACTACTATATCCGCGACGCCGACGCGCTGGCGCCCGAGCCATCCGCTGATGCTGTCGGGCAGAGGTCGGAGTCGCGCCTCGCCGAGAGTAACCAATTCAGACCTGGAAGCGGGGCAGGCGTCGGCGTCTCATTCGGTCCGTCGAGGCCTCCGTTGAATCTGACCCAAAAGCCCGCGGGGCAGCCGAAATCTATTCTAAAGAAGCCCAGCGACGAGGCACCACCGAGCGGTGGTGGAAGAGAGGCTCCCCGCGTAAAATTCATGTTGGACACCGTTGATGGTAAGGCAGAACTGCCTGCGACAGTGGTGGTCGCCGGCAACAACAACAATGTCCGTAGCAGTGCAGATACCTCCTCCGCAGTAGATCCCGTCATCAGCAAGGCTCCCAGGTCAGTTAGTTTTCTTCCGCCACCGTCGTCGAGTCGCCCACTTATACCGTATCCTCCGAGAGCAGACGGCCCTTACATTCCTCCGCCACCTGCCTCCCTCGGCGTGGCGGAGAGGGTGCTTCCGGCGCCCCGTCCGCAACGTAATCTCAATGGGGTTGAAGAAGAATCGGGATCCAGCGAGGTAAGAGGGAACGCGAACAAGGCCTTCGCTGACCAAATGTTGAGTCTCCTGTTTAGGTGTCGGGATATCGTGAGCAACGTCAAGTCGTCTCGAGGCTACGTTCCCTACCACCAGCTATAGGAGCGTTGCTTGTTTAGATGAAGCAGCTTCTCCGTTTAACGTGCGACGGATTTAGTCGTACTCTTATGGGGGATTAAAACTTCCACTGTTATTTCTATAGACTTTTTTGTTGTTTTGCTTGCGAACTGTAGACGGTGGCGTTGCAGTAAAATAATACAGCAATCTCATGTCTTGCCGGTGGTGACGTTGATTTGGAGATTTTGCTTCACTGTTTGCTTCCCCAAAAGGTACTCCCAAATGCTAATAATATGTTCCAAACAACTACAGTAAAAAGAGAGAAACACTACCGCTAATGAGGGTAATAATAACGATCGCTAATGAGGGTAATAATAACGATGGGACATCAACTAACGATATCAGCTTTAGGGTGACATCTCTCGAGTCCCGCATCTCGAGGAGCTGAGGGGTCGTCCATCTCGGTCTGACCTGACAGTGTCTGGCCGAGGCAGATCAGAACGTCGACCGAGGCATCTGCAGAAGCCACGTTCTTCACGCTATGCCAACACCAGCGTCAGATGTTATCAGAAGGTACGATCCTGCTCCTCGTAAGCGGTCACATCAAGAAACGGTGATCCTCCCTATAAAAACCCTCACGTTCGGCAAAAAGGAGGGGGGGAGGCGGAGGAAAAAAAACACTCAACCAAGTAAGAAAAACCACCTCCGACCATCTTTTGACTTGATCGTCGGAGGGGTCGGGCCGAGCTCTCCTGACCCGACCTGTGTGCAGGTACGAAGACGAAGCGCCTCCCGCTGAGCGCCCAAGCAAGGAGCCCCCTCCCGGAGAAAACAACGAGCCCATCGCGATCGGACCAACGAAGCCAGTTACCTCACCAGTCTCAAGGAACGCTCCCAACGATCTCCGCACATTCAGATCCGAACCCAATCGTGCCGGTCTCAACCCGTACGGCAAAAAGGTGTTAGACACCAACATAATGTAGTCCACTTCAACATTATTTTTCTGTAAAACATGAAATAATTTTTTCTGTAAAACATGAAATAATTTGTTCGGATGAGATTTTAAATTCTTAATTTTTTTTTGCTTTGATAAATGAATCCGGTACATTATCATCTGATCAATATTTAAAATTTAAAATATATCTAAAGTAATACAAGAAGCCACTTAAGGTGGTAAATACATGCCAAAAAACTATAATTTTCTTATAAAAAAATATATATGAAGCCAAAAGTACAAAAATATATCTAATGAGATTTTAAAATTTTAATTTTTTTAAATGAATTGATATATCGGATAAGATTTTGACCTTTTAATATTTGGTAAATGGAAAATGATATTGTTTAGGATTTAAAAATATATCATAATAATATTGTTTTTCTTGTGTCAAAAAAAATATTTATATAGTTTTTTATAGTTAACGAAGAAATGCGCATCCGGGGAATCGAACCCCGGTCAGTACCGTGGGAGGGTACTATGATACCACTACACCAGATGCGCGATGTTGTTACAATAAAACAATAGTATTATAATAATTCTAAAATACCTCTTCATCGACTCGCAATAGTTGATCATCGAAATGAATAATACGATAGAGGAAGAAATCATCAAAACAACAAGAACAAAAGAACCCAGATTTCCGACAAAGTCCTACTGCTCGGACAAGAAAACATAACATCATCACACAACTGCACAAGAAGGATGAAATTTCGTACAGAAACTTCTGCTTGAATGTCCAAAAAGAGTGATCTGAGTTGACGTTGCTGGACTAGCGGAAGGGAATCAGCCCAGACTGCAAGGGAGGAGAGGTTGAGTCGGACGGCTTGTTTGAGCCCACCCATTACTACAAGTGCTTCAGCCATCAGCGGGGGATCGGCATTACAGGAACATCCACCCTCGGCTGTAATACCGCCGCCCCCTTCGTCCCTCCGCGCAAAGCTGCCGCCTTGCATCGGACGAATCATCGTATTCTAATTTAGGGTGACGAGAAGCTCCCTGTGCTGCGTGAGTCGTCTTGCCATTCGCCTCAGGCGTTTTAGGGGTAAAGGAGTTGTTCGTGTCGATAACAGTTATATAAGGAAGCTGCAAATGCATAATAAACCTATTAGGATGTTAATCATAGAAGAAGAGGTGAATTAGTGATATAATATTTTTAATCGATTATAAAACTAATGATACTAAACGGAGAAGGATGAATTAGTATTATAATATTTTTTAATCAATTTAAATTTTAATTTAAAAAAATAATATATATTAAAAACTTGATTGATAAATAAGTAAAAATATAAGTCAATTTAAGATACATGAAAGCACATGACCGGTGTCGTAAACATCCATTCGTTAGCAATATTAAGCTTACTTAGTCTCTTCATTTATATTTACCTTTTTAATGTTGTCTGTCATCGTAAATCACATTATAGTTTGTTGAGATGCATGTCCTGTTATTTCTAATATCTGCCATCTGTTGCACCAGAATCAAGAAATAACAGGAAAATGGTTTCTCAAGAGCATCACACCACTGTGTTTCGTGAGTTTTCACCAAATGATGATCATGACACAACTAGTTCTCGAGGAAACCAAATAGAAACAAATTTATAATTCAACTAGTTCTTTGATGATGCCAAATAAAAATGCCAAGATCCGGCTATAAGAACAGGGTGGTGAACTTCAAGAAAACCCTAATCAAGAAACTACAGAATTGTATCTTCTACTCAAAATCTCCAAAGCAAAATTGAAATGCAAGTGACGGAGGGCTAAAATCAAAGGTTGCTTCCATCAAAGATCCAAGAACAAGATTCTGATGGGTGCAGAGCATAGGATTAAGCAGTGGCAGTTGCATTTGCAGCAGCCAAGCGCTTTCTTGCCTCCTCGATGATGCTGAGCTTGATACCCTTGCCCTTGGGAAGAGACACCCATGGCTTAGTCCCCTTACCAAGGGTGAAGACATTGCCCAAGCGAGTCGCAAACTCATGCCCAGTAGCATCTTGGATGTGGATGGTCTCAAAACTCCCCTTGTGCTTCTCCCTGTTCTTAATCACGCCAACACGACCAGTGTTTCTTCCACCGGTCACCATCACAACATTTCCGACATCGAACTTGACGAAGTCTACAATCTTGTTGGTTTCCAGGTCAAGCTTGATGGTGTCATTGGCCTTGATGAGAGGGTCGGGGTAACGAATGGTACGACCATCATAGGTGTTTAAATAGGGGATGCCCTTCTGTCCAAACTGGACAGAGCGAACCTTGCAGAGCTTGAACTGTAAAGGAAAACAATACATTTTATCATCATGGAAGATGCAATAATCAACACAAATAATCACATATTCGCTTCTCTAAAGACATTGTCTATCCATAGAACATGACAATGTTTTTACTGGCATACCACTGCTGCTAATGTTCATTGTGTTTTAGTAGTTATTGAACAAAAACATTCAGCATTTCACTATATGCATGGATCTTCAAAATACTAGCAAATGTGATTATTATAATAATGTAACAACACCAGAGGAGCTAATGAGACGGCATGACTAATCCTAGACAGACCATTTTCTCATCTAGTTGAAACCTTAATCAATCCAAAACTTGATAACTGATAATCGAACATCATCAGCATTTTGTAGCACGTAAAACAAAAAATAACCACCTAAAAAAACAGTTTCTAAATACCTTTGCCTCTTCATCCCTTATCGAATGAAGACGGAAGCGTCCCTTGGTGTCATACAGCAGGCGGAAGTTTTCATTTGTCTTGGGAATTGAGACAACATCTACAAATATAAGACCATGTAACAAAATCAAATTTAGTCCCTGAAATATATGTATATGCATACATATATGTATAGAGGCAGTTGCATATAACCAAAATTAATTTAGGCATTTCACAATTTTGGTATAAAATCAAGTCACCAAAAAAAAGAAACTAAGCATGTCTCATCAAAAGAGGGTGAATTGCATACCCATGAAACCAGCTGGGTAAGTTTTGTCAGTCCTGACTTTTCCATCCACCATTACATGGCGTTGCATCAGAATAGCAATGACTTCACGATACGTAAGTGCGTATTTCAGTTTGTTTCTTAATATAAGAATCAAGGGCAAGCATTCCCTGGCTTTATGAGGGCCAGATGATGGTTTGGGAGCCTAATAGGTAACCAAATTTAATCATCAAAAGAACAATTGAAACAACTAAAAAAAGGTGCAACAGATAGTATAAGAATGTAAATATTTCGACTCACAAAGGCTCCACCAAGCTTGTCCAGCATCCAATGCTTGGGGGCATTGAGCCTCTTCAGATGTTTCTTTAATCCCCTGGCCTAAAGAGGAAACAAAAAGTCAAGCGAGCAAAAAAGAGTGATCTATAACAGATGATGAACAAGATGGCAGATATAACCAAGTAGTCTGGTTCTGAAAATTTTAGTGCATCAGGGGCTCACATAGATATTGACAACTATAAGAATGAAAATAATGGTCTCATAGAACAATCGAACTGATATTTCTTGCCTTCAGAAGACCACATGGAAAAAAAAAAGCAAAGGGAAGAAGACAGCATAAACATCCACAGATAACTTCTATATTTCCAAGAACTACATTTAGCATCTTCACGTATAGTAATCAAAACGATATAGGTAGCTGGAAACTTGAGAAACCATCCAAGATTTGATTTTTCATCAGGTACTATCTTTGCACTATATCAGAATGATAAGAAGCAACAGAAGATAAAACAAAGCTACCAACTTGCAACTAAACCAAAACATAAAAAGAGCTGATGAAGCCATGCTCTCAGACACCATGACAATTTTGCTATGGATCTTTGATATCTTCAACTTATGATAATTTTGCTCATCTGATCGTTGCCTATGGTCGCTTGTGTAATGATAAATCAAACCTAACCCATCTCGTTCGCTACATGAAAACTAGGAGGAAGAAACATACCGATCATTAAAAAGATCGACTTTTTTCCACAGCAAGAGACGATTAAGAGGTAAGAAAGCCGAAAAAACAATGGGTTATACGATCTTCCACAAACGAACAATCTAAACCATAGGCTCGATGCGCACGCCAACAGGAGCAAGCAACTCATCGAGACGCGATAACCAAGAGAAACAAAGAAAGAGAAGAGGCAAGCATCAGAAACTTGGGTTGAGTTGAGACGAACCATCTTTTTCGGATGTCGGCCTCCTGTTTGCGCGCCTCCTCCTCAAGAACTCGGAAGCGCCGAGGGGTGCCTTTAAAGTACCGACGCCGAGAGAGAAACCCTAGCGCGGACTCGCGATCGCTACTTAGAGGTGTCTTTCCGTAATGACCACTGTACCCTTATCTGTAGATCAGGTTTGGTCTGGTCCGGTCCGATCCGGGTTAATTAATAAACGAAATGGGCTAATTATATATTATCTCATGTAATTAGTTACTATTAATATTTGCGCCTCCTCCTCAAGAACTCGGAAGCGCCGAGGGGTGCCTTTAAAGTACCGACGCCGAGAGAGAAACCCTAGCGCGGACTCGCGATCGCTACTTAAAGGTCTCTTTCCGCAATGACCACTGTACCCTTATCTGTAGATCAGGTTTGGTCTGGTCCGGTCCGTTCCGGTCCGGTCCGGGTTAATTAATAAACGAAATTCTTGAAAAAACTCTCTATTTTTGCGATTCTAACGTCGCATCTTTTCTTGGATTAAAAGATTATTTTATCCACCATTAGACTCCCATTGGCCTCTCGTTGTTCTCACCTCTCATGCTCTTTGCCCAGTTAAACTCGCTTTTATGTGTCTTACCTTCGTTGGCCTTGCCCATAGTCAGTAAAGGAGACACAGACAAAAAAGACTATAGGCGTAAAGATGAAAAGGTTCGATAAGACAGACAAAAGCCAACAATTGCTTATGCTACATCTTATATTGGTTTCAGTTGAACTCACCCTTATGTGTCTTACCCCCGTTGCTCTTGCCCATAGTTAGTAAAGAAGGCACAGGCAAAAGAAGTTATAGGCGCAAAGACAAAAAGATTCGATAAGATAAAAGAGAGAAGAGTTAAGACGACAAAAACCAACAATTATCTATGCTATAGGTGAGAATAACAAATTTAATGATAGTTAGTGGGATTCGATAATGGTGTTTAGTGAAGACAGTTGAAAGATAATATCATTATTAAAAAAAAAATCTATCAATTTTGTTTAAATAAATATTTTATCTTTATATTTTAATTTTCGTTGTCAAATGGGCTAATTATATATTATCCCATGTAATTAATTACTATTAATATTTTCTATCTTTACACTTTCAAAAAATATATTGAAATCCCTATACTTAAAGTGAAACATTGATATTATTATATATTGATGAGGTTAAATTATTTACTTTTGTAAAAATATCCTTATACATTGATGATTCATTATTTTTTCTCTTACTTACATGTTGACACGTCATTATCCATGTCGATTTGAACTCACAGCAAGACATCCCATGTTTGATACCCTCCCATGCTCCATCGTCGGCAGAGCTTGAGATTCGTGCACGTGTGATCGACCCTTGGATCCCGAATAAGAAGATTTGAATTATGCTTCAGTAGAAGAAAGTGATAATGATCATTTATATAATTAGAGATATAATAATTATAATATAACAACAATAATAATATGAGTTGACTACATTCGACTCAAATAGTTGAATTCAAGGATTTTTGAATCAGACCATGTCAAGAAGAAACCAAGTTAGGCATGATGTCAAAATCGACTCAAACATGCCACTTGAGGTGATTCTGAGCCTCATTAACCATAACAAGATCAATGACAGAAAAAGAATTAATAGCAAGCTACTGAATGACAATGCTGGAAAAACCTGAACAGAAATAATAGCTCAATCCAGTCAAATACAATTAGAGCATCTAACTGGGGACTAAAATGTCATCAGAAACTAAAGTAACTTCATCACTCGAATCAAACGTATAGAATTTTCCTTGTCACAAGTGATTTCTACTGTTGTCTGACTTCAGCTTTCTTCTTCTGCCAAAGCCTATCCAGAGAACTATCAGCATCACCCTGTACAAGAGGCCAAAGGCAAAATAAGATTCGCACATGTACCAAGAGCTAAGTTTTGTCATAGCTTAAGTCCATCGAGAAATTAGCAGAATTTAAACAACAAGAGTAATACAATTCAGGATCAAGTAACTTCCGCACATGTACCAAGAGCTAAGTTTTGTCATAAGTCCATCGAGCAATTAGCAGAATTAAAACAACAAGAGTAACACAATTCAGGATCAAGCAACTTACAGCTACACCAAAAGTGTGACTAAGGATTAAGCTAAGAATCATTTTTATTGTTTTCTATGTTGGAATTAAATTTACCGAAATCTTTCGATAGTAACATGCTTCTTCCAATAATGATTGTTCAGTTTCCACCAAACTGTTCATCCAAAGATAAATACTGCTTGGAGAAACTCAGATCCATATCTCCATTACAGAGTACCAGAAGTTTCAGAACAAACACAAACATCACAAGGACATGATAGCAATAATTATAAACTGTCACACGAAAAGTAAAAAAAAAAGAGTTTTTTTATTCTGATGATTTATGCAGTATGTATAAACAAGCCAGTTCTGACATGCATCGATCAATCTTCATGCAAGTTCCTGATTTCTCCAGTGTTTCTCGAATTATTCAGAATCAGCAGAAAAAAATCCTGAGATGAGGTTCAGTACTAAAGGTACAACTGCTAAAAAAGAGAAAGAAATGAATAACCAATGAATCCTCCAACTGCAATGAAAAGAAGATCATGAACACACCATCAACCCCCAGTTAAATAAAAAATAATGTATCTCTATGGCAAATTTTCAGGTGGCAAAATCTCTCCCGTAAGGCAATTCCTTCCTACCAATTTTCGTTTACTTTTCTTAAATTAGGTACAAGTGACGAAAGTAAGATGAGGCAGTAGAATCATTAATAAATTTAAAGCTTCTATGTATGTTTTGTGGAACTCATCCCCTGCTCAGTTTTATTTTTTAAAATTGTCTTCTTTTTCGAATATAGATCTGTTGTGTATGCTATAAAACAGAGAATCCCAAGAATCCACAACTTTACAAAATACAGATTGTATGTCACAAGACCAACTAAAAAAATAGTCAAACTATTGCAATTCCATGTAATAAAAATTAAGATAACATTTTTTTTATTTTGTCTTACATTTTTCAAAATGAAAAATCATCGATCTTATATTTATGTTGGCACATGCTATTTCTCCTTGTAATTAAATTTAGACGAAAAACAAATAATGAATCTCTTTCTCTTAATTATGAAAAATGGCAAAATTATTTTCAGGATTTTAGATGTTTAAAGGTGGCAAAGATGTGGATGCATTAAATCCATATTCTTCAGCATTTCCCAGTAGAACATAACATGTAAAATGCAAGAAATAAAGAAAACAATTGAGCCTGCTACTAGTCATGATAATGTGCCCATCATAACAAACAGCAAGCACAGATGTTTAGTGGGAAGGAGTACAAATAGCCTAACATTTTTTTCTTAGCAAACCGGCAGCGTATCAATTATCACATAAGCAACATATGATTCCAGAAAGCATACATATTGACACCAGAAACCTCAACGAGAGAAGACAGACCTGAGCCCGGATAAATCCAGAAAGTGCAAATGTGGTGAACTGGCCCGTGGACACCCCACTATCATCCAAATGCCCGATATTAATCTGGACCGACGCGTGGTCCTTAGCAGTAACGAGCCTGTTCGTAGCAGAACTACAACAGCAACATCACGGAGATTGAGCATCAAAGACATTATATCAGGGTCAATGACAGAACAGTACATAGAAGACAGAAGCCCCTAATTGAGTTGGGAGATGTTTACCATTTCCTCGGGATGTACAGATCGGTCATCTCGCCAGCTTCGTTCTGCATTTTGTGAGTGGATTCGCTTGCCTATGGATGTACAGAACGATGGAAAGATCACCTAAAATACAAAGATATGTCAGGGAAAGTAATTCCGATTGACAATGTGACTGCTATACTTCAAAATTCTGATTACACGCAAGAAAAAATAAGCAAACACGATTTTAGAGCCAAAATATCCAAAATCAGCAACACTTTCGGGAGAAAGTACTCCAATAACATAAAACAAATTCAAATATAAGTCGCCTAAAGATACGATTTTTGAACTTCTACTTCATAAAAAACGACAAGGACAACAGCAGAGCATCAAAAGCAACGAATCATAGTTGAATCATCGGGCAACGCTTGAACTGATAGAAAAAAGGGCGACCCAGTTCACAGGCGAACATAAACCACAAAAAATTCGGGAGAAATAAAACATGCCGCCTTCAAATTATACAGAAAGTTCGAATCTTTGGAACTAACTCAAGCGGAATCGAAGCGTAACTCTTGACCTGGAGGAGTACCTGCAAGGAGACAAAAGCGAAGCAAAGCTGCGGCAGTGCATAAGGGCGATTAAGAGCTGATATAGAAACGCCAACCCTAGTTAGTGCACGTGCAACTTTACACTTCTCACGTGATATGAACCGAGCTATTGGGAGCCATGATCTCACCGACCCGTTTTGGTTCGGTAACCGGTCCGATTTATTTGAACCGAACCTTGCATTTCGGTTCGAACTGTAATCCACTAACCCAAGTCGAGCATCGACTTCAAGGCTTGGTTTAGTATAAACTTGGCCTCGTTGCATCACTCTCGTCGCCTCCATCGCTGACCTCTCGACCTCTCCCTCCCCGGCAATCGCTTGCTAAACCTTCATCCACCACCAAGAGTCAGTATCACCGCACGACTCCACCAATCTCCAACCAAACGTGCATCGATGAACTCACTCGCCAACTGCTCGACGAAATGCCTGGCCAAACGTGCATCATTGACTCTCATGTAAACTAACTAGTGTTTCTTTCGATTTATTCTTAGTTTTTTTACATCATTTTCTACTTACAATCAGTTAATTCACAAGACAATTTATTTTCTCATTCAGCATAGAATGTTCATGTTCATTCCAAGAGAGTTTAAGGAAAAGCTTTATTGGAGATAAATCCTTTCTCAGGAAAAAAGAAAAGAGGGGGTGTGTGGATGAGAAAAAACCCACAAGTAAACTCGAGAAGGATTAAACTGGCCAATGCACTCATAGCTTGAGACAAGGTCAAACACTCTTTTCTTATACAATATATCCCATCCCTAGGAACATGAATCAGAATGTGTAATCATAAGTTCATCAGAACTGATAAAGTTCCCTCTTTAGCAAATTTTGCGTGTGCAAAATTGGGCACAACACTATAATATTTAGTATTCAGTGCACCATGCATCTTCCAGACTCCCTCAATAAACTTAATTCATCACAGGAGATAACTTATTTGGAGTAAAGACATGCTCTCCAATGTGATTGCATAAGTGTGAGAGGTAATCAGAGTCAACTGGTTGGTCTGTGTGTGGAAGAATCTAAAATCATTTACTGTGCTCAATTGAACATGATTGATGTTTTCTGAAAGAAACCACTGCTTCCAACAAGCTGAATATATATCATTTATGACTTTAATAGCTCCTTCAGAATTTGAACAAACCAGTATCTCTTTGTCCTCCTGATATTGTGATGAGACTTTTTTCACCTCCTATCAAGTGTTCTTTCTTTGAGGGAAGAAGGTGGCTTTCATGGGAGACTAGAGGTAAAAAGGAGAACAGAGAAAGATGAGAGAAGAGAGGAGAGCAGAAAGGAATTCTAGAAAGAAATTTAAGGCCATCAAATGCTAAATGACTCATTCTCTAATGTAGTCATTGTTTTACTTAACTAGATTGCAAGTAGCTCATAATCAACGAGCGTTCTTGTCTGTATCACTATATTGCTTTGCTCAGAAGAAGATAGGAAATAAGGAGATGAATATCACGATAGCAAGATAAAGGCAACTCTATGTTGTGTCAATATTTTGTCATGGTACCATCTTATGTGTTTTCTTTCGAGGACGTGCATGATTGTTGACACATCACCAAGCAGATCTGATAGGTGAGTCTTCTGTCAGTGAACCATAGATGATATGGAGAGACAAAACCAAGAAACCTACTCCTTTGTCATTGTTCTCAATCTGAATCTATTTCTCTGACATATTACTAGATCATACAGGAATAGCATATTCTTGTTAGCAGTTCTTGTGGGCAGGCACATCTTTGAAGATCTGTACTGGTTTCTGTCTCTGTATGTCTAGAACTCATACGTTTGAAGTATAAAAGAAGTAAACGGTCTGAACTGATCAATAATGCTAGTGTGGAACAGTGGCAGTTGGATTTAGGAAGACCTAACTTTCAGATATTTTGCGAAAAGAAGGGAGAAAAAAATGCTGGATCTGGTGATATCTCCACTCAACTGCAGTTCCTTCACATAAAACCTTCAAGATGCTGACTTAAATTTATTGTCAAAATAAGCATGAAAGTTCATAGCTAGTGCAACTGCTGAAGGACCTTTCTTGGTCCATGTGAGTCAATAGTGTCCTAATGCAGGCAAATGTTTGATCATTGCTAAAAAGCCTTCTTGCTTACATCTATGTACTATTCTCTATGATGTCTGGTTAAGTGGAAGATCACTGTTTGTTTGGAATTCATTATTTATGAACTACAGCAATTCTCAAGTGCATAGACTTGACGAGATCCCATTAGAAATGCAAAGCTTACAATGATAGCTTGGCTGGATAAAGTTGCCAGCCATCTGCTTAGATGTATCAAGTCAGACTGACTCATTCTTGCATTACTTATGTCTTCCATACCTAAAAGTAATGCATCTTTTGCTTGCCTTCTTCTCGCTTAATTTATTTGACTTTCTTGTTTGGGTAGTTACATATAATATTTTAACACTTTGATGCTGTTTTCTTCTTGTAGACCTACCCAGAGAAAAGAAGAAACAAGTAGAAGAAATCTTCACTGGCCAATGTTGATTTGACTTGTTCAGACTTCGAGAAGCCAAGCTATGATCAAACTGCATGGGTAGAATTCCATATCAGGTGATAGCTAACCCTTGATATTTTGCTTTGGAAGATTTCAAAGTCCTGGAATTTCTGGGTTTTATCCTCTTTCAGAATTAAATCAGTGTTTACTCCATTCATAGTTCTTGATATTTTTCTACAGTGCACACTGATTTGTTTATTCTGCCTTTATGCATTCATTTGACATCTTGCATTTTGAACTTTCTCTTGAAAAGACTATAAATTATAATCTTTGGTTAACATGCATATTTTAATTTCTTTATTCCAGCTTATTTCCTTGAAAAAGCTCATATTTTTCGGTTTCCTTAGATGAAGCCCTTTTTGTCAAAATGGCTGTATAGTGTCTCTTATGCATTATGCCAACCAAAATGTCTTCTTTCATAGCCACCATTGATGTTGGGTTTCTCATCGAAGCACAATTAGTGTAGACCGGTTGATCAGATAAATAAGTTCAATGATAACTAGATTATGCTGTTTTTTTATTAGATCTATTTTTTTTTTTTAGAACCAAAAATATTATAATTGAGTAATATTTTATGGGTTTTTCATTATCATTTTTTCACAATTACTTACTACAGATATTAGAAGGATTTTCAAAAAAGAAAGATCTAAATTTTAGGTTTATTGGAAAAAAAATTGAAGATTTGTTATTGAAATAAAGGTTCAAAACTTCATATGATTTTTTTATATAAAATATTAGTTTGATGATGGTGTACCAAACTCACTTATTAAAAATTAAAGGATCGAAACATCATTTAACATATTTAATACCTAAAAATATTGGTCTTGTGGTGGTTTATTAGACTCACTAATCAACGGTTAAAGGTTTAAAACATCATCCGATATATTTTTACACTTAAGACATTGGTCTGATAGTGGTGTACTAGACCCACTTAGTAGAGATTGAGGATTTAAAATCTCATTCGATATATTTTTACGTTTTAAACATTGATCTCACCCTATCAATGATTAAGAGTATAAAACATCATCCAACATATTTTTTTTATGGTGATGGTATACGAGATTGACTTACCAAGGGTTAAGGGTTTGAAACTTCATCTGAAATATTTTTAAAAGTTTTAGTTAGCTTAGCCAAGGTTTTGTGTTCTAATCTCGTTTTCCTCACTTATTCTAAAATAAATAAAAAAACTACTATATCCAATTTTTGTTTAGATTAGTTTGTGTTGGTATGGTTGCCGAGTCGGGGTCTAGACTAAGTGTCTCTCGATGAAAAATCCAATATTAATGGTTGTCACAAGGACATTTTTTTTATTCAATAATGCATAAGAGACACTCTGTAGGCATATTCTGAAAACATGAAATTTGACATGGGAAAGTCCATAAATCTGTGGTTTTTGTTTTCGGAAAATTTACCTCGTAATTTTCTTCTTCAATTTTTCTGGGGCTTAAGGTTGCAGAACGGTCCCTTTCTTTCAAGGCCAACTGATTAGATTAGGTTTGGAAGGTTCAAAGTGATGAAACATTCTACCTGATAATGTCAAATGTCATCACATGTGAATGATTGCGTTAGGTGGATTGTTTTGACGACCAATTCCAATGTTTAATGTATCATTCAAAGGTGCAGTTGCATTTTCTTCAGAAAGTAGTAGCTCATATTCCTCGCTTGATAGCAGATATGGAGTCAAGAACCATTTTTTTCACTTGGTTGTGTTTGGAAGAAAGAAGTCATGAAGTCTTCCAGAGAGAGAGAGAGAGACAGAGTTGGTTGTGTTTGGAATAAAGAAACCAAGAACATGAAGTATTCCACAGAGAGAGAGAGAGTTGGTTGTGTTTGGAATAAAGAAACCAAGATCGTGAAGTATTCCAGAGAGAGAGAGAGAGAGAGTTGGTTGTGTTTGGAAGAAAGAAATCATGAAGTATTATTCCACAGAGAGAGAGAAGAATTTGGACAGCTGGTGATGATGATTGGATCGAAAGTGATTTGGGGACGCGCAAACGCCGACCCTTATTTGAAGTGTATGCTTTGCGATGAACGGTTCATTCCGCGTTATTGACGTGGTTATTTTATTGTGATGTTGATTACTGGTTTTTAATGATATGAATCGATTGGACGAATCGTGTCGAGGTTCTAATAGTTTATAATGATGTAATGTTGGTGGTGGTCGGAACGAACTTGATCTCATTTATAATGAATGATCTAAGATTTTGATCGGAACCAACTTGATCTCATTTTTTAGTCGAACGTGTCTGTATCAATCGTAGAGTCTATTACGACCAAAGGAGTCGAGATCATGACCATGGGAGGATTCCTACCCAACATGAAGAATGTAATCACCATTCGTCGTTACAAGATTTTGCAACAAAATAAAAATGAAATTAGTCTTAGAAGTGAATTTGTGAGAATAATGATCTTACTCAATTTCTTATTTCTTGACATCTAATTTGAGGTAGATTTGAACTTTGGACGAATTCTAAACAGTTAACACTAGCTACGTGAAAAGATCATTTTGCCCTCGTTGTCATTGACCGGGTCTGATAGGTTAACTAGTCTATTAACTTCGTTTGGTCTAAATCACTGACCAAAATGCTTAAGCTAAAATTGATAATAGTACACTCATCAAACCCTTATAAATCAATCTTAATTTTGTCCACTTCCGACATAGGACTAATCAGGGGTGTCACAATCTCTTCCACTCAAAGGCTTAACTTTCTCGTCAAAGCCCAACATAACCCAGATCAAACCCTAGCATAGTGCATATGAAAAATTTACATAACGACTCTAATCCTATAGCTCGCACCTACATGTAGAGGTGTAGGTAATTAGGGAGGAGAGGGGACAATCGACATTGTCAGTTTGTGCATAGAAGCGCGGATCGCTTGTCGGCTTACATGTGAAGACAATTAAGAAAGGAGAGGGGATAGCTAAAAAGGATCATGATCGAGCATGACAACAAACGAAATTACCAGACGAAGAGGGTTGACGGGCGAGATAGAGGTGTGACCATGTGCGACAAAGAGCAATAATGACACATACAATCAAAATGATTATTTCTAAAATAAGAGATGCTATACTAAAAATGTTTAAACTTGGGATGCTCTATTAAAAAAAATCTAATTTTTTTTTTTTTTTAATTCGTCCTTGAATTTACCAAAGCTATGTGTTTGAAGTGTACTATTTTCTGCTATACTATTTCATGAGTATTTGAAGCGTACATTTATACTCTCGAGGCAATATTAGGTGTATGTGGACCCCTGCAAATTGGATTCTTTCCCTCTCAATAAGTCTTCTTTTGAACTTTCAAAGGTACTCGTTAAAGCCACCGCGTTGAGGTGGCAATTGCTTGGACGGAACAGTAAGAGAATAATAGGTGGTGGAAAACAGCGGTAGTGTCCTCTTTATATTTATTTCTCTTTCTATCGTCTTCTCCCAATCATATTTACTCAATAAAAATAAAGGTCAATTTTGATGGCTATTTCCGACTTTTTTATTTTTATTTTTATGATCAAAATAGATAGTTATTTGAAGAATTCAATCATGAGAAATATGATATCCATATTTATTTATTTATGGTGTCACCACCTAACCACTGTCCTTTTAATCCCCCACCACCGTCTCCTTCCTCTAATTCATTGCCCACTCTCTAAGTTTGTTAGGACGGAGCGAAAGAGAGACAGAGAGAGAGAGAGAGAGAGTCGCTATTAATATCGAGGAAGCTTTTGAGGGAGGGAGAGTGTCAAGAGGGTTTTTTTATTTCTCTCGGTGGCGGAAGAATGGCGAAGCTGATGCAAAGGTCGCTCCTTTTGGCCGCCCTCCTCCTCCTCGTCGCGGCAGCTGGCCTGACCCCTGCCGCGGGCGGAGGAGCAGGAGGGGACCTTCCACTGGGCTGGATCCCGTCCCTCTCCGGCTGCCGCGGCAGCATCGCGGAGTGCCTCGCGGGGGAGGAGTTTGACCTGGGATCCGAGGTGAGCCGCCGCTTCCTGGCCACCTCCAGCTACATCAGCTACGGCGCGCTCAAGCGCGACACCGTGCCCTGCTCTCGCCGCGGCGCCTCTTACTACAACTGCCGCCCCGGCGCCCAGGCCAACCCCTACTCTCGCAGCTGCTCTGCCATCACCCAGTGCCGGGGTTAAAGAGGGGGATCATGCAGATCTCGGCTCCAATCCGAGGAAATACCCATTTTTAGGAAGGAAAAGTGACGAATTTGGTATGTTGTTTTGGTGGTTCTGTTCTGAGTCTTAAATAATTGTTATTGTTATTGATGATACTGCTGTTGTTATATTGGTGTTGTAAACAAGACTCGTATGTGATTCGTGTAAAAAGACTTCCTCTCCTTAATATGCACTCCTTGTTTGAAAAAAAAAAAAAAAGTCTTTTTTTTCTGGATAAAAGGATGATTCAGACTTAGATGTGGTTGTTTTATTGAAGATTTGATGGTTAATGGTTTATGCACTTCTTGCTGCTGCATGATCATGTCTATGAGGAAAAGAAATTTGATACTTTTTCTATAATTGAGGCATTCTGCTTGCTCGTTCGTAGGGTTCTTGCTAAGTTTTCTCTTTATCTGCAAGAGAAAAAAGAGGAACAAATGATTAAAGCTAGTCTATTTTGTGACAAAAGCTGATCTGTTTAGTTCTATGCCGGTAATGATGATGAGGAGCCTTTGTCATTGGAAACACAGTGAGTTTGGTGGTTGGGGAGTAAACGCTTGTTTAGAGGGTAATGGAATTCAATTATTGGAACTGAGATGATGCTATTGATTTTAGGTAGTTGGCTGTTCCCCTCTTTTCTTGGTGTTATTTAGATGGAGGAGAGGAGAATGAGAGACTAGCAGAGTAGAAAGTCTCAACAAGGGTTCTCTTTAGCAGTAGAAACCAAGGCAGCTAAGAACAAAAGAAAGAAGCACAGGGACAGAGCATTTAAATGACAGTTGCATAAGTTATTATGGAAGTACTTTTTGTCTAACTGCTTTAGATAGAGTGGGAGAAAATTTAATTGGAAAGCAAGCCAGGGCACATGATATCTGAGAAAGAAGGCATATGTTTTAGAGAGAGAGATGGGACTTTCAGTGGGACTTTCAGTTGAGTACATTCTTCCTCCACCTTAGAATTCCAAAAAAGTGATGAGCAGCTCTTACCTTCTCTAGATTTTGATACTTTACTCCAGGCTAGGTCTTGAGATATCCACCACTTGGTCCCTGAAGTTTGTGATGGCATTTACGTGGAGGAAAAGGACCCAAAATCCAAAGATTTACCTCTTGCTTGCAAGTTTGAGTAAATTGGTGAAGTTGGCCATCTTCAATACATGTACCAATGTATTGAAAGCTATCTTGTGTGAGCATTTATCTCACACAGTAACTTTTGTCATTTTCATCTTTTTTGTTTGTATTTGAACAAAGTTTGAGATATTTGGTTAAGAACCTAATACTTTATAATTTGTCAAGCATAGTTAAAGACTGATAAAATACCAAACATAGTGCTTTGGTTGTAATCTGTCCTCTACAGTGTCTTTTTCCTTTTTGGACTTTGTACAAGGTGAAGATAGATGATGTTCTACATAGCCTTACTGCAACCATTGACCCAGGAATTGAACTGGAAGTTGGAAGCCAGCCTTAGGTATGAGTATCTAAGATTGTTCTCCAGGCTTCAAGTGGGTGGAATCCAAAATTTATTTGGCCACCTAAATTTCCCATGTCTTCTTCCATTGTTGTCTTGATGCCAATTCTACTGTGAATTTGAACGAGGAGGCTCCCGAGGGGTTCTCGCCAATGGCCAGTTGACAACTTTCTTGACCAAGTATTTTTGAAAGAAAAGAAGATGCCTTCCTAAATTAAAAGAAAAAGAATAACTTACTGATGCAGCTATGAACTTTCTGGATAGTGCTTCCTATTCTTATTATGCACTAAAGCTGTTGTGTGCACAAGAAGACCAGCTACAACCAGCTGGATACTCTGGTGAGGGTTCAATGTTCCTATATATCCTGTCACAACTAGCACCATTTGCTTTGTCAGTTCCAAACCTAATTACTTGAATTCTGCTATTAGATAATATCCACTTGCCATGATAGCTCTGAGTTAAAGAACAATAATCAGTTGGGTGTTCCCTCTGTGTTCATTGATGTTCCCTCTGTGTTCATATGACCTTAGAACTTTCTGGTGTCTCTATGTAGTTCTGTGAGGGGGTTTAATTTTTCAGTACCTTGAGGCTGTGGAATACAGAAATTATCAGTTGGGTGAAAAGATGACATTTGTCAAGGTCTATAGGATCAGTTGGGTGAAAAGATGACATTTGTCAAGAAGGTCTATAGAATTAACTGGCACAAACATAAGATCAGGAACACATGATTCATGTGCACTCATCTTATCAACTGCCAATAGTATCACTCACCACACAGCAAATTGGCCTTCCCACCATGATTTCCTGTCATAGGTTTATATCTTATCTGGCATTTTCCGGAAGAATTAAGCCTTTGTTTTTGTTTCTGAAATCTCTGAACATGAGAGTTTTACTCTCAAAAGTTCTGAGAAAAATTTCAGATACACTGGGAGTAAAAACCTTACCAAGCAGCTTCAGTTGTCAATGTTTTGGCTCTTGAAACAGAGCAAGAGATCTCAAATGATCATCTGTGCATTGGATCCAGCTCATGTGGTTTTCTTAAGGTTCTGAATCTGATGCAGTTGATCTGCTTTGAAATGCCACACAGTGGTAGTGGGTGACACCTAATGTTGTTAGATGTGGACATTGGCTGGTATGTGTCTCTCCAAGCCACCTGTCATAATCTTAGATTTTGGGCAGATCCAAATGAACCATCAGAACATTTCTCTTGAGTCTTATCTATTACATCTGTTCTTATGAGTCGATACTAATTGTTTAACTCTTAATCATTTTGTCAATTAATTTTGCCCTTTGTATTGATCATTTCTTATCTCCTTTTTCACTTCTGATAGGAGAGTAAACTTGAAGTCACTCCTCTGAGTATTGTTTGTCTTGGAACTTTGTGTTCTAATAAATCATACAAATTAGTGAAAAATTCTCAATTTACATGAATTTTATCAAGATACATGAACATAAAAAAGAAGAAAAAAGAAATGGAGATTCTTGTTCTGTGAGAAGATGAGACTACATCTCTCCTGCGTGCCCATTCATAATAACAGGGCACAGCATGGCAAACCATGAGACATGTGGCTTCGTCCCCAAAGGGTTCATGCGTGCTAACTGTGGGGAGTTCTTGGAAGTGATCAAGAACCATCTAGAACTAGTAGCCCTTGTAGATGGGCGGAGGTGGTGACGCTTAACTCAATCCACCGACTGGTGGGAGGATGTCAAAGTCAGGGGTCGGCGGAGGGGAGACTGAAGCAGGGGGTGATGAAGTTGGCGGTGGAGGTGGTGGTGGCGAGCTCAGTGGAGAAAGTGGAGAATGGACAATGGGAGGAGGAGAAGGTGATGGAGTTGGTGATGGAGGGGAGGAGATCGGAGGCGGGGGTGAGTGTATAGGTGACGGAGGAGAATGTGCCGGTGGAGGAGGTTGATGTGATGAGTGGGATGGAGGGGTCGGCGAACGGACTGGAGGTGGAGAATGCACAACCGGAGGAGTAGGAGATGAAGTTGGCGGTGGAGGAGGGAAGATTGGAGGTGGGGGCGAGGCCACTGGCGGTAGCGGTGAGTGTATAAGTGGAGGAGGGGAATGCACTGGAGGTGGAGGTGGAGGTGAGGATGCTAGTGGCGGTGATGAGCGAGCTGGAGGTGGTGGCGAATGGACAACTGGAGGAGAAGGAGATGAAGTTGGCAGTAGAGCGAGCTGGAGTGGGGGGTGAGGCAGGCAAGTGGTGGCTGAGGAGAAGATGCCGGTGGCCATGGTGGTGAGCTGAGTGGAGGAGGTGGAGAATGGACAACCGGAAGAGGAGAAGGAGATGAAGTTGGTGGAGGAGGAGAGAAGAATGGAGGCGGGGTTGAGGCAAGTGGTGGCGGAGGTGAAGATGCCGGTGGCGATGGTGGTGAGCTGAGTGGAGGAGGTGGAGAATGGACAACCGGAGGAGGAGGAGGGGATGAAGTTGGCGGTGGAAGAGAGAAGAATGAAGGAGGGGGTGAGGCAAGTGGTGGCAGAGGAGAAGATGCCGGTGGCGATGGTGGTGAGCTGAGTGGACGAGGTGGAGAATGGACAACTGCTGGAGGAGATGATGAAGCTGGTGGCGGAGGAGAATGTACTGGCGATGGGGATGGGTATAATGCGGGGTTGAGGCAAGTGGTGGCGTAGGAGAATGCACTGATGATGGAGGTGAAGATGCCGGTGGTGGTAAGCTGAGTGGAGGAGGTGGAGAATGGACAACTGCTGGAGGAGAAGATGAAGTTGGTGGTGGAGGAGAATGTACTGGCGGTGGGGATGGGTATACCGGTGATGGTGGATGTGATGCTATCGGTGGAGGTGGTGAAGAGCTGACCGGACGAGGTGGAGGTGGTGAGTAATTCGTTGTTGGTGGTGATACTACTTGATGAGGGTAATAATGGCGATATGATGCGCAGCGACGTCAGCCGCGCCTGGATGACACTTCGCCTGAGGAGGGCAATAATGACGACGCGATGTGCGCTGACGTCACCCACTCTTAGACGACGACTTCATCGTTTTAACCTGACACGCTTGGCCAAGGCAGACCAGAACGACGATCAAGGCACGCCCATGCCCTGCGGCAGCCCAGTTCTTCATGCAACACCAGCAACGGTGTCGAATGTCATCAGAGGTACAACCCACCCCCTGCAAACAGGCACATCAGGAACGATAAGCTACTTTATAAAGACCCATGCACCAAGAAAGAAGGGGGGAGGAAAAAGACGAACACCACTCCACTCCACTCACTAACTTGATCGTCGGAGGGGTTGGGCCGAGCTTTCGACCCAACCTATGTGCAAGTACGAAGACGGAGCTGTTTCTTCCCAACACCGCGGAGTGGAGCCCTTCCTCGTAGGACGCCCCGACGAGCCCCTACGCGACCCGATCCCCGCGACCGACTGCATCGACAACCCCCGAGGGACTGCGAGCAAGATCCCCGCCATTTGGACCTGAACCAAGCCGTGTCGGCCCCGAGGCCACGGCATAAAGTTGTTTACCCCAACATTTTAGGCGCTAGAAGGAGGGCCCGAATGTCGAGGGATCGACAGATCGACTCAGATGAACCTACAGCTGAGGGGTCACACCTGATCGGGGCTCCGGGGGAATGCCCCCCGCATGGCGAACCCCGAGCTGAGCACCCCGCCGCGACCTCAGAGCGCTACTGGCAGTTATTCAACGACCCGGGCTTCTCCCCGCCCGAAGGTGCCCCTACTGGCCCGTCGCTTGTATCGTCCGAAGCCTTTCAGGACCTTGCTCACCAGGTCCGAGCTCTGACGGATGCGGTACAAACCATCATCCCACTCGTTTCTCACCCGGCGCACCTGCTTGCGACTCAGCCACTGTGCCAACGGGAGTCGCCCGCTCGGGCTCACACGCCACTTCCCGAGCTCCCTACTTCGCCTTGGGATCGACCGGCCCCACTCGGGAACCCAGCAGCGGCCAACCCGAGGGGTCGCCCGGAGCCCGAGGCGCTATCCTCGGATTCAACATACTCCCTGCGAGCCCAACTGCGTTGCGTTAGTCAGCGACTTGACGAAGTGCAGGAGGAGGTTCGCCGGTCGAAGGGTGAGCTCGAGGCGGACACACACCAGGGATCCCCGTTCGCGCCCGAAATACAAGATCAAATAATTCCCCCGAACTTCCGGCTCCCCTCTCTGGACGCCTATGACGGCGCCACCGACCCGGCGGACCACGTAGCCAATTTTCGCGCCCAGATGGCGCTATATGGAACCTCTGACGCTTTGATGTGCAGGGCGTTCCCTACGACGCTGAGGGGGCCAGCCCGTGCATGGTATAGCGGCCTGAAGACCGGGACCATCACCTCCTTTGATCAGCTCGTCAAAGACTTCGAGCTTAACTTCCTGGCCTATGCTCGACGGAAGCCATCTGTTGCATTACTCCTCGGACTCAACCAAAGGGAGGACGAGCCCCTCTCCCATTTTGTCAATCGCTTTACAACGCAAATTCGGGGGCTGTCGGATACTCACCCCTCTCTGTTAATGCATGCATTTATGACAGGCCTGCGACCTTCCAGATTCTTCTGGTCCCTCGTGGAGCGACCCCCCACCGCGGTACCGGAGATGCTCCAGCGGGCTAACCAGTACATCGTGGTGGAGGCCTGGATGATCTGGAGGCGGGAGGAGCACAAAAGGTAACAGAGTGCTGCTCCAAGCAGCTGCTCGGCCGCAGACGGCACGAAACCTCCTCTGCGCGGCCTGCCCGCTACATGTCGCCCGAGACCACCTCCTCTGTGTGGCTTGCCCGCCTGAGACGTGCTCCTCGGCTGCATGTCGCCCGAGACCACCTCCTCTGCGCGGCCTGCCCGCCTGAGACGTTCTCCTCAGCTGCATGCTGCCCGAGATCACCGCAGCACGCCCACCCTTCCTTATTTGCTAAATTTGGATCATGCCCCTAGTAACGGACCAGCAACCGCCCGGCAAGAACAAGTACTGAAGGCTAAAGCCATGCCTCGGACTCCCCATTACAATAACCGACGCATAGCTTCTTTCGGGGGGGGGAATATGATGAGGGTAATAATGACGACATGATGCGTGATGAGGGTAATAATAGCGACATGATGCGCAACGACGTCAGCCGCGCCTGGATGATACTCCGCCTGAGGAGGGCAATAATGACGACGCGATGTGCGCTGACGTCACCTACTCTTAGACGACGACTTCATCGTTTTGACTTGACACGCTTGGCCAAGGCAGACCAGAACGACGACCGAGGCACGCCCATGCCCTGCGACAACCCGGTTCTTCACGCAACACCAGCAACGGTGTCGGACGCCATCAGAGGTACGACCCACCCCTTGCAAACATGCACATCAGGAATGGTAAGCTACTTTATAAAGACCCCCGCACCAAGAAAGAAGGGGGGAGGAAAAAGACGAACACCACTCCACTCCACTCACTGACTTGATCGTCGGAGGGGTCGGGCCGAGCTTCCAACCCGACCTATGTGCAGGTACGAAGACGGAGTCGTTTCTTCCCAACGCCGCGGAGTGGAGCTCTTCCTCGTAGGACGCCCCGACAAGCCCCTACGCGACCCGATCCCCGTGACCGATCGCATCGACAACCCCCGAGGGACTGCGAGCAAGATCCCCACCATTCGGATCCGAACCAAGCCGTGTCGGCCCCAAGGCCACGGCATAAAGTTGTTTACCCCAACGCTACTAGTGTAGGTGGAGTGTTACTTAGATGCAGGAGGATGGACCATCGGTGGAGGTGGTGAGTGACCGAGAGGAGGCGAAGAGTGGATCGACTGTGGTGGAGGGCTCACTAGTTTTGGTGGTGGTGGTGAATGCACTTGAGTCACCGGTGACTCTGAATGTTGAGGTGGTGGGGGTGTCAACTTTGAATTATGAGGCGGCGGCGAGTGCACTCGTGACACCGGCGACTCCGAACGCTGAGGTGGTGGGGGTTGTGGTGATGAGTGCACCGGTCTCGGAACCGGTGACGGTGCTGGTGTCACCGTCCGAGGTGATGGGTTTGTCGGATGCGAATAACTCGGAGAAGACCCACATTTCTCTCGGCTACAATCCACCGGGCGGCTCACCACCGGTAAGCATGTCTTTGCGGGCCTTTGCCCGGGCCTCTTCTCGAGGCAATTGCCGCCGCCTTCAAACAAGACGTTCGACCTCGACGACGGCTCGCAACTGTCGTCCGCGCCCGTGAAATAGTTGTAAGAAAACGTGAAGTTGTCGAGGCTCGGCAGCTCGCAGAGCTTCTTGGGGACGACTCCGGTGAGGACGTTGTGCGACAAGTCCAACTGCTCGGCCTTGCTCAGCCCCGCGAAGCTCGTCGGTAGCATGCCCGTTAAGGAGTTCCAGCTCGCGTCGAACACCGTCGCGTTGCCCAGAAGCCCAATCTCGGTCGGCAAGCAGCCGACGAGCCCGTTGTTCGAGAGAACAAGCTCGTTGAGCGTGGCTCCCATTCTCCCGGTGCCGTTGGGAATGCATCCGCCGAGCTTGTTGTTGGCCAAAACCACGACGGAGGCCGTGGAGTGGCCGAAGTTGTCGGGGATGTGCGACCGAAGCGGTTGTCGTTCAAGAAGATGGCGTCGAGCTCCTTGTCGAAGAGCTCCGGCGGGAGGGCGCCCTCGAAGTCGTTGAACCGGAGGTCGACGTACCTCAACGAAGGGAGACCGGCCACCACCATCGGAAAAGGTCCGACTAAGCGGTTGTTGCTGACGTCCAGCTCGTGCAGGTGCACCAGCCGGGAGAAGCTCTTGGGAATGATCCCGCAGAACCGGTTGGAGTTGATGTGAAAGAGCGCGGCGTCAGTGAGGAGGCCGAGCTCGACGGGGAGGTGCCCCGCGATGTCGGCGCCGTTCAAGTCGACGCCAGCGACGACGCTGACGGCGGGATCATCGAGAGCATGGGAGCAGAAGACGCCGTTGTAGCCACACACGTCGGGGCCCACCCAGTTGCCGGTGAAGTTGGAGGGGTCGGAGTACATGGCGCGCCGCCAAGCCTGGAGGGCGATGTAAGCGCGGCGGAGGCGGGGGTTGCTGATGGGGACGTCGACCTTGACGTCAGACTCGAAGTCATCGGGGAGGTCGCCGTTCGTGGGCGAGGCCAGGAGCTGGCTGCGGGCTACGGAGGCGGCTTCAGCATCTGAGAGAGCGTGGGCGAGAGAAGAGACCAGGAGGAGGAGGAAGAGGAGGAGCGACGGATGGCGGTCGAAGACCTCCATATCGGTGAGACGACCATGGAGAGCCCGAGGGCTGGCGTCAGCGGAACGTGGGCGGCTCGTTATAGACGCAGAACGCGGTATGTTACCATCGGTTGGCCTTCTTCGAAGGAGTTGGTTGCGGGAAGAACGCAAACGGTCGTCGTCCCCTACCGCGATGAGTCGTTGACTTCTTATTTTGACCGTCCATTATGCTTTAAATTTCGTGGAAACGGTGATGAAGGCCTACCCCACGCTTCACCTCTTCGTCTCCGAGAAGACTGCTCAGCCAAACATGACCTAATCTGTGATTAGCACAGAAAAGGTCTTCTGTTGTCTAAGACTTCATGAGCTTGCAGATTACCAGTCATCGGCTCGTTAAATTAGTTATCATCTATGAAACCCATGCTTCCAAACAAACGAAAGAATAGTTTGCAGTTCACCATAGAATCAACAGTATACAAAATGGAGCAAAAGTGTTGTTCTCCTCTCCTTAGTTAACCCTCACCCTTCTCTCTCTAAAGAAGAAAAGGATGAAGGCTAAAAAAGAGGAGAAACGAAGAGAGAAACAAAGGAGTGTTCTACATGTTCTGCTTGATGAGTCCGCAGACGACCATAAGCCCCATGATGAGCAGCCGATCTGCGTTGGGTTCCACCACCAACATCAACACATCCTCTCCCAACACCACTCCTCCCTCGGTTCGCTTCCTTCCCACCTGCAGAGTCCAACCGAGCTTGTTAGTCTTTGCCTGTGTGTCTTAATGGATGTATATATATATATGTAGGTAGTTCGAGCTATAGAATGGGTTACCTCTGCCACAGTCCTTCCAGCCAAATCCTTTATCTTGAAGGCCAACTTGTTGCCTAACCCTTCAGTCCTGTAGCAGCTCTCTTTCCCCTTGCTGCAGCCAACCATTACTTCAATCTCCCTGGACTTGCTTCTCCTTAGAATTCCATCGCCCTTCTTCACTCTGAACCAAGGCCGCTTCTCTTCTCTCTCTGAGCCATGGCACCTGTAGCCTTCCCATCTTCCAAACACTCTAAGCTTCTGCAGATAACACTAAACCAGTGAGATCTCGTGCACTCTCTTCCTTGTAATATATCAGTAGGGATTGAGCTGTTCTTACCCTTCTAAGTATCTTGCACAGGGTCCTGCCGCCATGATCCATGAGGTAGACCTCGTCACTGCACTTGCAGTCGTAGTTGTCTACCCGGTAAGCCAGTCTGCCGGTGGAGTCATAGACGGTGCATCCATTCCCGCTGAACACCAGCGACTTCATCCATAAGGTGTAGACTTCTCTTCTTGCAGTCATCGAAGAAGAAGAAGAAGAAGAAGAAGGGAGGAGGGGCTCAGGGTGGACTTTGTGCTCCATTTGGTGAGTTGGATCTTGATGCTTTCCTAGTCTTCCTTTATATGGATGATAGACCAGATACACTTAGGTGCACGAATTGTCTTTCTCACCATGTGTATCATATGGGCTCCTATAGTTATCTAAGAAGATGCCACGAACATGAGAGGACGTTTCTCCTTCCTTCCTCCTCTCGTTTTTTCCGTCTTCTTTGGGTCCAGTGGACCTCAGACGGGGGCCATGACGTCCTCGCGGGGAAGACGTGCGGTCGAAGGAGGCACACAAGGGGATGACTCCAAGAGAGCGATTGTAGTGTGATGTGCCTATCTCTTTGCACTCATCTTTGTGCTGTGTTTATATGGTTGGACACATGGAACACATGAACTGCTGCTTCTAGTTTATCATCCATCATATGTAGATTAGAACAACCTGATTCCTTCTCATCTCAGTCATTTGATGTTGATGTCCAAAGCTTTTCTATTGGAATGACTTCACAGTGCAAGAAAGATTGGGATCACACAGCTCATCTTTTCTATTAGAGTAGTAGCATGCTGATGAGAGAAGAAAGAGAAGAGTAACGCAAATTATTTCATTGCTATGCATCTTTTTATGGCATTCTTCGTGATTCAAGAGATAGTGTACTGCCGAAGATTCCATGGCAGACAGGCTCATTATGATAGTGGAGATATCTCATCATCAGGACTATAATATTCTCCACACATTTAACATACTTTTCATCCCACAGAGTTCTTTGTTTCTTCTAGAAAACTAGTCAACCACGTCATGCTGGTAAAGATTCCATGGAGTCGTATAAGAACAATGTAGAGTTCTGCACGCACGTGAAAGAAGCGCTTGTTCTTCTTCTGTAAAGAGTAGATTAGTTATGGAGATTAATGGCGACGTGAAAAGAGTCGCTTTCTTCAGGCAAATGATTGCAATGGAGAAAGGAGATGTGACGGGGGGCAAAAGGAGGTGACACATCAGCGTTGGCAGCCGGACACGTGGAGATGCGTCCACGTGGCCCTGTCGAGTGTATCAAACCACAGTCGAAGTCTTGGCTATATCATATTTGGCACCACGAAGAGTCACCTGTTGTTATACCTGACTTCTGATTGGGCGCAGCGATGACCCCTTGGATACCTCCAATCACGAGAGAGGTTGATGTAGAGGTAGCGAAGAAGATTTATGTCTTGCGCGTCCCTGGATCACTCGATATGTGGGAGCTAAATTCAAATTTTTAGTGCTTTAATTTCTCTTCGTAATCACGGATTCTAATTATAGATCCATTTAGATTTATAATTTGTATTCTATCTAATTAGTCTTTGTTAAGTTGGTTTTTTATTGTCCGAATCCAATGCTGATTTAGAGTCAATCAGAATCATTCTCCCATCCATAAGTCCTGAGATGATTTCAGTCAACATCATCCTTGTCCTATTTGATTATGTTGAACTTTATAAAATTATATTAGAGACGTTAGATGTTTGAACAATATTATTTTTTTAAGAAATAAATATCTGTCTCCAAGCATACTTGATTAGATTTTTTTATAATAAACTCTAAATATCGTTACTTTAATAGTAAATACTTATTACATGAAAGATTGTGTCTCTTTCAGATTTAGCTACGGTTATTATATATCAAAAATGGAATATAATAGCATCTAGCCCACTCAATATTATGCTAAGATGTCGATTGCATGACAATGATTGTCAACCATGTAACCTTCAGATATCGAAAACATGACATCGAGGTATAGGTCACGTAACAATGAAGTATCGATCATGTGATGATGAGATATCGATTACGAAATGTTGAGACATCAAACACATGTCTATCCTTGTATCAACTCATTGCCACTCCATCGTCAGATGTCACTTGTGATTATGAGAATGAAAAGATATTCGATTTTGTCAACGCCATGACATATCTAATGCAATTGATGTCGCTCATCACTCATGAGCAAGATGATGATGGGGTATTTTTATCTGTCCGATGTTATCAACGTTGCTTGTCACTTGTGATTATAAGAAGAAAAAACGATTAAGATATTTATATCTAGTAATATTTTCACTATTTACAATCACATCTTAATTTTATATTTATGTTTCGATTACTATCTCTTTGTAAATTGATGTAAAAATATATTTTTCTCATTTTTCCTCTTCTTATTCTTCATCCTTCGCTTTTTTTTCTTATTTCTCCATAAAGAATGGCATCGTTGAGGAAGCAATAAGGACATAGCACATCAAGGGGGCAATGCGATTGGATGATGTTGACAACAACGATGAGTGACATGGATGGTAATAAGCCTAAGATTATAAATAATAAAACAATAATCCTAAGATTATAAATAATAAAACAATATTTTATAATTTTTTTTAAAATTATCAATAACAAGGGGTTGCCATGGTAAAAAGGATTGTCAACACAAATTTTCATACAAACGGAAGCAAGTACAACGTTTACCGTCCTATACCATCACGTGCGTAATTTCGAAGATTCCGACGGTCGTGATAAACAGCATAACAGTCGCAATTTCGCGTAAATGTCAGCTTCCGGATTGGATACGTGGCGGCTTCGGGACAAGTCGGAGGGTAACTGTAATCGGTCACGGATTGGATGCAGGCATTGGGCCCCAGCCGCACCTATCGGCAAAAGCCAATTGTCTCACTCATTGTTTTGGGCGGGGATGTGAAACCGAGTAGAGATAAGTCTTTCTCTTTCTCTCAAGTAATTTCTCCTCCTCCCCGAGACTTTCCCCCCTCCAGAAAAGCTTCCTAGGGTTCTTCTCCGTCTCTCTCTCTCTCTCGCCAATGGAAACCTAGGCCCGTCCATGGAACCGACGCCGCTACGGTTTCCTTCTCCGTCCACGATCGCGTCGCCATGGGCGCCCTAACAAAGAACCGCAAGCGCCGCCTCGACGTCGACCTCCGCCTCCCCTTCTCCTCGCACCCCGTCTTCGATGTCGCTGCCGGACCCTCCCCACCCTCCAAGAAAGCCAAGATTCCGTCTCCTCCGGCCGACTTCCGCCCTCTCACGCCCCCGGTGCCGGTGGCGGCGACTCCCGCCGCTGCCCTTCGCCGGTTTCCTCCCGCCGCTCCTCTGCCTCGACCCGTCCACGCCCCCCAGCGCATCCTCAGGGCTTTCGGCCTCGGGTCGGTTGAGCCGAGCAGATCACGGCTTTCAGAATCGTATCTGAAGCGAGAAGGGGGCTCCGAGATGGAAAATCTCGTGACGCGGTTTCTCAAGGGGAAGAAAGCTGCAACCTTCACTCCGTGGCGGACGGGGAGGAGGGAGGACGCGTTGGTCCGTCCCCTTGGGAGCCAGGGTTCCGAGGATAATGATGGGGCCGACGAACTGTTGGGATTAGATCAGTACAAGAGGTTAGTTAAAAGCGTGCAAGAGGGCAACTCGGTGGTCTCGGACCTGAGGTCTGTCAAGTTAGTGTTTCCTTCCTCGCCATTTGGTTTGTCGGATCGGAAAATTGTGAGCCAGAAGCTCGAGGAGACACCCAACTTGCATGTAGCGAATACGAAGGTCGAGGATGCAGGTAAGCTCGTGTCAGAATGGACCCCAACGTGGGAGGAGAAAGCTTCAGTCAAAAGGAGTCCTTTGTACAAGGAGTTGCATGTGGAATCTGCTAGAAAACATGATTCAAAGTTGAGGGACTTGGAGCTTCAAGTGGAGTTGGCTGAGAAGAAAATATTCTCTTTCCGTTTGGTACGCCAGGAGCAAGAGAAGAAATCCAAGGAGGTATCTTTTCTATATTTTCTCTGCTTTTGTATAAGTTAGCCTATTAATTTGGTTGTGAACTCTGTCATTGCATTTAGGTGGATTGCAATTAGCATTAAAAAAATTAGGTAAATGGAATTTTTTTTCAGTTTTATTTTGGCATTATGATATCATGGAAACTTATGCAAGCCGAAAATTCTCATAGGAGATGAAAGACAGTCAAAGAACTTATCATGTAGTAGAAACTATTTCGCTAACTTAATGGGAATGTTGAGTGCTGATGCAACCACCCTTGGCGAGTAAGCACTATGTCCATCTATTTGTCAGATCTCATATCTAATTCCATACCTTTGTGTATATATTATTTTTTCGAGTTATGTAGCTATTTTTTTCAAGTTATGTAGCTATCATAATTTTAGACATTTATTATTGTAACTGCAGATACCATGACATAAAGTGTTAATTAAATTGCTTATCAGCTTAGCATCTATTCCATCTTCATTGCTCTAGTAATTTTGTCAACTGATGTCTCCATCCAATCTTTTCTTTCTATATATTATATTAAATCCTGTTGGCTTCTTTGGCGGGGATCCAGAGATTGACTAAAGTCGATGAGCAATGAGAACTGCCAAACAACTCTGATTAAAAGGAGCATAGGAATGTTACTGTCATGCTGAATGGTGAAGAAGGCAATAAGATTAGATGGCAGAGGAATGGATAGAGGTGAAGAGATGCTGAAAGGGTAGAATCAGTGATGACGAATGCCAGCTGGCCATTCAAATCCTCAACTGAGAGTATAGTTGCTGGTAGCTCTCCTCTAGTTAACCTACTCTTTCCTACTCAGATTTGGATTTTCTGAGAATTCCAAAATTTGAGCTAGAACATGATTGAGTTGTTCATCTTTTATCTAGATAATAATATTAAAAAATGGTCTTAGTTGTCTTCTGGAATAGCTCATAAAACAGTGGAGAAAATACTGCAAAATAACATAAATCAGAAAAAGAAATTAGACCATGACTGATTTAAATCAGTTAGACTCAAGTTGAAACCACACTACTGCTATGCCATGTTACTGTTCCATTGAAGTGAGGTAAGATGAAGGTACATGAGACAAGCAGACTGTACATTTTAAAGCTTACTTAATTATGGCTGGAAAAGAACAATGTTTGATCTACAATTCAGTCCAATGGCATGATAGTCTTGAACTCTGTTAGTGTCATTCGGTAAAAAAAAAAAAAAAAAAAGTTCTCTATGAAGTGATGACAAGCAGCCTTCACTTCAACCACATAGAATTGGCTATATGGATCTCTTAGAATCGGCTATATGGATCTCTTGTTACATTTCGATTCAACTACTCAGCTGCTCAAATCAGTAAAAGGACAATTGCGCTGCTCACTAATTATTTACATAGTATTGTACAGTGATTGTAGAAGTTGTTAAGGATTGACTGTACCAATGGACTATGCTTTTAGAAAATATTCGTTTTGGGATGTAACCAATGTAAACAATCAGATCTGTGAGTATGCTACTGAAATGTCAGTTTTCTTAATATGCTATTGTAAAATTTTCAGACAACATTTTCTCTTTCCTCACATGACAATTACAGTCTTAAGATTTCATCATTTGTTCTTCCAGGTCTTCTGTTGATAATTCTTTTATGTAATTTGTTCTAATAAATTGGTACTCAATTTCTCTCTGTTGGTATATGTACTAATTTTGAAAATAATCATGTGCACATTGTAATTAACTATTCTTTTGTTGTGATCCTAACCATCATTGATTATTGTAGGATGTACATGAAGTATTTCTCCCACTCACAGATGAAGAAGAGGAAGGTGTTTATCGTGCTTTGAATGGTAGAAATAGGTACAAGTTATAGATAGATATTTCCATGGAATATATCTGCCCCTTCAAAGCTTTAAAATTTACGCAGATATATTACCTCACTTTAAATGTGGTTCTTTTGGCTGCTGCAGTCGTGAAATCCTAGCCGTACATGAGGCTTCCAACATTCATATAACCAGAGAGGTCTTGCAGTGTTTGAGTTGCAATGCTTGGTTAAATGACGAAGTAATTTTTACTAAAATTGATCTTGTAGTTTTGATTGAATGTTGTAGTCATTGTTACTAGCTAGTCTTCTAAGAAATGTTACTTTTATTTTTTCATGGATATGCCTTTTGCTTCTCATGTAGGTCATAAATTTGTACCTTGAATTGTTGAAGGAGAGAGAGAAAAGAGAACCCAAGAAGTTTTTGAAATGTCATTTCTTCAGCACATTTTTTTATAAAAAGGTTCACAGTTATTCTCTATATATTAATCACTCTCTCAAGACTTTTCTTTTATTTGCTTCAATGTGGATATGTTGTATTATTTTATGCTGAGAATGCTCCTGTTACTTATTTTCTTTTCTGAAGAGTTTTCTTTACTTGTTCTTATTATGGTTGTATTCATCATTGTTGTCGATGTAGGTTCATTATTTTATTGCCAGCCTTTTTGAATTCTGCAATGGGTTGTGGCATAGTGTACCTAAATGTGTTAGTTTCATAAGTTCTAAGGTTAACTTTGTTTTTCATGTAATTTACAGTATGCATCGTTCTCTCTATTTATGTTTGAGTTCAGGGTTTAGCACTTTGTAAATGTGGATGTCAATTTCCTCTTTGGACTTGTTTTCCCCAATTTTATTTTCTTTTGGACATCTTCACTTAGATCTCATGTAATCACGTCTGATTTTACTGCACATGTAAAAGTTAAGTTCTCATCAATTATCCACTGCTAACTTGTGTTTCTAGTGTTACTCCTATTATGTAAAATTTTTCTCATTCATATCGAAATCTGATCCAATTGCTCATGATCTATTAAGTTTATTTTGCTCTTTAGACTCTTATTGAATTGCAATTTGTTTTCAGGTTTTCAAGGTAGTCATTACATATTCATAAAGATATTGTTGTCTTTAGGTCAATGACTACTGTTCCACCTGAAATGGTATGGTGTGAGCAGTATGTACTGGTCTGGGCGTGGGCCGATACGTGTGCCACCCCTGTTTCGGGTAGTCCGGTTAAAATAATTAAAAAAAATAAATAAAGTGGTGGGGTCCTATCTATCTCAGCGCTAAAAAAAAGGAAAAAAAACAAATTAAGACTCGTGAACACGAGCCCTCTTCTCGATGCTGCTGCCCCTGCTGCCGCTTCGCCGATGCTGATGATGCTGCCTCACCGCTGCCGCTTTGATGCTGTCACTGCCCTGTTGCCCAAGTCCACTGCTGCTGCTTCTCCTCTTGCCCTTATTTCTTCTTCTTCCTTCTTTCTCCACTGCTTCTTCTTCTTCTTCCTTCTTCCTTTATTCCTCCACTGCCTCTTCCTCTTCTCCCTCTTTTTCTTCATCGCTGAAACATCGGTACACATTGGCATACCTTGTGTCAGTACATTGGGACTGATTGGTGTGTACTAGTCCGACAGATCACCGAAATAGGTCTGGTACCTGAAACGGCGATCTTGCCTTAGATAATGCATTTTGTATGCATTTTATCATGTTTAGCTTATAATTTGAGATTTAACTCAGTCCGATGCACTGATGAGAAATTTTGTGGTTGGAAATTTTTTATTTAATTTTTCGTCTGTTTAAAGTTGTTAAGTAAACAATGATTTTGTTAAGCTAACTTCTCCATTTTCTTTCTGGTATTGGCTGACTGACAAGGTATTCTTCTTTCTGGAGCACTTAGCATTACACCAGTTATATGGAACTATTATATGTTTGCTATGGATTTTTCTGGCGCCAAGTCTCAAAATTTATTTATCCACTGTTTTATAGTTATCTGTAATTGTTGATCCATCTTGTTTTGTGCATTTTCTTTTGTGAACTTCTATTTTTGACCCATTGCATTTGCAACTTTACTTGCTTGTTGTTTCTATTATCTATGTTTAAACTTAATGATATATTTAGGTTATGATTTTGCCTTCCTTTTCTGCCTTATTGTTCAGTTGATAAGCGGAAGAAATGGTTATGATTACAAGGCTGTAAGGAGGTGGACAACACAAAAGAAGCTAGGATACAGCCTTATTGAATGTGACAAAGTAAAGTGATTATAGCCCTTTCTTTTTCTTGTTCATTTCTATCAATGTTATTTACTTAAGCATGTTCTTTTCCTATCTTCTTTTTGCAACTTAAATCCAGATATTTGTTCCTATACACAAAGAAATACACTGGTGTTTAGCTGTTATCGACGTAAAGGAGAAGAAGTTTCTGTATCTTGATTCACTTGGTGGAATAGACACAACAGTTTTGAAAGTACTGGTATGCTGCAATATACATATTTTTTAAAAGGCAATGTTTTGAATAGATGGGTATCTTGGAATATATGTCTATGAGTTTGAGGAATTTTATGGTACTGTGATGATTTTTTTGACTGTTCTCTCTTATAACTTTATTTGGTTATAGTCTTTTAGATGGGAACATGAACCCACTTTTCAGAAAATTTCCAATCATCCGACTTGTCACATACATTATTTTTTTTTTCTGTAGGGGATTTTTCAAGTTTACTGTGATTAGTTAAGGGTCTAGTGGAGTTTCAAGTTATTTTGGAATGTAAATTTTAGTATTTTTAGATTTGTTTTTATTGATATATACTGTGGCTATTTAGAGGGTATTCAATTTAAAGGCCTAGCCTGAGATTAATGAGCATCTTCCTTTTGTTTTTTTTTTTGCAACTTAAGTGATGTTCTTAGATGCTTAAGCATTGCAATTTTAAGGGGTAAATGAAAATAAATCACAGGGGAAGCAGGCATGGGGCTTAAGGTGTAGGACTGAGAAATGGGAATTAAGCATGTTAAGTATACAAAGCAGGTTTAATTGTAGAAAATAAGGCTATTATATTGTTGTAGATCTATATTGGTTTTCTTGATCTATTGCATTGTGAGCCAACACCAAGCCAAGCTCAATCTGAACTATGATGCACTCAACCAGACCAAATGGCTTGATTCCATGATTTGAAAAATTGACCAATCTTAGTTTAGATCAGTGTCCATAATATATATTTTAAATAGACAAAAAAAGGAAGATGCTCATTGATCTCAGGCTTTAGCACAAAGGAAGAACGGAAGACAGAGATAGAAGAAAGACTTACTAGAATGCTGACAGGTTGGCTATCCAACAAAGGGGTGTGATTGGATGGTTTAATTTAAGTTGGATGTTTGTCACAATTAATGGTTGAGGAGCAGACTTGAAGATAGGTGGAGAGGCAGAACCTTGAAGTGGACTTCTTTGTGAGTCTTATTTTGCCTTTTACAGGGTAGCTGGAAATCCTGGAATTATTCAAAATACTAAATCATATGTCCAAAATTTTTTTTTGAGGGGCAGCCTTGAAGAGGAGAGAGGTGGAGAGGCAGAACATTTTTGAATTTAGTTTTCTATTTCTTCCTAAATAGTTGAGTTTTCTTGACCGGTGGGAATATGGTGCATGTAAGAGATTGTATGTGGAACTTCTGGTGTTGCTCTTTGCCTTACTCTTCAAGTATGATTTGGTAAAAAAAATTTGGTAGGATAGACTATGGTCTTTTATATGTTGTAAAAATGTCCTTTTATTTCAGGCGAAATACTTCATGGATGAAGTAGAGGATAAGAGTGCAAATCAGGTTGACACACTATCATGGAAGTTGGAAACAGTTGATGACCTACCTTTACAAAAGAATGGGTATTTAGCTTCTCTTGCTTATTGATTTTATTCATCTTAGAAGTGCTTTGCATATTTTTTGCTGCTGAAATGCATGCTTTATTTTGCATGTTCTTTTCCTTCTAGAAAGTTCTATAAAGAGATCTAATTCATTATGAAAGTTTTACCCAACACATTTTATGAATAAAAAATCTCCTTGATTGTTGCAATAAGGCTACACATTTATCCATCACTTTGTTATTTTGCCTGTCCTCTCTTGATCTTTACTGTGATTGAACTTCACCTGCAATAGATTAGGTTGCCTTTTTTCTTGTTACAAGTTCTTCAGCCTTGGAACAAAGCTTTGTGCATTTCTGGCAGGTAGGGATTTCATGCCATGGTGTAGATCCATGCTGGGACTAGGCTGCCACAGTTCCATGTTCCATTGTTCTGGTCATGTGGTTATATGGGCAAATCACCGAGCACATGCTTGTGCCTAGTGCCAGTATGCATCAGCAAGGTACTGACAGGTTGACACAAGGTGGCACAGCTGTTGGGCATATTTCCTCTTGTATATGTATCGAACTTTGTTTCTCTTTCACCTTTCTTCTGTTCAATTAAGGGTGTTGATAGAGCCATCTAACTCTTAAGCCCTACCTGAATCTTCTTGGATTTGGGTCATTGGAGGATCTCACCCAATTACAACCTACATCTCGTCGTATCTCTATTCTGTTGTCTCTCATCGCAACATTGTTCACTTCACAAGGAAGATCTTTTGAAATAATGGTAGAGTTAACTGCTGGTGCCTTGTGTTCACCTTAAGAGTTCTTTTTGTGTTGATGTTCCAACCGCATGCATGTTTACTTGCTAACAGTTAGTTGCTATATTCCTTTTCATTGTTTGGATCACTTGTATTTGATATCTATAATATTTTGATGGGTTGTTTCCTTTACAAATATTTGTCTAATGGTTACTTCTTTCAATAGGTGGGACTGCGGAATGTTCATGCTCAAGTACACAGATTTCTATAGCCGTGGCTTAAGCCTCTGCTTTAGTCAGGTGCTAATTTCTCAAGCTTGTAGTTACTTTTTAGAGCAATGCTCAGATCCCGTCTCTACCTGGGGAGCTGGCAAGTTATATTAAGCTCGCAAATTCTCTTGGCTTATGGGTACTGGGGGTTGTAAGAGATTTGACAAGCGTTTTTCTTTTGTTCTTTTTAGGATAACATGCCATACTTCAGGAAGAGGACTGCCAAAGAGATTCTTAGACTGAGAGCTGAATGAAGGAAAACATGCCATTGCTCAATACCAAGTTATGGCATGAGATGAAGCCTTCGGAGCAGCTGATGAGCTGGGAATATGAAGTAGACCACCACTAGCGCAGGTCAGGGATCGAATGCTGGTTGGTACTCAACAGTCTTCTTCTCGGGTGAATGATCTATCTGCAAATCGGCTGCCGATAGACCTGCATATAGAAATGACATTTATATTAGACCACAACTTAGATAAAGCAGGCTTACCTAGTCTTCATGAAGGGCTTTAGAAATATAAAATAGAGGAGTTTTTTTTTTTGTTTTTTTTTCAGTTCTTTCCTTTTCCCCTTTTTTTTTTATTATTATATATTTTGTGTGTGTGTTGCTTTAATCTTTGATAGCTGGGGCTCGATGTGTTTCTTATAACTTTTCATCTTTGAGAGCATGGAACAGCCAACTCGACTTGTGTCGACTTTGGCTGTGTCAACTGTTTGTTTGAGTCGTGAGTTGTGTATTCTTGTAGTTTTCAAGGCCTATATAACGGACCTAAAATTGGTCAACATATGGAATGAACGACAACCACAAAGCATTTGCTTGATAATACATATTCCAAATGGAGTTCATCTGACTGGAGAACGACATCTGCTTGCCCAGAGACTGGATGTTCGATGGAGGATCTTTTGTACTCCTTTGAGAAGTTAACTGTATGTATGTATTCTTGGAAACCACCCCCTCTGTAAATAAGGAGGTTAACTGTACGAATCTTCTCTATACTCACACCACTTCGAGAGTCGAGAGTGGTGTGAGTATAGACATGCAGATCTTAGTGCGATGAGCTTTCTCGGGCATTCTACCTTCTCGGCGAAGGAAGCAAATCTGATTCAAACAACAAGGATTGCCCATCCGAGTCCAGGGTGGCATGATGTGAAGAAAGCGATTTAAAATGAGGGCTTCATTTCCATCGTGACTCAAAAAGTACAGATGATATATTCTCCCACATCTCCTTTTTCGTGCCACTCGGGCGTCGAAGGAGACCCGCGGCCATCCCACTACGCTTCGAGGCTTCTCGCAGTCTCCCATCTCGGCCTCCCAACAGGATTCAGGAAATCCCCTTCTCCCATGATAAAATGTGGTGGGACCCGCAATGGAACCAAAGGGACTGTCTAAAATTATGGAAATAATAAAAAATAATTTAATTAATTCTCACCGACCAGTGATATTTTTATTCTCCGTTTAATTAGTTGTGATTTATGTTCATAGGAAAAAAAAAAAAAGGAAAGAAGAACGAGAGACTTTAATCCTCGTTGTAGATGTGGGTCCACGTATAATGAGTGGAAAAGAGAGGTAAATCCTGTCTCGTCTCCGACATGGCACGTTCCGCATCGCTCTTGGTCGGGTCCGCTTCCGAAGTTGGTACGTTGGGCCCGAAAGATCAGTTTCCAATCCCCAAACAGCCATCACAGAATCGACGAATCACAAGGTAGTTTCGATGTGGAGCCGTACGATGAAGGCAGGATAAACGTGAAGCCCAAGGAGATCATGTGCAACCGTACGCGACTTCACGCAACGTAGCACTCCCCCCCGGACGCATCCTAGCCGTCCGTAGCGGTGGGTCCCTCTTCCAAGGCCGAGTTTATTAACACCCCCTCCTAAACACTTCGAATCGCCTCCTCCCTCGCCCCGCCCCGATCTCACCACCCCCACGCTTTCCTCTCCTACTATCGCCCGAGCTCGCCACCACGGATCTCCTGCCTTTCCTTCGCCGTCTCGGTCCGCCGGAGCCGCAGTCGTCCTATTCTCGTTTCGGCATGGACGAGCTTCCGGGTATTCTCGCCCGGGATTTCGGATTCCGGCCGCAGGGTAAGTCCGCTCCCATGGCCGCATCCAAGGCCGCCTCCGCTGGCGGCGTGAATCTTGACGCCGGAATGAACAGATCCTCCGCCGCGAGCTCGTCCTTGAATAGGCCAAGATCCGGGCCGAACCCGACCTCGGCCGGGGATCCATTCCTCGGTGATCACCGATTCAAGACTTCCGGAAGCCGGAGCCCCCCGGGTCACGATGATATCTTCGGAGGTCCTCCGAGTTATTCGAATCAGTCCTCCCATCGGAGGTCGGTGGAGGGTCTCAACGACTACAAATCGAAATCTTCCTCTTCTTTGCCGGTGTATGATAAGCCGGTTTATGATGATGATGCCATCTTCGATGGGGTTCCCGGATTAAAGAGCACGTCTGCTAAGTATGACGATATATTTTCTTCGGTCTCGTCGGCATCCAAACATGATTCTACTCCCCCATACGACGATCTTCTTGAGAATCTTGGGAAACCAATGCCGGCGCCAAAGAACGCGAACGAGGTGAGATCAGGTGAGAAAGAGCACGACTTGTCCGGATTTGATGAGCTGATTCCTGGATTTGGTGGGAGCAGTCCTCCCAAGAAAAGGTACAATTTCGGTTCACTCTTTAGCTTGTTTGGTGCTCTGATGCTGTTTATTAGTTATTTTAACCTTTTATATTGGTCTAAAGATATATATTGGGCTTAAACATATACATATATCATGGAATTCCACTTTACTTTGACCCGTATGACTTCCTTCTTAAAAATAATGAAATTTTGTTCACTTGTACAAATTGTTGGTTGAAAATATTGAACCTTGAGAGAGGTTACCTGATGAAAATACCCACAAAATATCCAGCCTCTATACCTCATGAAGTGACAAACTTGCCAAATACAAGCATTTAAAAATTATCTCGGCTCTTAAACTGGAAGTTTTCTGCATATCTTATTTTAGAGTTACAGACACGATAAGATATTCTTGTGGGGCTTGTTTTAGCCTTTAGGAAGACTAATTCACATTTGCTCGATAAGTTAAGGGAAATGCATTATGAGTTGAAGTTCAATCTTAATTTCAACTCAATGCTAACCTCCATAGAACCAATAAGCCTCTCATATCATAAGCAACTAGTCAGGCGTTATCGATGCCTGAAGAGTGTGAATTATTGATGATTTTGTAGTCATTTAAGGTAATTACTCTTTGTAATCTTTTCACTATTCTTACAACTTGTAAGAACATTAAAACAGTAGCTTGGTTCTGGTACATTAAGGTGCTCTTTGTGTTTTATTCTCTCTTTCTCGTGGTCGCCTCTTCCTTTCTTGCGCCCCAATTTTTCTCTCCTTTTTTTTCATAGCAGGTGGATTTAAGGGAAAAGTATATTTGTGATTAGCATTCTGCCTTCTTCTAGATAAAGCATCCTTCTGAAAGGAAGTTTGGTATTCTTGCTCAGAAGCAAGGATGTAAATTACAAGTTCCTGTAGTTCATGAGTATATTTTTTGCTTTCTTGCTCTACAACCATTTCTTGTGTTCTATGATTCTATAAGAAGAATAACCCTCATGGTTTTGTCATTGAATCTAGATTCTGCTCTAGCTACTTTTCCACTCTGTGCTTCTAGGTGGCATGATAAATGATATAAGGATAAAGTGACATAAATTATATGACATAAACATGTGATATGAATCTTACAAAAATAAAAAGTACAAGTAAAATAACCTAATTTAGTTATTCATTTAACTTAATAGTGACTAAGATAAAAGTTTACTGCAACTAATCAACATTAGTCAAAATGCCACATACCGCTTGCAGGTGTAGCATCAGTTTTGAAAGTTTGGTCTGAAATTAATTGGCACTTCAACTTGCTTGGTCTAATCAATTACTCTCTTTCAACTAATCTGAATAGAAAGTTTATCATTTTAGTCTGAAAGATTAAAGAAAAACCTAAATTCTTACATAATTCACTAAACTATATAGGCATTCCAGATTGTCCACTAAACTTGTTGTTTGGGATGGCTATATCTTATTCTGCTGAACTTTTAGATGTAAAATATAGTTGCATAGTTATATTCCAACTATTTACAATTTTTGTCCTATTCCAGCTGTTGTCTTTACATTCTATGATTTTAAACAAAAAACAAAAATCCATGGTGCCTTGCAGGGAGCCTCCAGAGGTTAACCAACAAAAGACTTCTGTTTCGTCAGCTAAACCAGCTTCCATTGTGACAGAGGGCCCCTTTGTTGTTTTAGAAACAGAATCTACCTCTACATCATCTTCAGGCTTTATCCTTGACCCTTTGGAAAATATTAGCATGCCTCTGAACTCAGAAAACATGAAGGTTGGTGCTTCCTCTGTTAGTGGGGGCTCATCTGTTGAGATTGATTCATTTGATGGATTCTCCAAATCGATGCCAGCGTCTATGGCTGACATAAATGAGAGTCAAAAGAACAAGGGTTATACACATGATGCCCACAACATGAGCCCTGGGCATCATTTTTCTGGAGGACAAGCTCAACAGGCTTCAGCAGATGCCCATGAAAGCATCTTGCCAAAGATGCATCCTCCTAAATCTTCTGACTCCCAGAAATTTGCTGGTGTAAGTGGTGTCCAAAGTTCTGCTACACATGGAAGAAATACCACAGCTGACCAAACCCCAAAGTCCTATGAACAGTCAGAGACAGCAGATGATGTATGGCTAACTGTTGATGAGATTCCCCTCTTCACTCAACCTTCAGGTGCTTCTCCACCTTCTAGGCCTCCACCTCCATTTGACACAAAAAAAGCCACTTCTGCAGACAATGGAAAAAGGGAAAAAGAATCCTTATCCCAGCCTACTCAAATCTATACTTATACAAAAGATAAAGCAAGGAAACCTGTTGTATCTCCAATAGATGAACTTGAAGATTTTGCCATGGGCAAGCCTCAGACGTATTCACAGGACCATGCAGATATCTTTACTAGTGAAAACAATATAGAGGCAAATTCAGATGCTGCAGCATCTGCAGCTGCTATGAAGGAGGCTGTGGACAGAGCTGAGGTAAAGTTCAGGCATGCTAGGGAGTTAAGGGAGAGAGAACGCAATCCAAAGTCAGCTAAAAGCAGAGTACCTGTATGGCAGGAAAGAGTTCAAAAAGCAAAAATACGTGAACATGATGTAGAAGATAAAGAGAATCGAGAAAGAATATATAAGGAACAACAACAGAAGGAAAGGGAGGAGAAACAGAAGGAATGGAGGAGAATTGAAAAAGAGAGGGAGCAGGAATTTGAAAAGGAAAGAAAAAATGAACAGGCCAGACAAGCTGCAGAGAGAGCTACAAGAGAGGTACAGGAACGGTCAGCTGCTGAAGGTCGACTAAAAGCTGGGAGGGCAGCTGCAGGAATACATGAAAGAGCTGCAGCAGAGGCTCGAGAAAGAGCAGCAGCAGAAGCAAGAGACAAAGCTGCAGGAGAAAAGCAGCAGAAACCTGAAAATGACCTTGAGTCTTTCTTCTCTATGGGTACTCAAGCAAGCAGTTCACCCAAGCAAAGGGCTACAGTAGTGAGTACATATCAAAATTTTGGGGCAGTTCTTATTCCCAAAGCTGATCACGTAATGGATGTTTCAGGAATCCATGTTTGATGTTCAATCTCAAAGCAAGGGCGGTTATGATGGGACAAGAACATCTTCAAGTTTCTCATCTACCATGAGGAAGGCATCTTCCACAACAAATATTGTGGATGATCTATCTTCCAGTTTTGGAGGTAGTGTTCGTAGTTCTTCGAAATTGATTGATTATCTACACCCTTGCAGTTATAGTAGATTTAGCTAAATAGTTTCTTTATCATTTAAAGCTCCTCGATCATCTGGAGAGTTCCAAGAAGCTGGAGAGAGTGAAGAAAGAAGAAAAGCTAGACTGGAACGGCATCAAAGGACACTTGAGCGTGCGGTACTTTATTTCTGTCTGTTATTTAAAGAAAATATTAGTGATAGTAGAGAAACTTTGTCTTCTGTCTGGCCATCTGATGCTAGAATCTTATAATCTCTTATGTTACTATGATTATTTTTGGCCAGGCCAAAGCATTGGCTGAGAAAAATGAGCGTGATATGCAAATTCAGAGGGAGCAGGCAGAAAGACAAGTAAGCAACTTGTTGATCTGAAAGGCTTACCTGCCTATACCTGAATAGACAATGAATGATGGATCATGTTATATTATATCATAATGCTTGATATTTCACATCAATTAGTTTGCCCTTAATTGTGGTTGTTACTAATTTCAGAGGATTGCAGAAGCACTGGATTTTGATATAAAACGTTGGGCTTCTGGGAAAGAAGGAAATTTGCGTGCTTTGTTATCAACATTGCAATATGTGGGTTATTAGAATTTGTTTACCATTATTTATCGAGGAACTTATCTGTTGTTTCTTACTTTTCTCTTCTCCTTTCGTTTCATGTTACTATTTGATATTAATTAATCTTGATCGACTAGCATGTCCACATAAACCAATCATTGTTTTTTATGATCCTCTTTGGCTGCATAAGGGCCCTGTTGAGGGGGTGAGGTGCAGCTTATATTTTCTTGTACCATTTTGCATTTACTTCTAATTTTGCAAATGCAGGTAGTTTGGCCCGAATGCAGTTGGCAGCCTGTATCTTTGACTGATTTGATCACTGCTGCTGCAGTGAAAAAGGTTTATAGAAAGGCAACCTTGTGTCTCCATCCAGATAAGGTGCAACAGAAGGGTGCGAATCTTCAACAAAAATATATTGCTGAGAAAGTGTTTGATCTCCTTAAGGTACTTATCTGTTTCTCAGTTGTTTTTGTTGCCAAATCTATCCATGTGAATCCCTTCGGCCCTCAGAAATTGATGCTTATAGCAGTTATTATTCTTGTCTTCTACCTATTTTTAAGATTGTGATGTTTCACGTTTCAAACCAAACGTCATATTGGCTACCCAAATCATCACCCCAGCTATGCCTGTGGATTCACTCATGCAAACAGCTTTATGAGCCACATGTAATGTGCTTTGCATCATAGTAATTTCTAATAACTATTTTCCTGCATCATAGTAAACTACCATTAACGTAAATTAAGCATTAGTTGGTAATAAACATTAGATGTTTCAGGATTTGAAAATAATCTCTATTAACTTCTCTCATTGACCATAATTGATAACTTCCATTACTTAGTGCTGTACCCATATATAGACTCTAAACATATTTCAAGGTCCGTATTCAGGAAATAGAGAAATGAACATGTGGCATGGTTATCTGGAAGAATTTCTTCCATGTTTATCAATATTATATCCATGTAGCTTGCCATGTTATGTGCACTATTAGTTACTGATATCTAGTAATGTTTTCATTTCAATTAGGAAGTGAGACAAAGTTTTACCGACATTACGGAGAAGGTTCTTGCCAGTTTGCTTTTCCACTGCTCATCATAAAATCTTTTAGTTGCTTCCTTAATGAAATAAGATAGCTATTTGAACAGGTTAACCTAACAATCAAAATACTTCATTTACGACCACCAAAACCATTAGCCTAGTAATAAATTTATCTGTGTCAACTTTACCAAAATATTTCAAGTAAAAGATGCTAGAAAATGGACTAGCCTTTGTTGTATAAAATAGGATTTTGGTAAGAGCAGTTTGGGCAGGGAAACTAGTGACTTTAGGTAATTTGCATCAAGGGTCAACATGACCTTTTACCTATTTGCACTAGAATTGATGAAATTGTGTTGCATTTTTCAGTTTGAAATTTTAAGGGATGTTCTACTAGCTGATTATTCTGTTTTGGACAATAAAGCGAGGCAGGAGAACAAATTATTTTAATGTAATTGAAGCAAATGATCAACGATTACAACCTAAAGTACGTCTTCAGTACTTTGGATCTATAATTCAACTAAAGAGGAATTCTAGCAATATTTCCTACAAATCAAAAGCTGTATGGTTAGACTATAAAATTCTTGTCTTGTTGTGATCATCCAACCTGAAAGAAAAAGATCTTATAGGATGACTGTACTATCAATCAACTGTGGATTGTAAGATTAGGCAGTTCAAAAAATAATATATCCAGTAATATAAAGAAAAAAGTACGTCCAAGATGTTAACATATATATACAAGGACATTGAGGTGGGTTGGTGGTGTTCCTAGCAAAAAAAATAATTCCATTTAATGTAAGTTACAAGTAGTTTATATCCGAGGATATGATGATACAAAATCTTTTGTCGTTAGGTTGGAGGTGATCAATGTAGAAGGGCAAATAAACTTGAGCATAAGCTCAAGTTCACATGTACTGGTCTTATGGGTTGACAATAAACTAGCTTTACCATCCTCAAAACAAAATTTGTGGAAATTTAGCTTGCTGCGATATGATCCATACCTCCTTGTGTTTTCCTTATTTCTCATAATATTTTCTTTTGGACATGATGTAGGAAGCTTGGAACAAGTTCGGTTCTGCAGAGCTCTTTTTATAAGATCGACTACGTCGTTGTCCGGGAGATATAGAGAGGGCAAGTGCATTCTCAATTACACTACAATCCATGTTTATTCCATTTGTTTTCTTGATGTGGTGATCATTTAGCAATGTCCTGCTTCACCCGTGTAGATGTAGATTTGAATTAGGAAACTATATCTCTTTAATGAGATCTATATGTTCGTTGTGTAAATCCATGCCATTGATTAGATTACAAAAACTAGTTTTGGTGAAGAAGCTTGTCAAACACTACCCTTTTTGGGGTTATAGATGACTGTTAGATTTGAATTAGCAAAATAAATGCCCTGAACTGCATCAAGTGGATCGATTGATCATGCGTAGATATGCATCATACTTGAGTGTGTTGTATACATATATGTATACTTAAAAGTTTGTTCTATACTTTCCTTTCGCACGTTGATCTTCTCAGGTTACACTTCTAAACTTAATCCTCCTAATCTCCATTACATTTCTTAGTATAAACATGAATGGTTGATCTAAAGTCCATTCCTACATGACTTGGACACGAATCAATGTTTTTCTAGATAAATTGCTAGGCAAAGAGGAAAAGAGAGAACTAGTAGAAGGCAATGAGAAGATGAAGGAGGAGGTGAAGATGGAGGTGAGGCGGAGTTAGTGGAGGAGGAGAATCAACATAAGAGGAGAGGAGGGTTTAGAGATTTAAATGGAAGACTCAAATCGGTTAATAAAATTTTCTCAAGTAAAAACGGTTATAAGATAAATTGCTTACGAGGGGCCTTATTTGATAAATTGCTCGGTATAATTTTATGGTATATTTTCATTCAAAGATTTATTACACAAATATTTTCAATGTTTACCTATTTTCGATGCTTCAATTAATTATAGATGGGGCTACGAAACTTATACGAGATGGAGGAGGAGGTGAAGATGGAGGTGAGGCGGAGTTAGAGGAAGAGGAGAATCAATGTAAGACAGAGAAGAGGAGGGTTTAGAGATTTAAATGGAAGACTCAAATCGGTTAATAAAATTTTCACAAGTAAAAACAGTTATAAGAGGGACATCGATAAAAAATGATTACGAGGGGCTTTATTTGATAAATTGCTCAGTATAATTCTATGGTATATTTTCATTCAAAGATTTATTACACAAATATTTTCAATGTTTACCTATTTTCGATGCTTCAATTAATTATAGATGGGGCTACGAAACTTATACGAGATGAAGGAGGAGGTGAAGATAGAGGTGAGGCGGAGTTAGAGGAGGAGGATAATCAACATAGAGGAGAAGAGGGTTTAGAGATTGAAATGGAAGACTCAAATCGATTAATAAAATTTTCTCAAGTAAAAATGGTTATAAGAGGGACATCATTCGATAATAAATGATTACGAGGGGCCTTATTTGATAAATTGCTCAGTATAATTCTATGGTACATTTTCATTCAAAGATTTATTACACAAATATCTTCAATGTTTACCTATTTTCGATGCTTCAATTAATTATAGATGAGGCTACGAAACTCATATGAGATACATATTTGATCCTCCAACCATTACTTTGTTTTTAGCTTTTGCAAAAAAAATTCTCTCGCCTAAATTTTAAATATTCAATATATTTTTTTTCAAATAGGACAATACTCGAAAAACAAGTTAGTCGAATTTAATTTTATCAAGTCAAATTAATGATCAAATTTGATCTTCTATGCCATTCTACTGGATTTAATGGCTGATATCAACACACAATAAACATTCAAAATATTTTATATTTTCTAAGGTGGGGTTGATTTAGCATTAGTGACATTGTTGGCCATCTTGGAGTCAATTTTCAGTTATATGTTTTTAAATATTTTTCAGTTATTTTGATGTATTTATTGTTATTATCTCTGGAATATATTAGGGTGATTTTTCTGAAAAAAAACCTCTTTTTAATTTTTTTAGATAATATTTTTATTTTTAATTTGATGTCTTCATTTTCTCTAGCATCCTAAATGCCATTCGTTATCGCCAATACTCTTTCTCCTTTTGTCGCCATGGTGATACTACTAATTGTTATCATCTTCTTTTCGATTATCTCAAAGTTGATTCACTTTTACCTTGTTGTGATCATCACCATCTTGTCATCTTTGTCACGTCATGAGATTCTATCGTCTCCGTCCATGTAATTCGACTATATCGCTTAAAATTTTACCATTATCATCATATTATGTCAATAACCAATGTCACCCTCACTCTCCTCTCCTCCGATGAAGAGAGAAAAAGGCATACGTTGGCGACCATGAAAGATCTTTATAATATTAGAGGAAAATAAAATTAAAATTAAAATTAAAAACATTGAGTCCAAAAAAGATAAAGAGTTGGAAAAATAAAAATAATAATCTCAATATGGTACATAAGATAAATATTATATAATTATTCATTTTTTTTCACACTCATTTTACCAAAATTTGAGAGAATTTTTATCAAATTTAGATAAAGTAATACCTGCCGTGAAAGAAAAATAAACGGGTTGGAAAAATACAATGTAATTTTCTTTAATACCGTATAAACGCGTGGGATCCGCTTCGTCCGAGTTTGACCTGGACACGGTCAACGAGACGGTGGCACACGGTAATTAGCGAGTCTCCTCTTCCTATTTAACCGACCGCTTTCCTCTTCCCTTTCGTCTTATTTTTCCCGCGGCGCACCGCTCAAATAAAAAGAGGGGAGGTGGTGAGAGGTAGCGATGGCGGAGAGCCCGAGCTCGATTGAATCGATCAGGAAATGGATCGTGGAGCACAAGCTGCGGACCGTCGGTAATTTCTTGAATATTGGGTTATTTTTCTCTCTGTCTCGCTCTTTCTATTGAGATTCGAGGGATCTGATGGGTTTCTTATGTCTAAAACAGGGTGCCTTTGGCTGAGCGGGATAGGGAGTTCGATCGCCTACAACTGGTCGCGCCATAACATGAAACCCAGCGTCAAGATCATCCACGCGAGGTTTGTTCTCGCTGATCTGTTCTTCCCTGAGCGAACAATTTCTTGTTTTTGTCTAATTATTAGAAAGAAAGGTCTTGTCTTGTGCTTAGTGCTGCTGTCGTGTGACGAATTGCTGCGAGGATCTAACGTCTTAAGAATTAGGGTTTTTTTGTGTTCGGGTTCAACTGATACGAGATCTGTTCGTTCGAATGGGTCTTCTCGAAGAAAAGTTTGTTCCTTGAATCGTGGGTGAGATGGTTGACGAACTTATAACGAGTGATATACATTTAGATGTATAGTTGCTGAAGAATATATGATCTTTACTGCCACTTCAACGAGACATTGATAAAAGCTAAAATTGCTGATCACGGATTGAAGCCTTTCTAATTTAAGAGGATCCTAGCCCAGATTACATTAAGGGATATGCTGGATTGGTGCCTGTCATGAAACGGCCATTTTCTAGCTTATTGGGATTGGCAGTGTTTTTATGCATGTCCATATTGCTATGCTTGTTTTTGTTAGTAAGCCTTAGTCTTTTTACCAAAGTACTCAATAAACCATAGATGCAGCTTACCGAAGGTTTATGGGAGCTTAGATGTGCTTATAGATATATTCACCTTCATAACAAAACTTAAGTGCTTGTCTAATTCTTGGTGGCTGAGCAAATAAGTCATAAGATTTGTCCTGAATGGCTATTTTATGTTTTTTTTTTAATTTTAGTGTTTATAGTGTTCATAAGTAATTTCTTAACGAATGATTTTTTTTACACTACTTTCTGAAACAGTTTGTTTATCAAGCTCCAGTTTCAGCTATTATTGCTGGATGGCCAAACCAATAAAGTTGATAAAACCTTCGATACATCTAAATAGTAAGCTAGCTCCTTAATTTGCTTGGTCGAGAAATTAGGGAAGATTACATGCATAGGAACAAGAATTTATATCATATCCATGTCCATTATGGAAGGATTACATACATAAAGCTTGTTTGTAAACTATGTTAACCATTTTTCGCATGCATGGTGAAGTATAGTAATGTTTGAAATTATTTTTATATTTTTGTAAGACCTTCAATCTGCAATTGTGTTGATCCAGTTATAAGAGCATGGAATTTTTTTTGAACATAGAATATGTGTGGTGTAAGGTGTTACAGTCTGTTTCATTCCCAAGAAAATGAAAGAAAATAAAATATATTTACTTTCCTTTTTTTCTATACAACAACAACAAGGTCATAAAAAGTTCATTTCCTTTCACTTCTTAGGCACCAAATTAACCCTTGAAGAAAGAAAGGAACAAGAAATGGAAATGGACGTTTGTTCGATAACTACAGTAGAATTTTAGGTCAATAGTTAATTGAATACTGGCCATAATATACGGAAGTCTATAAATTTACCTGAAAGTATATTTGGATCTAGAGGATTATTAAAAAAAATTATTTGATGTGCCTTAAGAAGAATTAAGCTTGCTAATTATGTGCATTTTTCTTGCCTACCAAGTATGTCATGGATTGTAGAATCACCAAGAGTGTATGTGCTCTGAGACAACCTCTTATGGTCAAACCATCGAAAAGTCCTATATATGTTCCCTTTTAGTTGAGCCTTCATTTTGTACTACAAACTTGATGGACACCGAATACAGGGTTTACTCTTTATATTATTATGCATTTAGTATACCGAAGAATATTAATATGTTCAAACGTCCCATGAACTTGGTATACTGAATTCTGTGACGGACATGAATTGAAGCTCTTTGGACAGCTGCCCTTGAAGTATGCCTTGAAGTTGCTTGCGAGTGATTGTGATGCACAGCAAATCATTTTGGCAGTTTGCAATTTTCTTCTGTAACTCACGAAAGCATTAACCATGTGATTTGATTTCTTATCATTTACCTTCTCTCGAGTTATTTAGAATATGTTATTATTCAACAAACGAACACCCGTATAAAGGTATCACCAGAAGCTTCAACCTTTTTACAACATAGAATCTTAGTTTGTGCATATATCTTGCAAGTTTCATCCTTCTTGAAGTGATTATAAGATTTAGTTTGACACAGATTTCTTGGTGCATGTGTCTTGTAGAATATGTTATTATTCAACAAACGAACACCTGTATCACCAGAAGCTTCAACCTTTTTAGGACATAGAATCTTAGTTTGTTCATATATCTTGCAAGTTTCATCCTTCTTGAAGTGATTATAAAATTTAGTTTGACGCAGATTTCTTGGTACATGTATCTTGCAGGTTGCATGCTCAGGCTCTGACACTGGCTGCCTTAGCTGGTGCTGCCGTGGTCGAGTACTACGATCATCAGTCTAAACCAGGATCAAATGTGGTCAAATATCCCAAGCAATTCCTCGCACACCCACAGAAAGACTAGAAGCATTTGATGAGCCGCCCTCACCCTCCAATAAACTCTCAGATCACTCGATTTTTCTTGATTCGGTGATTATTCTTTTCTATTGCATTATGTGCAAACAATTGCGCTAAAAATCATTTTCTGTAAAGGCAGAGTTCAGTTTCTGTCGTTGCCAAAATCATTCTATTGGCGTTGTCATTTTGTTGCCTTCTTCTATTTACATTTATGAATCAGTTAAAGATGATTTAGTTTCCATGATCAGGCTATATCGATGATGATTTGGTGTCTGTATGTAAATATATAGTATATCCATGATCTACCATATATTTTTTATTTTTGAGTTGGTTCTTTGTGAACTTGTCCAACGTCACTGCGTGAGCATGCATGCATGCATGCGGCTGTTTCACGCTAAGAGTCCATTGTAATAATAATAATATTATTATTATTATTAGTATTATAAATAAATGATAAATACGGAATTTGCGCTCAGGATTTTTCGATAAACCAAGCAGTTGTGTCACGGCAAGAGGCCATTGCCATTTGATTGCCACATTAGTGTGTGGTATTGTATCATATGATTACTATGATACATGCCCATACGCCACGTTAACGGATCAAAGTACTTTCGCTGTAGTATAAGGATTAATTGAACGAAGAGAACGATGCTACGCACGTGCTATCTCACGAGCAGGCAATCTGAGCGCTAGAGCTCTCTGTGCGTCTGTAAGCCGGTTTATTTCTCGGTTCGATGACGGCCCATTCTTCGAAGCCGGTCCAGATTTTGTCCAATAAAAAATAGAATATGAATGCGGTTAATTCATCCGCGAACGCGCAAGAAAAAGGCAGCTTCTCTTGACGGCTTCACTCTCCATCCCCATCCAATCAACGTCGTCGTCGTCGTCGTCATCTCGCTCCCGGATGATTTCTAGGGCTTTGTCGTTTCGCTTTGCATCTCGAAAGCGGCGATCCAATTCATACTCTCACGACGAGTGGTGCTGATTCTTGTCGCAGATCTCGGCCCTGGGGAGACAAGACAGGGTTTGTCGAGGTTCCCATTTCCGCCTTCTCTTCGGTTCTTGAACCTTTTTGGTGCCCGATTTGTCTTTCTCTCTCTCTATTCGTCTGTTTCTTGGACCTAAAGTGGAACATTATCGGATCGGTGGAGAATCAAGAACCGGTTGAGACGATGTAGCCGTAAATCTTTATAAAACATGCCCATTCTTGAAGCTTCTGGGTTGTCTAGATCTCGCATTGTGTGATGGTAATCCTCGAAAGTTAATTTGGTGCTTTCGTTTCTTGGAGTATTCGAGTTTCGAACTGTAAAAACGGAAAGAAACAAAAATCTTGACCCAATCTTCTTCCTCAATGCGTTCTTTTAAGTTTTGACTTCCAGGACTGAGACCTTGTCGCAACCATATGTTCTCTTCATTCATATGAAATCTTTATACTCATTTCAGTAATTCGATCTTCATGGGTCTGATGCTAAAATTTTATTCATTGCCATTTCTCTGACAAGCGTTACTTTCTCTGGTTTCATAATGCAATTCATATTGACGTGATTTGTCTAATTTGTTTTGACCTGTAAATCGGTAATCTTGATAGGGTTTGAAATGTGAACTCTGCTTTAAGATGTTCCGTCAGAGCAAGATCAAGTTGGCTGCGCTCGTGGGGATCACACTGTCCGTGTTTTCTTTGCTTGTGCATATTTTTGTTGCAAATTATTCAGTGGGGGACTTTCTACGATACAAGTTGCAAGAAGACTACTTATACCCACAGGGACATGTATGTTAATACCACGCATCCAACTATCAGCATGTCTTATTTTACATTTTATTTTATGGTCATGCTAAATTTGGTATTTATTTTTAGGAAGCCTCCTTTTTGACCTCACACTTCATCTTAAGATTTTCCTAAAAAAAAAAAAGCTTCTTGTTGTTTATGTTGGCTATAGTAGTTTAATCATAGTATACTCTTACAGAAACTTTGGCATCGAAGGTTATGGGGTCCAGTGAGCTCCTTGGAGGTCTTGCAACCATATGCTAAGCCGAGAAATTTCTACCCTGGTATTACATTTTATTATAAGCTTTGTTGCATTCATTTAGTAATGAGGATTGAAAACCTTGACTAAAGGATATCCGCTGAAGGCCATTTCTTGTTTCAGAGCTATTAAATGATATCTGAAGATGATATGCTTATTCGACAGCTAACTGTATAGATCTGGTAGTTGCAGGTTCAAAATAATAATTTGGCCAAAACAACAAAGGTAAACATCATTTAATTAAGAAACAAATTGAAAAATGCATCCCATATTATATAGGCAAAACTAGTTGATTTTGAAGTGATTTTATTTGGAGGTTGTTTTACGATTTTATCTAATCAGAATTTGGCACCTTTCAACTGGATTGATGTACTTGTGTGAAGAAAAAGCTTTTGTCTTCTAAACTTGATGCTGATAGTGTGGAATTACTTTAAAGTTTAAATACAATAAATTTATGTTTTTTAATATTTCTTCTTGGCTTATGAGGTTCTTTGGTTTTTTATATGTCACAGTTCCAGGTCAGCAGAATGGTTTGATATATGCAAAAATCTTTGGTGGATTTGTGAAGATAAGATCTTCAGTATGTTTTTCCTTCTAAAGCACACTATTTACTGGAATTAAGATATTGTTATGACAATGCTAGATAGCACATGGTTTGGCATGTGTCATGCCCTTTGTGCTGCCCGAAAATAGACTCAGCAAAGCTTTGTGCCTGTTTTTAATACTTCTTGGAGTATCCAGTGCATACATGTGGTTTGGTAAGCACATGCTAATGTGTTTTTTCTTTTTTTTTCTTTTTTGCAGATATGCGACCTTGTTGCTATTGCAAGGCTCTTAAATGCCACACTCGTCATTCCAGAGATCCAACAAAGTGTTCGTTCAAAGGGCATCAGGTCTTTCTAATGATGCTTTATGTACATTTATTGGTGCTTTAATGTCTTTTGTACTAAAGATGCATCTGCTTATTGCTTCTTTTTTTTTGCATACCAGTAAAAAATTTAAGAGTTTCTCTTATCTTTACGATGAAGAACAGTTCATAGCAGCACTTTTAGATGATGTTATTGTTATAAAGAGCTTGCCAGCAGATCTGAAAGAGGCTAGGAAAAGGACAAAATTTCCTACAATATCACCGAAACGATCAGCTTCCCCAACTTTTTATATCGGAGAAGTCTTACCTAAACTTAAACAATCAAAGGTTATTAGGATATTAGTTTCTGATGGAGGATGCCTTCAGGTATGATTCAAGTCTTTTTTTTTCTAAAAATGTTATTCAAATTGAAATTGGTTTTTACCTCCCTCCATAAACTAATATGTCTGAAGAATTAGACATGTCCTCTGTTTGTTAGTTTTCTCAGAACAATAATGTTATCTTAGTTCTTTGGAAAGAAGAGGTGCATACAAAAAATTTCAAGCACCTCTTGTTCCCAGTTGCTACAAATAAATAAATTAAGTAAAAGCTTATATGATATTGTGAGCTACTATTTCTGTTGACTAATGGAACTGAAGATGTCACATGCATGACATCATTAAATTCTTTGAGACTTCTTTCTTTTATATAATCAGACAACCTAACATACTGATAGTTGGTTTTCTGAATAGAAATTGTATGCTGAGCACTTTATGCATTTTCTTCTACAATATCATGTAGAGCTGATAATACCCCTCAAGTATTGGTCTCTGGTTCCTGAGAAAGCATTTTTAGACAAAAAAAAAAGGTCATGAAAGCAAATTCAGATAAAAGAAGGCGCATGGCTATGTCGTAACTCGAGCTCCTGCAGTCAGGAAACAGCTTTGTACAATTATACTGTAGATATTAGAAGCACATAGAAGCAAGAGACATGAATGAAACATTAATTCCTCTATAGAGTGTTATATCAATGAAGTTATAACATGCACCAACTGAGTGGATGTACTCTTCAGTGATCCTCAAGACAAAAGAGGGAGGAAAGGTTTGCATCTCTCTCTCTCTCTCTCTCTCTCTCTCTATATATATATATATATATATATATATATATGGTGAGGTGCTAAGGAATATTTGCACATAGAACTGTGGATTGCATTACATATGCATCTTGTATGTGAGCTGTAAAAATGGTTTACCTCCAGCTTTACTGGGTTTTGTTGTTTAATCAATTTCCAGAAGTTATAGGCCTTTTAATAAGTAGACTACTAGTTTCGTATAATGCTTTTCTCCTTGAAGTTTTTGTTCATGTACGATTAAATAAGTTCACAAGAAGATTTTTTACTTCGATTTAATAGGTTTATAAATATTGATAAGTGATTGTCTTGGTCCGGAAGAATATTAGTGTCTATTTTGAACAAAAACTAAATAAATGTTTTAAAATTGAAAGTTAATGTTTTCTCATTAAAGGATTTTTCTACCCAGCCTTAGGGTTGTTTAATGTGAAGGAAGTATTTATAATCTGCACTCTTTGCACTCAAAGGAGAGTTGGACAAGAAGAAAAAAATTTAGGAGGGGGTTTTGCTATGATTGCTCTAAATTATGTGTTCAAATGAAGCTTCCTAAATTTTAACTAATTAAAGAAAAAGGACCCATCTTTTCCGGAAGTTTTGCAGTAGAAGTGAAATTTTATTAGAAGAGTGCTATATGTTTCAGTCTGAGCATATAGTGCCCTTTATGGGCTATTCAAGACATAAGGCTCACCTTAGTGGGATCTGCGTCACAAGTTAGTTGGGGGCACACAAAAATGTCTTTGTTGACTCTGTTAAATCATATTTCCCATTGAATTTTAAACTAACACGAGTTAAAAGAATGACGAGATGTCTATTGTTCAAAAGAGAGAGAGAGAGAGAGAGAGAGAGAGAGTTGTCAATGCTGGGTCTTTGTAATGATTAGAGAGATCCATGCTATGGCTGCTGAACTTTTCGCCTTGTATGTTTCATAGAAAATTATTAATTGCAGTGCTTGTAGCGTTTTCAGTACAAAATTAGAAGGGAATGTAACTTCTCTTAATAAAAGATCTCTTACTGGTTGTGTTATACAACCAACAGTCCTGATCCAAGGATTTTTAACATGGGTAAAGAAAAAGCTACTCTGACTGACCTACTTATGTTTGACAATTCTCTATTGGCACTATACAGAAGATTTTCAATAACTGTAACATAATAACATTGAAACTCAGGTGGAAATATAAAAACACTTTATGGCTATGGCTGATTTTGTATGTAAACAAATGAAAAGTCCTCTTTGTAGAAGCTTTCTACAGAAAGAAAGAAGTAATATAAATATTACCGGACTAAATGCAACTATTAGCATCAACAGCACGAGAAATATAGGTGTAAACCTGTTATTTGGGGCTGCATGTTCTTTGTTTCCCAAGAGCATTAGAAAGAAAAGAGGCAGAATATTTTCTGCATGTCTTTAGGAAATTCATCTTTTAAGAAAAGAGTAACATATCTGAAAAGAGTTGTATTTTTTGTTTCAAGTTCTAGGTCAATCTGTTGAAATGCCAAGGAATATTGTCCTAATCTGATAATTTTGATGGGCATATGTATGGATCCTCAAGGAGGCACTTGATATGGGATTTTCTTTGACAACGAAAAATCTTGTACCTAGCAAGAGAATAATGTGAAAAGATTACAATAGAGTTACATGTGAAATTGAAATAGTTTTCTCTGTTCAAATATTTTGGCTTGTTGCAAAACTATCGTCAGTATTCAATACCTCATAAGTCTATTTGTTTTTCTTATCCATTCTTGTTTATGTAGCCTATCCTTCCATCAAGCTTGGATGAATATCAGAGACTTAGATGCAGGGTTGCCTTCCATGCTCTTAAATTCCGCTCAGAAATTCAGGCACTTGGCAAACAAATGGTAGAAAGGTATCGCATGTTTGCTAAATCATGAATTAAATGAAATAGCTAAAGCTTTATTCCATAAAAGAATAGAATTCTTTGTTGCATACATATAAGGGATCATTCATATTTATTCTGTAAGGTTGTGTTTATGAACTGGTGCCTGTATTCCGCTCTCAAATTTTTTAGTCGGATTTGTTCTTGGCCGACTATTACAAAGTTGGAGTGTGCTTAAATATGGCCAATCTCAAATTAAATGTCATTGCAGGTTACAGGCAACTGTTGGTCCATATCTATCATATCATCCAGGCCTTGTCAGGAACACCCTTGCATTTCATGGTTGTGCTGAACTTTTCCAGGTTGGTGGCATTTAGAAGTAGTCTCAGTGCCATAAGTAGTATGTGGTTTGTTTCTTTTGTATCTCATTCATTATTTTTATTACAAAGAAAATTCATTCATTGTTTAACTCATTAGTCTGATATTTGACATGCTGGATTCTAGTATGTTGTGCATGATTTCATATCTACTTGACCAGAGTGCTTCTTGAAACTGGATAGGATGTTCACACTGAACTCATTCAGTATAGAAGGAAGCAGCTGATAAAACAGGGAACAGTTGATGAAGATCTTATTGTTGATTCAGTTTCTAGAAAGACAAATGGTTCATGCCCTCTAATGCCTGAAGAGGTGACTTTACCCATTCATCTCCATTATGTAATATTATCTTGCTTAAATGATGCTAAGGCAAATATGATTTATTTCTAACTCCAAGATAAGAAAAATTTTGAATTTCTGGGATTGTTTTTTTTGTTTCTAATTCTTTATATTTTTGTTAAAAAGTTTAAGGGCATCGCTGGAATAACTGGTTCCATTTGCACTTCTGATCAATCTTCAACACTTTTTATTATCTTGTGGTTCACATATCTGGTTGTCTATTTCTTGGTCTTGCTGTGGTGAAGTTTGAGCTTCCCGGTCAATTGCTTAACCCTCCAAGAATGTTTGAGAGAACTGACACCTTCCCGGTCGACCTTGTCTGATCCATCATAAATGTCTCCTTTGTCTTATCCTCAGCTGTTATTACCTCTACCTTATTTAATTGTAATCATTTTGGATCGCACAAATGATTTATAATGAAGGTGGGTAGTATTTGTTGAGCACTTAAGACTTAAGAGTAACAAAGCAAGGTGAGGAAGAAATTCATTTTAAGGCTTTGATTTCAGATGAACTGCGAATTTCTAGATTCCAGTTGCATCTTCTATTAGAAATTTGAACTTTCTTATTTGTCCTCTCTATAAGTGGATTCAATCAAGTTGTTCAATATTTCATCAGAAGCTCCTTTAGCTCTCTAAATGCTATTTTGAAGTTAATAATCTTTGTGTATTTTCCGTGTTCTAACAAATTTTAGATGTCTATGTTGAAATTTTAGCTTGAATCTTTGCAGGTTGGACTTCTTCTTCGAGCAATGGGATATCCACCAAATACCGTAATCTATTTGGCTGGTTCTGAGACATTTGGTGGGCAGAAGATTCTAGTTCCATTGCAAGCCATGTATACAAACTTAGTAGATCGCACATCCTTATGCAGTAAGAAAGAGCTGTTAAACTTGATTGGTCCTGAATATCCTCTTACTTCAAATCTCTCTCAGCCTCCTCCAGTGAAGAGTGAAAAACAACTTATTGAGGAGTGGAAGAAAGCTGGGTCTCGACCACGACCCCTTCCTCCCCCTCCTGCAAGGCCCTTTTACCAGCATGAGAATGAAGGTTGGTATGGTTGGGTTGCTGAGACTGATACAGAGCCTGAGTTTTTGCCTATGGATCTTAGGAAGCAAGCACACAGGTTACTCTGGGATGCTCTCGACTATTATGTTTCTGTTGAAGCTGATGCATTTTTTCCTGGTTTTAACAATGATGGTAGCGGATGGCCTGATTTTTCAAGCTTGGTCATGGGGCACCGACTATACCAAACACCTTCTGGAGTAACCTATCGCCCTGGCAGGTAAAGCTCCTCATGTTAGTTTGTTCCATTTGAGAAATAGAAGACATATTATTTGTCAAAGTAGCATTTTTATCTTTTGCAGTTCTCAATGATGCACTTGTTTTTTATTGGATCTTTCTTGCATTAGATCTTCTTCCTGGAAGATCATAACCTTGCTGCAGTGTGATGCAGCAATTACTCTTTCTGACACTTCAGAGACTGCTGGAGTTCTCTTCTTTTTCTTACAGCAGAATTTTTATTAGGTACAATAGGAGCTGTAGACCAACTTGAGAAAAGCTCCATTTATCAGGCATTTACATATTCATCTAGGGAAAACAATATTATGCTAAGCTGAAACTAATTCCCAGCAATTGAGCTGTCCGCTTTCTAATAATGATCCTTCGATTGACCTAAGCTTTAATATAGGACGTAATTCGATTGACGGCTATTTTTCTTTCTATCAAAAATGTGCTGCAGCATCCCTTCCCCCTTTTCTTTCTTGCAACCTGCTGCTGCTACAGCATGGTTAGCTGTTGTGCCAAAATAGGGTGCTGGTAGAATTTGTTAATAGTAATAAATGAATTGAGAAGAAAAAAGGAAATAAACGAAGAGAATGACTTGAGGCCTTACCCTCTGATGACCAGCCATCTCCAGCATCCTCTCGTTAGCAGTTCTGTTGGCTCAGACCTAAAGAGGGAGGTGACTGCATCAAAACTCTGTCAGTTTGATGACCACAATTTTAAGTAAATATAGACTGGATGGTGGATCATCAACCAAGCTGCACCAAATTGGCCGCAAACAAATGTATCAGTAAGCCAGTTCATGTGCTTTGATTTCTTTGAAACTTGTTTGAAAAAAGGGGCTGCTATGCAAGTGATTTTGCTGTTGAAATTCAAATCGTTGATCTTTGACCATATGTTTGAAAAGATTTTTGCCTAGTCTCTGTAAAAAAAGTATGATCAAGACAATCCTGGTAATATTTGGAGTGCACTACAAGGGTTAAAGTGGAAATTTTTTTGTGGTATTGGACATGGTCAACTGTGTACAAATTTCAAGAGAAGTGGGTTACAAAAAATATTTGGCAGGATTGTTATTAAAAATCTGGAATGTTTGATAGCTGAACTCTCCCTTTATCTTGATATCTATGTTTTCTTTGTATGGTTTCCATGGTGGTTGACATATCGCAACCGTGTATTATTTGTTTTGTTGCCTAACTTAATGCGTTTCTGAAATTATTAAACTTTCACCTACCTAAATTCTCTTTGCAGAATTTCTTATTGTGGATAGATTGTTGTATATAAAGACAACTAATTTGGATTGTGATAGATCCTTTCCAGTTTCCATATCTGCTAAAAGAGGCTCTACATGGCTATTTTCCATGCAAACCATTTGAATGAGTTGGGGCAACAAATGAATTTGACATCTTTTAGAAAATCTGGTCTGTCACAGACAACGTGCGAAACGGGTGTGATTTGTTCATTCTTGTAGATTTTATACTTAAAATTTTGGAGTTGAGACAGCTGCGCTATTTTCTAATATGTACACTACTGAGTTTTGCTTCCACCAGGAAAACACTTGCTGGGCTGTTTGGCTCTATACATGATAACTTGTATCATCCAACACACAATTGGATGCAACTGGTGCGGGATCATCTTAACAAGAGCTTGGGTATTGACGGACTTCTAGCAGGGGCTAAATCATCAAAACCTGCAAATTTTCTTTCCTACCCTTTCCCAGAATGTTCCTGCCGAACTTCAAAATCTTATGACATTCCTGCACATGTGATGAGCAGAAATGGTGAGATATTGTATGGAATTGAGGATGCATGTCCTGAATGGATGGTTCGTGGCCTAGAAACGGCTTCCTTTAAGACAACTGGTGCCAAAGATGAGGATGTTGACGAGATTGAGTTGCTGGAAGATGACAATGAGACAGATGGACAGTCCGAGTCTGATATTGGAAGCCGAAGTGACACAAGCAGATCCATGGAGCATGATGAAGAGATGGATCTAGATGATTAAAAGATATATAGTGAATAGAGAGATCCAAATTTGAAGTTGGCCCTTTCAGGATGAGGCTGAAAGCTGTTTGTCAAGGCTGTAAAGATATAACCAAAGCTGCAATCACTGTGAGTATTGTTCTTCCGCAAGCAGATCGAGGACACATGCTTAGTTGCAGTTGTGGAGTGCTTGTTGAATGTTCGGTCTCCATATACAATCTACTACAGAAGTTAGCCTTAGCATTCTTTTTGCTCCTGCCCTCTTGCATAAAATCCTTATTTTAATTGAATCTGTACATTTTAGTCTGTATCTTTATGTACATCATTCATTAGTTTGGGGAGGAGTACAAGATTTCTTGAACCCATAAAGAACCAGAGATATAAACCACTTTCTGATCTTTGGACTACCAAAATTGATGCTGCTTGTTTCACCTGTGCAGAAAACCAAGTTTGGCTCCTCACAACTACCTAGTGCTATATTAATATTTCATACAACTCTACCAATGCAGTAACATGGCCATGTGCATGATAAGATGAAGATTTCATGGTCCTGTGACATCTGATTTGAGTATGATGACAGCATTGTTTTTGCATTTAATGCATGTTTTGATGCAATTCTGGTCTATTGATGTTCGTATGGCTGAAATCAACTCCTTTCTCACCATGCTGTGAAGCTGGCTGTTGTATCTGCATTGACCAGTACTCAGCTGGATCCCCCATTAGAGTGAAGTATCTTGGTGTGTGCAGAGATTGCCACACGGCATTCAATTTTATATGCAAGATTGTTCCAGGGGAGATCATCATCAGAGACACCAACCAATATGTTTCATTGTTTCTGAGAATGAGCATGTTCTTGTGGAAATTACTGGTGACTTTGTGAGGGATCAGGATGTACACTAGGATACTGGTGACGTGTTTTTATTAATAATATCACCAAACATTTTCAGCAGGAGTCGCAACCTCAGCTACTTGAAGATTCTTCAGATCGGCTGACTGAAGTTACAAGGGATTCATTTTCGGTTTTGGCAAATCAATGAAACACAAGTGCTTAGCTTCTCAGGATTAATCATCTCTCTCTTGTATGAATTATTATTTTTTGCATTGTTGAAGAAGAGGATGATTCCCCTCGATTCATCCTTCCCAGATAAGGAAGCAGAGATCATGAGGTATGTCAATTCTACTTTGATATGTGAAATTGCATTTTCCTTCTTAAATTGTCTTTCAAACCTCTTAAGTTTGTGCCAGTTTCATGTTTTTTTGCAAGTAGAAAAATATTGGAAGCACCTTTCAATTGTGGCTGGAGGTGGAAGAATGTTGAGAGGTACTTTCAATCCTAAATCACTCTCAAAAACTAGCTTGCTACTGATTGAGTTTATAATTGACCTCAATATCTTTAGGGTAATCACCATGGATAATTGACCTCGATGCCTGGTTTTGTTCAAGCTTAAATATCTCTCTGCTGAGTGAGGTTTCCATCAATAAATTTCTTCATGCTTTTTAGTTTCTCCTCATCAGTTAAAATAATCATATGATTTTTTCAGGTGATCGAAAGATAAATTAAAACTAATATTGAGGAAAAAACGAACTTGTGAATTCAAATTGCTTTAATTAACATTGACCTGCAGGAACTTTGGAGTCATGCATGAGTCATGTGGGGTACTTCTATGATACTTCTGAGGACAATTTGACTATATCTCCAGGAAGAATGACCTTGATTGCAACTTTAATCTGTGTTTACCTTAACCTAAAAAGAGGATTACATGGTACAGCCCAGCTCGACCAGATTAGGTTTCATCACTAAAACAGTGAGTTCAGACAAATGCAAAGTGAGTTGTGTTCAGAATCTGCAGGTCATAACTCAAAACTTTGCATGTGAGAAGGGGATACAAGCGCACTCATTCAGATCTAATGTAACCTTCTTAGGGTTCCTTGGATAAGTTTTAGGTACTGTGGCCTTCATGGAGGCCAGGGTTGGTGCAAGATTCATCTTGAGTTTGAGTTGGCTACAGGGAAGTTTCCAGGTACTTTCTTTGGTGGAGTTGGTTGCAGCGGAGAACTCCATTTGAAGTCAAAGGTCAAGTCTTAAACACCTTCTTTTCTCAAGAACACAAGGTCTGATCTCCTTATGGATTCCATGAAATCTTTTTTGATCCCCAACTTGCCTTTGGCTTTTATTTATCCCTATCTACTAGCTTCTGTAGCAACAGCCAAGTAAGTACTTGGATGATTAGGTTAAGAAAAGCACTTTAAGTCTGAAAGGAAACTAGACTTTGGTCATCTCAATCTCTTTCCCAAGTCATGGCATGGCCAGAAAAGCTGGAGTTAATGTCGGTCATTGAAACCATCAAGAAGGCTGCAGCCATCTGTGCTGGCTTTCTTTGACATGTTATAGTTCTCAAAGAGATGGATGAAGTAATTGAATTGAACTAATAAAACCTCATGAAAAGAGAGGTGCCAATATGAATACATGGAAAAGAAAAAGGAGAAGCCTTGACCATGTAGCTTCAAGAGCCACCAACAAGTGTAACAAATGAAGATGAATGGACTACTTCTGCAGCTACAGATTCACATTCCTCCTGTGTGTATTTATATACTGTTGTGATCATCTCATTGAATTAGTGATCATGATCATTGCCATTGCCAGAGCTTGATCCATCCCAGGCTGCACCCTCAGTGTTAGAACATCCTTGTCGAGTAATTTCTTCGGCGGCGGCATCGAACCGCACTTTCTACTAACCTGTCCACCAAATATTTGATCGTTCGATCAATACACAGTTGCATTTAGTTGAATCATCCGACAAACAACTCATGCTTTCCGTGACGGTGTCGATACCTCAGCCACCGGTGTGTTTGCTGCAGCCTGGTAGATCCTCGACCACTCCTTGTCTCGCGACCAGTTCATCCTGTAGCCTGATGGCTTCACTCCATAGCCCGTGAACATGGATACGGTGCAACTATGGCTGCCCAGGTTCTTCGTTGCCTTGAACAGTGGCCTTCTCTCTCCGGCCATCCTTTGCACGTCTTTGTCGCCCTTGTAGGCCTCCCAGCTCTCGGTCAAGTTTAGAATCTGTACCACATAGATGAGCATTAGAAACCAGTAGCAGCACATTTCTCGAGTTCAGGAGTTGAAGTCTATCATTTTGAGTCGAATGGATGGTAAAGAAGTGTCCGTCTTTTGTTGGATTGGGTAGAAGTTTGTGTGATTAGAGATTCAGTGGGTCTCTTTCAGGCTGATGGAGGAATACTTTTTAGCCTGAGGAAGGAATTATTGAGGTTATTTCTTGGATGTCGGTAGGTTTAATGCTTGTTCTACAATTTATGATATCGAGGAGACATCAAAGCTTCGTTTGCTATTCGTTTTCTTACATCCTTTCCTTCATTGTATTGCATCGCACAGACAATGCAATGGAGCAGTGAAGAAGAAGAAGAAGAAGAAGAAGAAGAAGAAGAAGAGTCGTAGGCTGACCTTGCGACGCCGGCGGATGGTGAGCAGGACATTGCCGGTGTAATCCATGAGCACGGTCTCCTGCCTCCAGTCGTGGGCGTAGTTGTCGACGCGGAAGACCATCCGGCCGTCGGAGTCGTCGTAAACGGTGTAACCGTGGCCGTGGAAGAGGAGCGACTTGCACCAGACGGTGAGCCGGACGGGCGCCGGCGAACAGAGGTCCGGGAAGATCCCCCTTCCACACATCCGGTCCTCCGCTGGATTCTTCTTCCCTCTCGTGGCTTCCATGAGCAAACGAGGCGAAGAGCTTGAACCTCGACGGAATCCTTCCCTCGGGAGCTTTTATAGTGGCTCTTGCGAGGGGTGGGATTGCTGTCGACTCCATGCAGCCTTGTGATTCGAGGGGGATGGATGCATGCATGGGTTTGATGAGAAACGTGGAGATTTGGCTTGTTGAACACCGGTGAGGGAAGCTTCGTGATCACCCGTCTCTTTGCTTGAGACAGCCACCGGATCAGTTTTGATTTGACTAAATTGACCTAACTTAGTTCATTCTCTAGTATTATCCTCATCCCAAAACAAAAAGATACAGATGTGTCTCTTCTCATCTCATTTTAGTTTGAGGACAAAAAAGATACATATGTTCCGTATCTTAGTCAAATTACTGTGCATGCCAAGTACGAGGTCATGCAATTAGTTTATAATAAGCGTTTGTTCCGTCATAATGATATCGTTTGTCGCATCCCTAAGTTTATTATATTCTTCATGAAAAAGATCCACATTTTTCAGCTCTTCTTCAATCCCAAGAACTAAGTGGCGGCCTAAAGGGAGAAGAAGGTAGTCAACGCTTCTCGTTCAACCTTTCCGACTGCCTCTACCATCTATCTCACTTGTTCCTCATTTTCATGGGAGACATTTGGACTAATGATCATGACATCTTCACAAGGAAGGATGCGTCTAATGACTGTTTTTTGCACCATCCAACCTTTTCCTGCCTTTCTTTTTCTTGTTCCAATATTCTGCGTCACTATTATCTCGTTCCTGACACGAGAGAGAGAGAGAGAGAGAGAGAGAGAGAGAGAGAGAGAGATTGCGGTCTGAAACAAGAGTCTGAAACAAGAGGAAGTGGACGATGTCGTCATCCACAATTTTGATGGAAGAAGAATGATGGCAATGTTGGAAGAGTTGCCAAGGAATCGAATCGATCACGGTGGCGTGGGAGTCATTCCAGCAGCGTCTCCACCGGTGGTGTGTGTGTGTGTGTGTGTGAGCTTTTTCTTGCTAGATGAGGCGAAATTTCCAGTCGGCTTCATGGTGAACTGGTCCAACCCAACTGCTCCTCGTCTCAATGGTATTATTCTCAATGATGAATATTTACTTGATGTGAATAGAAGAAATATGTTCATTTTGATGATGACGTGCTCATCTCAGTATGAACACTTGCTTTTGGTATTCCAAGTGCAAACTGAGACCGATTGGTGGGGGAATGAAGTATGATTGATTGTGATAGTTTCTTTGGAGTTTTCTCTAATGTGTTCTAAATGGTGGGGGAATCAAATATGATTGATTTGTGAGAGAGGAAAAAACTGCATGTGGAAGATATGGAATGAGAAATTTTGCTTTCATATATAGGATCTTTTTACAATCAAATTTAATTAATATTTAGATAAAAATATGATTAATTTAATAGCCATATTATGCTCAAATATTAGGTCGAATGTCAAATATCATAACCAAGATTTGATGGTTAATTGGTTTATCAATTTTCTTTGACATAAATTATTGATCAAAATGTTTAAATTGAAATTAACTTATACACCAATTAAATTCTTATAAATTAATTTTATTTTTTTTATTTTTGATGTGAAATTAATTGAGAGTATTAAAATATAATTATAAATTTAGTTTAAGTATTTTAACCACTCATTTAGATTGAACGAAGTTGATGAGTTAATTAACTTATCAAGCTTGGTGATATTTGATATTATAGTAGATTTAGTATTTTCATATGATAAGAAGGTTCAAATAGAAAAAAACTATCATAGAGTCAAAAGACTCGTGACAATGTGGAACCATCTTTTTGTGCTACACATCACATGCATCGTACTAGAATTTGATTTGAATTATATTGGACATTAAAAGATCGTTAAGCCCTAGGGAGGGATTATAAGACTCTCGATTGATCTTATATCAAAAGTAGATAAGATTAAATTTTACTTATAAAAGTCTCATTGATATATTATTATTAATTTTAACTTAAATATTTTAACTAATGATTTATGTTAAATAAAATTGATAGGCCAATTACCAATATTTGATTATCCCGGTAACATTTGAAAATTTGATAAGATTGAGATAATCATTTTTCAATACTAAAATTCTTTTTTCGATTAAAAGGATAAAATAATTTTTTAAATTTTACTTATAAAAATCTCATTGATATATTATTATTAATTTTAACTTAAATATTTTAACTAATAATTTATGTTAAATAAAATTGATAGGCCAATTACTCCATTAGATCGATATAAACAATATTTGGTTATCCCGGTAACATTTGAAAAATTGATAAGATTGAGATAACCATTTTTCAATACTAAAGTTTTTTTTTTCGATTAAAAGGATAAAATAAATAATTTATTTTTAATTATATAATATTAATTTTAACACACAAACTATATCATCCTTATCCCTTGTTTTTATCTTTTGTGAATTTCATATATTTGGCTATAATGATGCACCTTTAAAATGTTTGATTGAGTCTACCAAGGGATGACAGTACAATTACTTTCTTTTATCACAAAGCCTAGGTAACATACAAAGTCATAAACAATTAAAAAAATATTTTTTTAATAATTTTTATCCTCCCAACAGAATCTTTCCCAAGTTATTGTGAGGAATCTCCATCAAAGTGCAAATATATTCCTTGCAACAAAGAAGGAATCTAAATTGATGGTGCCAAAATTAGAAATGTTAATATAGCAAGGTGGGATAGGGAATGTTTTCTCACCCCTATCCTTATCACATTATTTATTTATTATATTTTCTATTTAAAATAAACAAGAACAAGATTGGATCTCGATTACCAATAGAAAACCTATGAATTATCTGTATCATCTTAATTCATTCATTCAATTAAAAAAAATTATTGTAATGTAGATTAAGTATGTTGAAGTCACAAGAAAGAGTTATTATTATTAAATAAAATATTTTTATTTGATTTAATTTAATTTAATTATTTTTATTTGAATTATAATTAACTTTACCTTCATTCTCATTTGTAGGGCCTCTTCCTCTCACTTGATATCAGTAGGCACATGAGGGTTGAGTTAACAATGAACCTACTGAAGCTATTAACTCAAATATATAATTAATGCATATCATGAGAAGAATGGATCACTTGATACCAGTAGGTACATGAGGGTTGAGTTAACAATGAACCTACTAAGCTATTAACTCAAATATATAATTAATGCAAGAATGGACCAATTAAGGTGTTTATTCCATCCAATATTATGTTTTTTTTTTCCCTTAGAATGTAAATATGTCCTTCATACTATTCAAATATATATATTTTTTAACTAAGTAAAAAATAATTTATGGTATATATAAAACTAGGTGATATTAATTACTAGGCCTAGGCCGCGTATCATATATAATTCATGCATATCATGTGATGAGAACAATGGCCCAATTAAGGTGTCTCCAAACTCCATAAATATGTCCTTCATACTATTCAAAATATAATTTTAAATAATTAAAAATAATAATAATAATTTATGGTAATATATATAAATATATACAAAACTAGGTGATATTAATTATTAGGCCTAGGCTGCATTTGAGAGCTTAGATGTTTGTTAATGGGCCAATTATAGGCCCATAATTTGGGCCTTAGATGAAATTGAGCTTTTGGTACGGCCCATTTTGAAGTTGCATTCAGTATTTTCTTTTAGATTTATTAGACGTAATAAATATACGGATTCAATTAGGCGAAATGAATGTTAATGATGATTCAATTACAGGGATTAATGGTCTCCTAAGGATGTTTTAATGGCGTTGGTTATGCTGCGCACGTGCAGGTTTGCCGTTTCGTAAACGGACGGTCGTTCCCTGTGCTAAAAGATGAGACTGCGTGAGCTGTCCACGCCGTGGGTTCGCAACAACCAAGTGGATACAGCCAGACGGCCGGCACAGTATATGGCGTGACGATATACGCAAGCGGTGTGCACACCAAGTCACCGGTTAGTTGAACCCACTCGAGTCCCCCCGACCGTCCCACGTGCCCTCCGCGTGACCCGAACGACGACGTCTCCCCCCTCCCGGTTTTCGGACAGACAGGGTTCGGGATTATGATTCGAACTTGTCGTTTCCCCGCGTAGGTCCCACGGGCGAGTGAAGAAAGGCACCCTGGATGGTGGTGGAAGCGTGTGAGGGGATTCCGTATGGGTGGGGGTACGAACTCGATCGTGAGGCGTGAGCCGACCCTCCGTCTCCGCGCTGACCTCGGCAAGCCGATCCGGAGGGGTAGTGTCGTCATTTTACCCTTCGTTTCTATCTCCTTTTTGGGTCTTTCCCCGTCATCTAGGCGACGCCGGCTAACGCCGAAACCTTCTCTCTCTCTCTCTTCTCTCTCCTCTCTCTTTCGGGGGGACAAAAGAAGAGGGCGAGCGATGCGGCGGAAGGTGGCACCGGATTCGACGGCGATGGTGGCGGGAGGAGGCGGCGGGGGTGCGACGGAGGCGGAGCAGGCGCAGCTGTTCTCGGCGATCAGAAACGGGGAGGACCTGGGACCGTTCGTGCGACGGGCGTTCGCGTCCGGGCGGCCCGAGTCGCTGCTGTCTTCCCTGCGTCAGTTCGCGCGGTCCAAGGAGGCGGAGATCGAGGACGTGTGCAAGGCGCACTACCAGGACTTCATCCGCGCTGTCGACGACCTCCGCTCCCTCCTATCCGACGTCGACTCCCTCAAGTCCGCCCTCGCCGACTCCAACGACGCCCTCCAGTCCGCGGCTGGCCCCCTCCTCGCCGCCCTCGACGCCTACCTCGAGGCCCGCTCCATCGCTGCCAACCTCGCCGCCGCCCTCCGCGCTGCCCGCCTCTGCTCCCGTCTCTTCGCCCTCCTCGCCCGCGCCAACGAGCACCTCGCTGCCGACCACCTCTATCTCGCCCTCCGCGCCGTCGCCGCAGCGGAGCGCGACCTCCTTCCTGCTGCCCCCCACCCCACCATCCGCCGCATGCTCCTCCGCCTCATCCCCGCCGTCCGCGCCCACGCCGAGCGCAAGATCTCCAAGGAGTTCTCCGACTGGATGGTCCAGATCCGCGTCGCCAGCCGCCACCTCGGCCAGATCGCCATCGGCCGCGCCTCAGCCGCCCGCCAGCGCGAGGAGGAGCTCCGTGCCCGTCAGCGCCAGGCCGAGGAGCAGGCCCACTTCCGCTCCGGCTCCACCACCGCGACCCCTACCCTCCGCGATCACGCCTACTCCCTCCGTGTCGAGGAGGACGACGACTGGGCCGGCGACGACGCCGACGACCTCGCTGCGGCCGCTGCCGCCGCCTCCTCCGACGAGGGCGACCCGGGTCTCGATCTCACCCCGCTCTACCGCGCCTACCACATCCACAAGACCCTCGGCCTCGAGGAGCGCTTCCGGCGTTATTACTTCGAGAACCGCAAGCTGCAGCTCACCTCCGACTTCCAGGTCTCCTCGTTGACCCCCTTCCTCGAGTCGCACCAGACCTTCTTCGCTCAGATCGCCGGCTTCTTTATCGTCGAGGATCGCATCCTCCGCACCGGCGGCGGCCTCATAGCCCGTCCCGACGTCGACGCCCTCTGGGAGACCGCCGTCACCAAGATGGTGTCGGTGCTGGAGGACCAGTTCTCCCGGATGCAGACGGCCAACCACCTCCTCCTTATCAAGGACTATGTCAGCCTCCTCGGCGTCACCCTCCACCGCTACCGCTACGCCGTCGACCCTCTTCTCGACGTTCTCTCCAAGCACCGCGACAAGTACCATGACCTCCTCCTCTCCGACTGCCGCCGCCAGGTCTCGGAGGCCCTCGCCGCCGACAAGTTCGAGCAGATGCTCATGAAGAAGGAGTACGAGTACTCCATGAACGTGCTCTCCTTCCAGATCCAGACGTCCGACATCACCCCGGCCTTCCCGTACGTAGCACCCTTCTCTTCCAGCGTCCCAGACCTCTGCCGCATCTCCCGGTCCTTCGTCGAGGACTCGATCAGCTTCATGTCTCATGGCGGGCAGCTCGACATCTACCCCATCGTCAAGAAGTACCTCGAGCGACTCCTCGGGGAGGTCCTCGACGGCTCCATCCTGCGACTCATCGAATCCGGGGGTCTTGGTGTCTCCCAGGCAATGCAAGTGGCCGCCAATATGGCCGTCTTGGAGCGGGCGTGCGACTTCTTGTTTCGCCATGCAGCACAGCTCTCAGGCATTCCGCTGCGCATTGCAGAGAAGGGAAAGAGGGAGTTCCCTTTGAAGAAATCTCGCGATGCGACTGTGGAGCTCTTGCTGGGGCTACTGAGGAAGAAGATCGACGATTTCTTGCTGCTGACGGACAGCATTAGTTGGATGGCGGATAGCCCACCTCCAAACGGGAATGATTACTCGAACGAGGTGTACATATACCTTGACACATTGGTCTCCACTGCACAGCAGATACTGCCCATCCAAGTCCTGCGGCGGGTGCTTCAGGGTGTCCTCTCCCATATATCTGACAAGATCATGGGGCTTTTCCTCAGCGACGCTGTCAAGAGGTTTAATTCGAATGCAGTAATGGGAATCGATGTTGATCTGAAGACGTTCGAATCATTTGCAGAAAACCAGTCTCACTTGTTTACTGATTCGGATGATTCGGGTGCAAACGAGTTGAAGCTTGCATTATTAGAGGCAAGGCAGTTGGTCAATCTGCTCATGAGCAACAACCCCGAGAATTACCTTAACGCGGTGATCAGGGAAAGGAGCTACAACAAGCTCGACCACAAGAAGGTGGTCGCCATAACGGAGAAGTTCAGGGAACCGTCAGATCGGCTGTTTGGAACTTTTGGTACGAGGGGTGCAAAGCAGAATCCGAAACAGAAATCACTGGATGCCCTAATTAAGAGACTCAAGGATGCTAGCTGAACCAGTTTGCTGGTAGAGTAAAATAAAAGGTTTCTTGTTTGTTCTTTTGCCCGTATTTATTCGTGTGTGTTACATTATGGTTTGCTATTCATTTAATCTCTACTCTGGTAAGTAAAACTATCATATTGCCCTCTAGATTGACTTTTTTGCCGTGCCATATCATTGATGTATCATGCAGCTTTGGTCTAATCTGACTTCAACCTGGATTGGTCGACTACTACATATGTGTTCTACTTGCAATGGGGCTTTTTTTTGACTTCGAGGTTCTGGCTGACACTATAGTTGTCTCCTGAGGTGAGTTTCTTGAGATTGTTTTGTTCTCAAGCCAAAAATTATATTGACTCAATTGTCGTGAAACACCTTCGAGGGTGTAATGTCTTGTTAGAAACCTTCGGCATGAGTAGTAGAATAGGATGTATCATTTTAGCCTTATGTTACACAATCAGTTGCTTGTACATTTCTATGCATAAATTCCAAAACATTTTTTCCTAATCTTTCTTGCAAAGACTAGATTCATATATATCAGAATAGAGAGTACTATCATTTGAGCATTCTGCTTTTCCAGCACATCCTCCGACTTTGAAGGGACAAGTTTGATCGGGTCAGTCATGAAGACTAATTTGGTATGGTCAGTAATGGGTGAATCTGCATGGTGTATTAGGATTGAGAATGTGGAGGACACATGATACTAAAATGGCAGGTACAAATTCTCTCTTAAGGAAACTAATGGGGATTGAAAATGAGTGAGAATTGCCATAGGAAAAGAATTAAATTCTCTCTTTATATACATGTATATTCCTGCTCATAGTGGATCTTTCTACATGTGTCTTTATCACTGCTCTGATCATCTTGTCATTTGCTGGATTTTGAAGAACACATGTAATCTCATTCTAGCTTATTAGTCTACTAGATGGACAACTGCTTGCAGTTCCAATGTTGTCATTTGCAAGTCATCTGTTCTGTGTGTGGTTTACTCTGATCTGTTCTGTCTGTCATTATGGGCAGGAATGGAGATTGGTATTTACTGGGAATAGACTTTGTTTCAGTATAGTGTTAGTTGCCTCCGTTGACCGTGGGGTCAATGTGGGTTCTTCTGCCAATGTCATTGCCTAGTCGACGGTCGCCGACTCACCATGTGGGTTCTTCTGCCAATGTCATTGCCTAGTCGATGGTCGCCGACTAGGTGAGTCGGTCGTATTATAATGGTCGTATTATAATGCTTACGTTATTACGTTTCCTATCATGTAGTAGTATATAAGATAAGGATCTAAAATTTACTGTAGAATTCCATCACAAAGTGCACATTCATTTCATTACTAATATTTCTGATCTTGAAGTTTACAAGGATGCACAAAGTTCAACTAAAAACTCATCATTCTCATGGATGTTTGCAATGCAAGCAGTGACAAGATACTCATTGGGACAAAACATCAAACACCTAATGGCAAGCGACGAAGTTGCAGCCTTTTGTCGCCGGAGCAAAACAACATCCATCCCTCTGCACAAAACTCCTATCCATATCGATCACAAACGTTCCATATTTATTACATGACTGATGTGAGAGAAGACTAAGAAAATGGAACTTTCTTTTTTTAAAGGGATAACCAAGAATTAGTAACTTAAAATATAAAGATTTGATAAGATTTCAAAAATAAGAATGTTTCTTAAAACTTCGTTCTTTCGACTTTTATAATCACTAATATTGAATCCCTCGACTACCTAATTAATAAATCATAATTTATAAAAAAAATAAGTATAAATTATAATATATATTAAATTCATGATGCATTTTGCTTTGGTTATTTTGAATTTTTCTCATAATTATTTTAAGAGACTAATCGTTTTCTTCAAATTTAATATGGTTAAGCTTGAAATTTATTATTTTGAAACTTGGGAGCATTCAATGCTACATCATTCTTCCCGGGTGAGAAAAAACTCACGATTTATCATCATTATTATCATGATAAATTGATAAATTCTGAATATTAAATATAGAGTGAGTATGAATATCATTCTTCCCGGGTGAGAAAAAACTCACGATTTATCATCATTATTATCATGATAAATTGATAAATTCTGAATATTAAATATAGAGTGAGTATGAATATCATTCTTCCCGGGTGAGAAAAAACTCACGATTTATCATCATTATTATCATGATAAATTGATAAATTCTGAATATTAAATATAGAGTGAGTATGAATATCATTCTTCCCGGGTGAGAAAAAACTCACGATTTATCATCATTATTATCATGATAAATTGATAAATTCTGAATATTAAATATAGAGTGAGTATGAATATCATTCTTCCCGGGTGAGAAAAAACTCACGATTTATCATCATTATTATCATGATAAATTGATAAATTCTGAATATTAAATATAGAGTGAGTATGAATATCATTCTTCCCGGGTGAGAAAAAACTCACGATTTATCATCATTATTATCATGATAAATTGATAAATTCTGAATATTAAATATAGAGTGAGTATGAATATCATTCTTCCCGGGTGAGAAAAAACTCACGATTTATCATCATTATTATCATGATAAATTGATAAATTCTGAATATTAAATATAGAGTGAGTATGAATATCATTCTTCCCGGGTGAGAAAAAACTCACGATTTATCATCATTATTATCATGATAAATTGATAAATTCTGAATATTAAATATAGAGTGAGTATGAATATCATTCTTCCCGGGTGAGAAAAAACTCACGATTTATCATCATTATTATCATGATAAATTGATAAATTCTGAATATTAAATATAGAGTGAGTATGAATATCATTCTTCCCGGGTGAGAAAAAACTCACGATTTATCATCATTATTATCATGATAAATTGATAAATTCTGAATATTAAATATAGAGTGAGTATGAATATCATTCTTCCCGGGTGAGAAAAAACTCACGATTTATCATCATTATTATCATGATAAATTGATAAATTCTGAATATTAAATATAGAGTGAGTATGAATATCATTCTTCCCGGGTGAGAAAAAACTCACGATTTATCATCATTATTATCATGATAAATTGATAAATTCTGAATATTAAATATGGAGTGAGTATGAATATTAGGAGAAGCTTCAATCGTACAAATATTATCATTAATTCTTTTGAGAATTCCGTAGAGACCAATTTTCTTCGCTTTGAGTTTATTGTAAGTTTTTACTAGAAAAAACATTCTCTTTTCAAAGAGATCCAAACTAGTTCTCATTCTTCAAAGATCATCACACGATGATACTTGTTGGCCTTTCTTTATAAAGTTGGTTGCTAGTTTCAAGCTTCTTTTTAGTGCTTCATAAATTTTTATCATGGTAATAGCAAAATCCTCTCCCTTTAAACTTAATAAAGGTGATTTAGGTTCTTTAGCAATATATAGATAATGTGGTAAAATACAACCATAAATAAAGGTTAGCAATATAAGAAGCATCCATGGTCTTTTTGTCAAGATTAAAATGTATCATTTTAGAAAATTGATCATCTGTACCTCCTCAAGTTTTTAGTAAATCAATCATAAAATCCATACTAATGTCTTCCATAAAGCATTAGGAATTAGTAAAGAAGTATATGCATAAGATTTTAAGTTTGCCTTTTTGAAGTTTAGCATATTTTGTACGTGTAACTTCTAGATAGACTATTGGTTAAACATATTTCACTTAAATGAGAAGTACTATTTTGTCTCTCTCAAAATGACCTCATAATCCACTACAGTGTAGTTCTTGGATAATACATTCTTTTAGAGAATATTTAAAAATGCAAAGTTGAGTTCGAGAAAATCATATTTAATAACATAATCTTCATGATAACTTTTTGTACTTAACTTTCATATTTCTTCAAAATACTCATTAAGTATTTCTTAATACTAAGAAGTATTAACAGAGTGCACATACTACCTCATTATATATTTTATTCTTATGCTTCAAGATAAAAATATACTTTTGTAAAAATATCACCCACCTTGCATGTCGCTCATTAAGACTTGCTTGAGAATTTATATATTTGAGAGCTTCAGAATTTAAGATATATCCTCTTTGGATCAAATAGGGTCTCCAATATTATAGTGCTTGAACAATAGCATAAAATTCAATATCATAAGTTGAATAGTTCTTTCTTGTATTATTAAGCTTTTCACTAAAGAATACAAGTAGATATTCAATATCATGACTAAGTACTCTACCAAAACCTACATGAGATGCATTACAATCAACTTCAAATATTTTTGAAAAATTATGTAATGTAACGAGCATGTTTATTGAAACACTCATTTCTTTATGTAATTAGTTAGATGAGCTCCAATAGTATTAAAATTTTAAATAAATCAACAATAAAATGATGCCAACCCATGAAAAACCGGAACATCTTATAGGGATGTTGGTGTTGGCCAAGTTTAGATAGCTTTAATCTTCTCAAAGTTCACTTGAATAAGAAAAGATGAAGCTTAGAAAAGCTAGGAGGTTATAAAGGAGCACTTATTAAGATTTATAGATAGCTTTTTTGCCTTTAATGTTGATAGGATAGTTCTTAAATGTTCAATATGATTAAGTTTGTTATGACCATAAATAAGAATATCATCAAAGTAAATAATAAAAAACTTCTTAATATAAGGACATAGAATTTGATTCATTACCCACATAAAGGTGATCGGAGTATTTGAAAGTCTAAATAACATAACTAGCCATTCATATAAACATTTTCGAGTCTTGAAAATAGTTTTTCATTCATCTCCTAGTTTAATATAGATTTTGTGATAACGACTTTGAAGATTAATTTTAGAAAAAATTTGAGAACCAACAAGCATATCAAACATATTATCCACACATGGAATAGAAAATTTATACTTGATGGTAATTCGATTGATAGATCAACTATCGATGCACATTCACTAAGTTTCATTCTTTTTTTTTGGAGTTAATAGAACTATAATGACACACAGGCTTAAACTTTCTTGAATATAACCATTGTGTAGTAGATCCATAACTTGTTCATATTCTTTTAAACTCATTCGATAGCGAAATTTATTTAGCAAGATTATTTCTGAAATTAGATTGATTTGATATTGAATGTCTCCGAGAAGACGTAGATCACTCGAAAGTTCTTTAGAACATGTCTTTGAATTCCTCCAAAATAGTTCCTACTTCACCAAGAAATTTTGTATGTTTGCATGCATTTTTTAATAACTAATATAAATACAACACCACTTTCTTCACTTTCTCTTATAAACTTATTTAAGAGTAAGAAATTTATTTCCCTACCTTTGGATTAAAAGTTTGAGAACAAACTCTTCTCGGCAAAAACATAATTATAACTTCATTGAATTTAAAAGTATATGTGTTCTTTCTGTCACCATGGATAACATGCCTATTATAATCTTAAGAGTCTTCTCAAGAGTATATAGCTAAATACTACATCACACCACATATCATCTTTATAATTTTTGTTGATCGAAAAAGAAATTAGGCATCAATTAGTAACTTATACCTCATTATCATTTTTGAACTATGTAATCCAATATGATTTAAGATATGGTTATGTCTTAAACTTGAGCTTGTTTACCAATACAATGTTCTTACAATTAACATTATTAACAATAAGAGAACAAATTTTGTCTTGGGACTTGCAGCTTGTCCTGAAAATATTATTTCATAATCATTTCTCATTAGAAATATTACTTGGAGTAGCAAGCACTATATGGATTACCAAACATTCACCTTTTTTAAGTGTAATTTCCTCGTAAGCCTCCTTGGGATATTCATTATATATTAATTTTTTAATACCTTCAAGTTATTCATTGGCATTTTTTTCTTATGCAAAATTGACTTGTGCATCAAGTTATCTATTTGAGTACTCATTCGTATAGTGTCCTACTTAGTGACTAGTGTGACTATTTTTTTTATGATTCCACTAGACTAGTATTATAATGAGTATGAGTCAGCTTTAGAAGAAGAATGTAACGAAATATTAGAAAACCTCTTTGCTTCAATCTAACAAGCTTTGTTTCGACTTTTAGTATTAATTGATAAGCATTAAATAACCTCCATAGTCATTGCATCTCCCCTTCATCTTGAATCATAATTCATAGGTTGTCAATATATTTTGTAATAAGTTATTCTTCAATCTTTTGAGTACTATTTTGGACTATCAACTTGTAGAATTCTTTGGTATAGTCAATTAGTCAATGATGATTTTGCTACTTTGTTAAAGATTGTTAAACTATGAAAAGTGAGTTTGAACATAATCAAATAGAATAAAATTTTTATAGAGTTGAGATTTTATCTTTCTCCCGGGATGAAATTTTTATCTTCCCTTAAAAAAGGCACATCTCTTGCATCTTATCCCATTAGATTGAAGTATAACCTCAAAGCCTTGCAATAATTAATTTTACTCTTCGATCTTCGAGTATTTCCTTGTATTTAGAGAATTTCTAAATGGTACTATACCAATCAAGAAACTCTTCATATTAAAATTAACCATGAAACTCTAACAAATTAATCTTAATGATGTCATTTACACAAAAAAAACCTATTCATGGATGAGTCTCCTATAGTTTCTTTGGATGCAAGGGGATTCATATCTTCGAATATATTACTTGCATAACTATAACTTGAGCCTCTAGAGTCATTGATTTCTTGACATATAAGGCACATAGTAAACTCTTCAACTTATCTCATTAATACTTCAATTTTTGTATCTCTTTCATCTCTATATGATTGCATCATTCTTTTATCATGTCACCCTTTGCCTCTTTTAGTTGTCATAAGAATGAAATACTTCGAGAGTATAACAAAGCTCTTATATTAACTGATGTGTAACAAAATAAAGAGAGACGAAAAGGGCGAGAAAGAAAAGTAAGATATGAGTGAAACAAAAGAACTCTTTTTTATTTTTGAGAAATAAATAGAGCTAGTAACTTAAAATATAAAAGTTTGATAAGGTTTTAAGAATGTCGCAACAATCTTCCTTCCTTTTTCAGATCTCTCGTACATTCAATCCTTCGGCCACCTAATTAATAAGTCATAATTTATAATACATATTAAATTTATAGTATTTTGTGCTTTTATAGTTTTAAAATTTTTCATAATTATCTTAAGATAAAAAAATATTTAATAAGGGTGAGCTTGAAATTTATTATTTTGAAACTTTGGAGCATGCTGATAAGCAACTCAAGTTACTAAGCTCCCAACTTTCTGTACTAATATTGATATAGGATTTAGCGAGTGAAGAGAGACACCTATTAGAGAAAGAATATATATATATATATATATATATATATATCATGGTTGAAACTTAATTAAACATGATTTTTTAGATATCTAAAAAATCTATATATCCTATCTCAAATAATTATGATTTATGATTTTATTTTATTATTATAAAACATGTTGGTTCATTACTTTGAACCTAAAGTGAAGGAGATATATAATAAGATTGTGGTGGATTTATTAGCTGGTTTTGATGAGACGGAGTTCAATAACAAAATGATAAACAAATGCAATGCTTTGATGAAGAAGTGCAGGGATTGCTATATATTTCTCACATCCTGTGAAAGTGCAGTGATGCTGTATTTTTCTCACATCCTGTGAATAAGTCATCAAAATATTGTTTTTGCAATTAAGTGTTTATTTCTTTTATTATCATATTTATATGTGCATTTATTAATGAACTACTCTATTTTTTTCACTGCAGGTTTTCACTGCCTTCCCAAAAAATGTGCAGCAGTGACAATTTGATTGCCACAACAGAAGCAAATTATTTCCCATAATACATAACAAGTTTGCATGATTTGCAACAACAAATACATGGTAGTGATAAGTTTGCATGTTGCTGCTGCTGCATGGAGATTGTTTTTGCTCATAGAGGCCAAAACTTTGAAGCCAGATTAAAATGTTGTCAATCTTCCAAATAGATGCTGCTTCATTCTCTCTCTCTCTCTCTCTCTCTCTCTCTCTCTCTCTCTCTCTATGGGGAACTCTGCACAGATTAGATTTGATGCAATCAGCAGACTGATGAACAGTTAGTTGTAACCTTAAAGAAGCATCTGAATCATACCAAGAGAATGCCTTTGGCTGCCCTGTCTGTCAGATAAGAACATGGCTTGAAAAGATTGCCATACAACTTGCTCCACTCCTCCAGCTTCTCACATATGTAGTTTGCTCCAAGGGAGTCAGCCCAGAACATGATGCCACCCCTGGTTTGCATCACAAGAAGATGAAGTCACTCTAATGGCAAAGCAAGATTGAAGCTTCCACTTATGCCAGAGATGTTCCAGAAACAAACCTGTAAGCTGGGAATCCCATGCCCATTACAGTGGCAATGTCTAGGTCTCTTGCCTTCACAGCGATTCCCTCATCAAGGATTCGACAAGCCTCGTTGATGACCGGGAAGAGAAGCATTTCTACTATGTCCTCATCTGGTATCTCCATCAGCTGTAGACAGTGTGAATTAACATCAAGTTTCAATGATCTCAAGCATCCTACACTTAGGTTTAGAGATTACGAGGAAGAACCTGAGGATTAGGAGTAACACTGGCCATGTTCCTTGACTTCTCAACATACTTAATGATCTCAGGATCTGGGCTGGCATTCCGCTTCTCATCATACTTGTAGAACCCCTTTCCGCTTGCTTCACCTGTTACAAAGTGATTCTGAACTTGTCATGCTACATGATGTGGTAAGAGAGATGAAGATATCAATATAGCCTTCAACATTCTTAAAAAATCTATATATATTATCTCAAATAATTATGATTTATGATTTTATTTTATTATTATAAAACATGTTGGTTCATTACTTTGAACCTAAAGTGAAGGAGATATATAATAAGATTGTGGTGGATTTATTAGCTGGTTTTGATGAGACTGGGTTCAAAAACAAAATGATAAACAAATGCAATGCTTTGAAGAAGAAGTGCAGGGATTGCTATATATTTCTCACATCCTGTGAAAGTGCAGTGATGCTGTATTTTTCTCACATCCTGTGAATAAGTCATCAAAATATTGTTTTTGCAATTAAGTGTTTATTTCTTTTATTATCATATTTATATGTGCATTTATTAATGAACTACTCTATTTTTTTCACTGCAGGTTTTCACTGCCTTCCCAAAAAATGTGCAGCAGTGACAATTTGATTGCCACAACAGAAGCAAATTATTTCCCATAATACATAATAAGTTTGCATGATTTGCAACAACAAATACATGGTAGTGATAAGTTTGCATGTTGCTGCTGCTGCATGGAGATTGTTTTTGCTCATAGAGGCCAAAACTTTGAAGCCAGATTAAAATGTTGTCAATCTTCCAAATAGATGCTGCTTCATTCTCTCTCTCTCTCTCTCTCTCTCTCTCTCTCTCTCTCTCTCTATGGGGAACTCTGCACAGATTAGATTTGATGCAATCAGCAGACTGATGAACAGTTAGTTGTAACCTTAAAGAAGCATCTGAATCATACCAAGAGAATGCCTTTGGCTGCCCTGTCTGTCAGATAAGAACATGGCTTGAAAAGATTGCCATACAACTTGCTCCACTCCTCCAGCTTCTCACATATGTAGTTTGCTCCAAGGGAGTCAGCCCAGAACATGATGCCACCCCTGGTTTGCATCACAAGAAGATGAAGTCACTCTAATGGCAAAGCAAGATTGAAGCTTCCACTTATGCCAGAGATGTTCCAGAAACAAACCTGTAAGCTGGGAATCCCATGCCCATTACAGTGGCAATGTCTAGGTCTCTTGCCTTCACAGCGATTCCCTCATCAAGGATTCGACAAGCCTCGTTGATGACCGGGAAGAGAAGCATTTCTACTATGTCCTCATCTGGTATCTCCATCAGCTGTAGACAGTGTGAATTAACATCAAGTTTCAATGATCTCAAGCATCCTACACTTAGGTTTAGAGATTACGAGGAAGAACCTGAGGATTAGGAGTAACACTGGCCATGTTCCTTGACTTCTCAACATACTTAATGATCTCAGGATCTGGGCTGGCATTCCGCTTCTCATCATACTTGTAGAACCCCTTTCCGCTTGCTTCACCTGTTACAAAGTGATTCTGAACTTGTCATGCTACATGATGTGGTAAGAGAGATGAAGATATCAATATAGCCTTCAACATTCTTCATACCTTCCCTCTTGTCTTCGATCATGACTGACATCAACATGGACTTGTAGACTCTTTCAGGGTAGCTCTGAAGGTATTGGATGCCAGAAGCTCCTGCTGCTCCAAGTCCAACAAGATCAGCAGCTCTGTAGAGACAATACGATTAAGGTTAAGAAACAATGTGAGAATCCACATTATGATGACTGGTGTTTGTTTATGTACCTGAAGGGACCCATTGGCAATCCAAATTTGGTGCACGCATGATCGATCTTATACACATCAAGGCCATGATCCACAAGCAATAGTGCTGACTGAGTGTGAGCAAAGAGCATCCTGTTAACAGCAAAGCCAGTGCAGTTCCTAACTACAATGGGTGTCTTGTGAATCTTCTCGGCAACATCCAGGAGATCTACAACAACTTGTGGTGATGTCTTCTGTGTACGAATTATTTCTAGCAGTGGCATGTCATGAGCAGGACTGCAATAGACACAGGTTTGGAAGGAGATCAGAGACCGAAAAAAAAAAAGCTATTTGCAGGGAGTTCACGAGAGAAGAATTTGCACAGGATTTGCTTTGTACACCTGAAGAAATGTGCCCCTACGATACGATCTTGAGACTTGGTTTCTCCTCCAATTAAGTTGAGATCGATTGTTGAAGTGTTACTGGCGAGTATACAGTTTGGAGAACAGTGTTTCTCAAGATCAGCAAATATTTGCTGTTTTAGGTGAAGATTCTCAGAAGCTGACTGTAATGACAAGATATCAAGGAAAAAAGATGAGAATTAATTTATGTATGTATCGAACAAAAAAAGGTGGTAGGATAAAAAAAAGGAGTTCTTTGATTTCTTGCCTCAATTGCCATATCCACATCTTTAAACCTTTCATAATCCAACACACTGGTGAGTAAAGAGAGTGCCGTCTCACATTTTTCATCATTCAATTTTCCTTCATTGACACAATTCTGCAAATTGTCTGAGAAAAATATTGCAAGTAAGAACTTGAAATTTTCCATGAAAACCTGTATAGACCTCCTGAATGCTAAAAATCTAACCTTTAACTCTGCCAATTGTTGATTCTAAGAGGTTTTCATCTTCTTCTTTAAGTATCACGTGGTAATTGTTCAGTATCAGCGCAGTTGCAATTCCAGAGCTTGTTAAACCTCCTCCAACAATGCCAACCTTAGCAATTTTCCTAGGCTTCAGACCTGAGTCAGTGATCCCAGGAACCTGTCAAATGCAATCAAGAAAACATGTCAGCTATGTTAGAAAATGGAAACATGGCTTAGATTAAGTGAGATGCTGTGGCATAAATAGCCTTTGTGGCAGAACTTGAAACAATGCCAAGAAACATCAGTGGCACATCAAACAACTAAATCAAAGGGATCCTTAATTTGCACCTTTGTGGTTGCTCGCTGTGCAAAGAGGAGATGAACCAAATTCTTGCAGGTGTCAGTGAAAAGAAGTTCTAGGAAAGTGGTTGATTCCTGCAGTGAGAATGCACATATTAGCAGCTGCTGTAAGGTATCATCAACCATCTTTTACCGGGAGAATTAAAGCTAGTTCACCTTCCAAAGTCCGGCACGAGGACCTGAGACGATACCCTCTTCGATCACATCGATACACACCAAAGGGAATTGGACATTGGGAGATCGCTTTCGAGCTTCAACTCTTGCAGACTTCAACACTTCCCTGGCCTTCTCCAGGGGTTCCAACTTGTCTGTTCTGTAAAGATTCTTGATCCATGGTTTTCTGGACTCTGCAATATCCAGAGCCCAATGCCGAGCTGTCTCCACCAATTCATCAGGTGAAACTATGGCATCCACAAGACCCAGTTCGTAGGCTTCCTCTCCTCCAATTCCCTTGGACAACTATTGGGAGTGATCAGAACTTAGTTAGATGAAGAAAGAACTCCATTGATGAACAGTCCTAGGTAAAAAGAGAAACACTTTTACCAGAAGCATTTCAAGTGCTTTGGGAAGTCCAACAATGCGCGGAAGCCGCTGCGTTCCTGAAGGAACTCAGGAGTTAGCACACAGGATTAGAGAGTTACAACATATATAGAGTGATACCTCCAAGCCCTGTGATGAATCCAAGAGTGAGTTCTGGTAAGGCTATTTGAGCAGCGGCCGTAGAGATGCGCCCATGACATGCCTGAGAGATTGTCACAAAGAAAATTATACTTGAACCCCGATAACAAGTAGTGGATGCAGGTGTAAACATGAATCCAAGCGCATACCATCGAGATTTCCAGCCCACCACCAATGACTAGCCCGGTAATGGCAGCCACTGATGGTTTTCTTGCAGCTGATGACCAAAACAGAGATGCAAAACTTCTCAGTGGGAATCAGAAAGATCATAGTCATGGACAGACAAAAAGAGGTCACAGAAGTACCTTCGAAGATATCGGTGACGACATCGATCGCAAAGTAGCCAACTTTAGGTTCAGGTTCTGCAGAAGAAAAGGTTGCCATGACGACAGGCAGAAGCAAGTCACAAGGAAATCAATATTGCAACAATAACTTGGCTTACTCTGTCCATTGTTGCCCCCTTGAAGGTCCTCAAAGCCAGCGATGTCGAAACCTCCAGAAAAGTTCGGACCTTGACCTGCTTGATGAGCGAATTCGTGAGTCGACACTCTCAGAATCAGTAAACCGGAGCATGTTTGAGGTTGCACAAACCTGTGAGAACGATGGCTTTCACATCATCCCTACGCATAGCCTCTTCATAGTTGGCTTTCAAGTTCCACATTACTGTAACAATGGCAAAGAGAAGAGCGTCGAATTAAGAGAAACAGTAAATTAGAGCTTCCTGCATTCCTGTGACCAACTTTTGTGTTCACGCTATCTAAAACTCGGATGCAGATGAGTTCTTAGATCACCGAAGAATCTTTATCATGATACGATTCCAGTGTACGAGTTCCTAGAGAAATAAGGTTCGGAACATAATTCTCGTGTTTATCGGTTAATGGATCCGTATCTTGGATCCTATTAATCTGATCCGGATCCGCTGGAAGCACATGGTCGGTGGGCCCACTTTTAACGACCAGTTGGAGCTGGACAGCTGGACCGTGGGCTTGCAGTGGCCGGCCGCCATGATTCGCGCAGGCATGATTGGTCAGTGCGGTCGCGCCAACGGAAAAGGAAGTCCAAACCGCCTGTTGACCGCCGGACGCAGTGCGATCGAAGAGAGAGGGACTACTCGAATGGCAGAGATGGTAAGCCGGCGAGGGGCGTGCCATCTGGCAGCCGCCGAGGCGGAGACGTCGGCCATCTCTCCCAAGTCTCTCGAACCCTTGCAAAAGCTTACTCGAGGTGCCCGTGAAGTGCAGTTTGTTCGCGTTAAGGAATAGACAACGGAACTGCTTTAAAAGTCGGGACGGCACTGGATACTATTCTCATCCTGCGGTACACGTGACACGTCAGAGAAGTCAACCGGTTTTAAGTATTCTTGGTTTACTGTACTTACAGTTGTGGATTTGCATTCCATCTTACACTATTTCCATCGAGTGATAATAATAATAATTTCAAGAAAATAAACTACATGTTTCCTTGGGACAATTTCTTGCGAGTCTATTCTATGACTTAAAGAAGAGAGAGAGAGGAGTTTAGAATTGTGATATATATACACCAATAAGCTGTGTTTAAATGGTGATAAGCTGAAACCAATAGAAATGGTGTGGCTTTCTCAAAGACATCCGTAATGAACTCAGAAAAGAATAAGAAGTGGTAATAGACGGAGGAGGATGAATCACCATCGAAGGACAGGCAGTTGATGGGAGGATTAATGATGGTGATGACGGCGACACCGTCGGCTCCCACCTCCATCTCCGTCCTCGCCATCTTCTTCTCCATCTCGGCCGTCTCCTGCAGCTCTTCGTCTTGCTTTGCCTTCGTTTCCGTTGCCTCCATGCCCTTTATAATGTATGGGGTGCAAGTGCAACTGCAGGCCTTGGAATTATTTTTCCATTCTACTGGTGTTATCTATTGTTGACGGATTCTGATACTGACAGGCACTGCTTACTGGTTGAGGTTTCATGCCGATTAACGTAGGACTATTACCGGGCATGGTTAACTTTTTATATCGTACAGTGAAAATCTTTTCAAATCACTAAAATCATTTTCCTTGAGAAAATACATCAATCTAAATTTTTGCACGCATCCTTCTCGATTCTGCTAAGCATAAGGGTCGAAAGGAAGCTTTGTTTCAGGTTTTCAAGTGAGTCGATGATTCATGTAATGTAAGTCAAACTATGAATTGCATGCACCTTGATATTAGAACTAACTGGACAGAATATGAGTTTAGTGAATCGAAACAAAGTAAAGAAAAATTGCAGTCCCTTTCAGTCCAAGTCAAATTATGAATTGCACTGTGATAAATGAGACGAAGAGGATCAATCCATAGGTAGGTATGCAAGCAAGCAAACTCATTGCTACCTACCACCTATTTGTATCTTCTCTCTTGACTGCAGCAGCAACTTCTCCTCTTCTTTATCGCTTGCGAGTGCTCTCCTCAGACCGCCACCGCAGCTGACAACGCCGTAAGGAAGCAGCCAACTTACAAGCTCGTCTTTCTGCATGCATATGACTCGAAAATACATGAGGATTACCACAAAATTACGTGCGTTGACGAAAGACAATTCATGACTGGTCTTAGCATCAACTTGCAGAGTTGCGTGATAAAGCTTTCCTGCACAGCATGGAATCGTTCACCCATCTCTATCTTGTTGAGATGGAGGTTGGAGTAGGTGAAAATACATGAGGATTACCACAAAATTACGTGCGTTGACGAAAGACAGTTCATGACTGGTCTTAGCATCAACTTGCAGAAAGTTAGAGTTGCGTGATAAAGCTTTCCAGCACAGCATGGAATCGTTCACCCATCTCTATCTTGTTGAGATGGAGGTTGGAGTAGGTGAGTATAGTGTAGACTATTTCATTCAAAGGTATCATACTCATACAGCTTAGAGATAATGGACAGAGAAGAGTGTTGGTATTATATGTACTATACGAGAAACCAGCTGGTTATGAATGCACACAGTAATGGAAGGTTGGGTTTGACTCCAAACAAAGAAGAAAACGATGTAGAAATGCCTATATATTAGGTGTGATGCATATATATTAGGCTACTAAGAGCATATATATTAGCGTCCGCCAAATAGATATTGGTTTCGCGTTCCCTATTTTTCCATCTTTTACGGCCACCATTTTGACCAGGAAACAACTCCAAACAAAGAAGAAAACGATGTAGAAATGGATATTGGTTTCGCGTTCCCTATTTTCCCATCTTTTACGGCCACCATTTTGACCACGAAACAACGTTTGAGTTCATTCGTTGACTTACGCTGCCACAATGGACCGGTCAACGGATTTTGCGCCACGGCACTGCGCTAAATTGGGCGTTGAATAGAGGGACAGGTTAGAACGTGGTGTGCCTCGCGAGCTCGGTAGAAAGCAACCCCAAAGGATTAGAGACGGCATGACCTGTTGATCTTATCAATGATAGTTTGCATGCAAATTGGAGTAGCTAATGCGAACCTTAAAGCTAATAATGTAAAGAGGTGGACTCCCACAAGGCCGGCCTTATTCTATGTGCCACTATGACCAAGCTTGTCAATGTGTGAATATATAACTATGTATGTGATATTTGTATATAAGTTGATGATAGTTGACCGCACAATTATAATTCGAAGGATGTCACGTCATATGAGTCTTCGAAAAATATGATTAATATATATATAGTACTGATCATGTGGCAAGTCCATTATGTTTATATTATTTTTATGTAGCATAGTTGACTAATACCACTGGTTAAGGATAAATAGTATTGATTAATAAGATAATGAGAGCCTAGTTTGGAAAAGATATAGATAACTATTTTTTGAAAGATTTTTTTGTGTGTGACCTCTTAAAAACATCAATAGGGAAAAGTATTGATAATCTTTTTTCTTTTGTAATTTTGGACTCATTAGTGAATTTATTTGAAATTTAATCAGTAATCGAAGTTGTTGATTAGCCACTTTTTTAAATAAATATTGAAGTCATATTTTTAAATTTTAAAAGGAAATTTGAGGTTTATTATTCATTATGTTTCGAAATATGAAATGTGAATTCTCATATGCATTATGAATTGAAATATGAAACAAATGCATCAGAATACACAAAGTCTATAGTATGACTATTTTCCTTGAATAGATACAATTTTATCTACATGTAGATAGAAAGTATGGACTATTATATATTTTTCGTTGAGACAATTATAAGTATTAAATTGAATCTTAAATTATTTTTTTAGAAATAAAAAAGTATCTCAAGTTAAAATTTTAAAAAAATAAAAGAGGTGAAACATCTCTCCGAGATACATAAGATTTAAAAAATAGTAATACTATCTACCTTAATAAATATAATTGTTGATTGATTCTAATTTAGATGATTACTATTTTTATAATTCTCTTTATTATTTAAAATTTTATTTTTTTTAAATAATATTTCTAAATGATCATTTTACAAATCGACTTAAATATCATCATCTTCTTTTTTTTTTTTTTTTTTTCTTCTCGACGACAATATTGACGAAAACACCAGATTATGGGAAAAAAAGACAAGGGTAAAATCTGTATTATAAGAATGGTAAAAAATATATAAATTTTTTTTTATTATTTTAAAAAGAATTATTAATAGTATAAAGAAGCTGTGAATAATAAGCTTATTAATTTATACTAATATTATATTTATATTTTTTTGGTACATTTAAAGGATAATATTTTTTTTAGAAGAAACCTAGGAAAGGTGTCACTTGTTTATAGGCCAGCCTGGTTGGGGCCCAATAGCGTCCATTTCTAGGGCGAAGCGTAATTGATCGGTCCTTTAAAAGGCCCGCCGCGACGAGAAGCGTCTCGCATTTCAAGAGGCAGTAGGAGAGGGAAAGGCTGGGGCTGAAGCAGCAGATTATGGCGGGCTAGAGATGAAGGTATCTCTCACCCTCCGATTCTCCATCTCGCTTCCTGTTCTCCGAGTTGCCTTGTCTTCTCCCTTGATGCCGAATTCTGTTCTTGTTGTTGCTGCTCTCTTTCTCCCTTTCTTATGATCTGCTTAGGGCAAGAATACACTTGCGAGTTGCTTGGTACGTTGATTGCATAAGCAGGAGTGGATTTGTTCTGCTTAGTTCACGATATGCCATTCTTTAATCTTCTTTCCGCGTTCTTGTTCTGGTTGATTCATAAGCGGTATACTAATTCTCCCTATGGACTAGGAAGATGCAATTATTGCAGAATTTCGGTTATTCAACTAGTGAGATGCTGTCATTTTGGTTTTCATTCTTTATAAGGAGGATCTACATATCTTGTGCGAAGTCCATAACATGTATTCTAGATCTTAATGCACAATCATGGAACATCCCTGGAGAGTTTGCTTCTGATCTGACTTCCTAGATACAGAGACACCTGCGGTTGCAGTTCACTTGTTATTTTGGTGGGCGATTTCATCAGATAATAGAGGGTTTACAAGTTGTAACATGTTATCATGTTTATGAGAAGAATTTTGTATACAAGCCTAAAAGTTTGGCAATGTTACCCGAGGTTCATTAACTATGGTATCTTGATATACTTCTTGATGGCTTGATGGTGCTTTTGTTCCCAGGTTTTGACGTTCCAATACCCAAACTGATTGTCTTGTTAGGATTCATCATTGTAGAATGCCTGTGCTGACTGACATAATCTTCTTGAATGACTTTGTAGTATGCTGCATCATTTGTATATTGGAACTGCCACATTAAGTTCAAGGGCTATGATGTATCCACTGTCAGCATATGTGACGCTTGCAATATGAATATTTTACCATGAGAACTTTTTTAGGAAGTTGTTCTATCCTAAATTCTTGCATGCTCTTCATTTTCTCCTGCAATGGAAACCCTTGTCTTGCCCTGTTTCAGTAAAGTTTCTGTAAATATCAAGCTTTTGATTACTATTTGTGCAAGGTTAAGTTGATCTCCAATGCCTATCCTTGCCTTCTATCTTGCACAGGTCTATTCCAAGTCTACCAAAAATACAGAATAGTTGTTTCATTATCACAATAAAAATCTTGAGAAAATAAGAATCTAGGATGGCTTTTAAGAAATTTGACAGTCTGCTTCATTTTTTCTATCTAGCTTCTTGAATATTCATTGTAGGCCGTTATATTCAGAAGTTATCTTGAATATTCACACTTGTATGGTTCTACTCATTTACCTTGAAACATTGTTCTACAGTAGATTGGTGCCATAAGGTTTGCTCATTAAGCTCCTCAGACCAGTATCTTCTGGCTATTAATATGTTACATTTGTGAGTCCGTATAACTACGACAGTTAAACCTAGAATGCTTGAACACATAAGACTATGCATATTTAATCTACCTAAGCACATACCATAGGTGATTAACTTTCCATTACAATCTCTGCAACTCTTTGAGGTGCCAGCAATGTTTATTTATAATATTTTTTTCCTAGGCCATTTTTACAAGTTTTCTGCTTATTTGAGTAACATTTGTACCAATCAAGCAGGTGCTAGACCTTTTTGCTTTTAGTCTATTGATCTTTCCTTATCTTTCACCACCTGAAAAGCCTGAAGAAGGCCTTCTATGTTGCATTTTCTTTTGTGTTAGTTTTTAAAGGTTCCAAAGATGATTTAGACAGACAAATGCATCCACATCATTGTTGATATCCTTGTGCATGCTAGTAATCATTTCCTTGCCTTTCCTTGGGCCTAACTCATATATCTATGTTTTGATTTCATTTTTGTTTCTAATCAATCCTGTTACGACGGTACATTTATTTTATTTCTAACTTCAAAGCTTGTGGCAGCAGCAAAAGTATTTTCATGATGATCAGCCAGATTTCTTTAAAATTCAATTTATCAATTGAGTTCTTTCTTAAGCTATGATCCTTCGAGTTAATCCTTTCATATTTTACTAAGCCACTTTCATCCCTTCTCTTTGAATAAGCTGAAATATTGATACTGGCTTCGCTAAAGCTTTGTTCATACGAATTGATAAAACACTTTATTTAATGCATCTGAATATCCATTCAAAGAAACAATAAATCTGGACCTGTGCATGACTGACTTGATGTACTATGCATTCTCTGTGTAGTTTGTTTATAGTAGGATATCTTCAAATTGCGAGCTCAGGTTAAATTCTTCACAAGTTTACTCTATTCCACAACCAGCTGCAAGTCGGGTTTTTTTTTTGTTTGTTTTCATATGGATGATAAGCTTGTCAATAGAAGTTATCAATCATGTTTAGTGAATACTACACATTGTAATAGGATGTTAGAAGTGCTCTTAAATGCGGTTTAGTGGGAGTAAGTGCCGCGTCCCCTAAAGTAAGCTTGAAATTTCGCACATTAAGATTATGACAACGGTTGCTTTGCTTATATTTTGTGACGACTAATGAGTGAAATACGTGCTTGCAGGTCACTGAGAATGTTACACGTACCAATTGAAATTAAGCATGATAAATTAGATATCCACAAAAGCAGCCCGAAGTGGACACCACACATCCAGCGCTGGTAAATAACATCATTCGCCTTTGTTATCTCCGCATTTTAAGCCGGCTTAGATGACTTTCTCATGGCTCTTCATTGGATGTGAAAAAGTTGCAACTATTCTAGTCTGCAATCAAGAGTCTATTCTGCAATCAAGAGCTAACACTTGCCCTGCAGGAACATCATGGCTATTGTTAAATGCAGTATCAGTGCACTCCGCTTTGGAGCTTTCCAAGACGAGTCTGCAAGGTACGTCCTCATCAATTCAATTTAAAGCGATGGTAGTCATTAATTTCTTGAAGTATGTGACTCTTCAAGCTGATGCCTGATGCCCAGTTAGAAGTAGAAACTAAGATCGTTAGCCTTGTGACTGCAATGAGCCGAAACCGACAAAACAGAGTAGAAGTTCCAGATTTATATTATGATTTCCTCGCAACAACATATAAAAGAAAAACTAAGTTGAAAATTCTGAGGGCTCGAAAAATGGATACTGGGATCCATCCGACGATGGATCTCGAGGATCAATTCAAGATAACATGGTTCCAAATTTAGGATGCAAATACTCTAACCTACTACTTGTGTCACATAGTAGACGATCGGTGTTATGCTTTATTCTCCTAGTGGCAGCGATAGGTGACAGAGAAAGAGGCAAAATTGGGTGGAAAGATAGGCAGCAGGAGATTAACCATCGAGTAGCTGTTGCTCTCGTTACCCTTCGTGCGCCTACGTATTGGGCTTTGAGTTTGGATAAGGTAGTGCTGATACGTACATAGACACTTGTTGATATCGTAATACTTTGAGGCTACTTTCACTGATATAGAGTAGGGCAATCTTGAACTAAATAGCTTGAAATGTGGATTACACCAGTCCGAGGAGGGTATTTTAGCCTGCAGGAAGCTTCAGAAGAGTGACCAACACTTATATTGTTCTTTACATTTATATCCTCAAAATGTTACACTGCTCACGATGGATACAGATGTACTGTTCGTGAGCTGGCATCTCCGTTTAGCCTATTTTATATAGATCGTCTAATAAAGCAACTAGATGATGTGACAAAAAGACCAAGATAACCTTAAAACCTGCACTCCTTTCTCCCCGGACCAAAAAGAAAGAAAAAAAACGGAGGGTAATTCTGTCAAACCATAATATGATTAAAAAACACCCACTGCTGTTCTTCCTCCCTACCCTGCTTCTAGTAAGCAAACCCACCGGCCAGCGCCCGTTCGCCGGCGGCCGCCCTCGGCCGGCGGCGCCCGGCCCGGTACTTTCCATCGGCCGCGGCAGCGGCGGCCAGGGAGCAGTGATCCCTCTTTCCGCTCTCCTCGTCCATAAATATCTGCCGGCACCGGCACTCCTCGCTGCAGAAGGCTCGATCCCCTCTGAAGTAACATTAAGCCAAAAAGCAGCTAAGTAAAACCCCCCAGAGAGAGAGAGAGAGAGAGAGAGCAGTGTTTCTGTTCCCCGAATAACCCACTCAGGGACACTCCGGGAACAGAACGAACTGAAAAAGAGAGAAACTTTTCTTTTGTTCCTGACCTGTACATGTAGATATCCTGGCCTTCTTGAAGTTTTCTCCTGCAAAGATAGCAGTATTCCAAGAAAGTGCTTCCTTGGATAGAAGAAGTGGGAGCAGCAGAGAAGGAAGAAGAGTTCTTGAGGACGGAAGTTTTGCTCACGATCCGGGTGTCTTTTGGGAAGGCCCTTTGTTCTAAGAGAACACTTAAACCCGCCATTTACTACTACCGGTATGATGGTTTCCCTTCTCTTCTCTTGTTGTGGCGGGGAGTGGTGGGGTACTTAAAGGAAGACGACTGCGTCTGCTGCACCGCAGGAACACGGGGAGGTGGAATGCAGGCTTCTACAAGGATCTAGGGCATGGTCGCAGCTGTGTCGTAAAGTGTGAACTATTGCAGTGACTATGCACTTTGCGCTGATTTGATCGGAGGAGCTTGTCGAATTAGGAAGTGATTGATACCCTCCCACTTGTGATTGGATGCTGCACTTGGAAAAAGAATAGGGATCAAAATAGTTGGGGTTTGCCACAGGGAAAGCAAGCTGGAAATCACTAGCACCTGGTTTTAGTGGTCTCTGCACTGTTTTTTAATGCATTTCCTGCGTGTTTTCACCTTGATTTTTAGAGTTTGGTCTCTATCGTACGTCTTAAATTGCAGAAAGAGATTTGATGCCGGTAGGATCCGCTGCGGATTTTATTTTCCACTGATCAACTATTGGATTATTCCGGATATTAAATTGGAAAGTCCACTCTTAGATTAATCCAACTCGGAAGAATTCTTATACCTCTCGTATATATACCATCTCGATTGATGGAAATCCATGGTGAGAAGAGTATCCATCGTACACGAGAAGATTTAGATTCTGATGTTTGTGGTGAACGGGATTTACCGTGCATGCTTATTGTTAATATAATAATGTGCGATGCTTCACGTGGCGGTGGTAACGATGATCGGATGGATTTCCATGATCTTTCTCATAAGATATCAATCCACATTAACTTTGGCTTTGGTAGGTTGCCTCATTTATATTCTTTATACTTTCGAGGATCATGTTTCCTCTTGTGTGAGCAACCAGTGTTGCTGCACCTAATGTACCATCGCAGCGTGGTAGATGCCTTGCTCTTGCAGTTACCTTTTGTGACCAAATTATTTGCTCTCCATTGCTTAAAAAATACGTCGACATGTGACCAAACCATCACACCCAAATGGCCAACGCGTGTCCCAGCGTAACAGCTATAGAACCGCTTCGTTGAGCGTGCATAGTGAAGGAGGATATCTTGTTAGGGTCTATAAAGCCCCTTTTTTTTTTTTTTTTTTT
>LVTN01000126.1:216411-369872 GCA_001649415.1 Musa itinerans | reverse complement strand
ATAAATCCCCTTTTTTTTTTTTTTTTTTTTCTTCTTATTGATAAGATGAAAAACGATAAATGGTTCCCATTTCTCCTGTCGTGAATGTTGTTGTTTTTCTTCCTGAGCTTGAGAGTTAGAAATTTGCAAGTAAATGCGTAAGAATAAGGATTGGATGGGGATCGGCTATGATACGCCATCAAGATTACCTAAGTAGGTGGGAATAGGCCAAGGCAAGGGAGCATGGGAAGAGCATCAGAAACAGGTGAACCAGAGGATGGAGTGAATGGAACGCAAGGACGCATGCATTAGTGGGGTTTACTGGCTCGTCGTGCTCGCTGCTCTCCGCGTGTCCTCTGTAGTTGTGGTACCCTCATCTGCCACCCTTTGATGGGGGTGGGCCCACAGATACGGTCCATTGATCCTGTTCCCTACGTGGCACTTCTATCTCTGCCTTAAAGGACAGTGGTGTCATTACCAACACAACCAAGGAATCTTGTACTATAAAAAATCACCTTTTGTATGCATTGGTAGCTGCATTACCTCTGATCATATCTCTGGGGAAAAGAATTAGGGGCAATACTTTTCGTATACAATATAAATTTGGTGATCGTATTCAGACGATCTAAGTCCATCCGATTGCTAGTGGCTCTCAGGGGAGATGCTGCCTGTAGCTTTGGTATGATACGTATGTGCGTTACATCTTAAGGGAGCTTCGATACACTGGTTGGGTTAGCTACTGTTTTCGTATACAATATAAATTTGGTGATCGTATTCAGACGATCTAAGTCCATCCGATTGCTAGTGGCTCTCAGGGGAGATGCTGCCTGTAGCTTTGGTATGATACGTATGTGCGTTACATCTTAAGGGAGCTTCAATACACTGGTTGGGTTATTAGCTACTAAAGATGTTACCTACTTGGAATGTTGCTTCCATTTAATCTGTAAACGCAGCTATCAAGCATCTATGCTTATAGGAACATGTTGTGGCCTATTATATTGTAAACACATCTACGAGCATCTATTCCTTGAGGAAAAGAGAACATGGTCTCCACCATAAAGAAACAGAGTGGGGTGACTACTTAAATAGGTCTATCGTTCTCAAAGACGAGGCAGAAATCAGTTCTGTGCGGCTTTACTTGCGCACCGAAGAGAGGGACAAGATGGGGATGTCTGCTTTAGCAGGTGACTAAAGGGTTGGATGAGGTTCGATCACAATCGAAAATTAGGAATAGAGAGAAGAAAGGGAAATGGAGACTAGATCATCCGATGTTCATTTGTTAATTGGATCGAAATAACTTACCTTCTCTTTTTTTCTTTTTTTTTTAAATGTCAAATCGGGAGGAGTCTCACCAGTTCGTATTGGAGAGTTTTGCTTCGATTCACTCATTTCAACTCTCCTCATCTCATCATCTCAATCGCCATTCCTCTCCCACATCATCCCATTTTGCATATTTCATTATCATGAGTGGGGCTGTAAGGATGGACGATCAAGATGTGATGCAGTGAGTGAACGTGGATAAGGATACGATCGAAATACGTAGGATTAAATTTCTCCCTAGGCATTGGAGAGATTCCTGCAGTAATTTTAAGGAGGAATTTTTCTAAATAGTGTTGCATCAATCCCTAACAACACTAGCTACGAGAAATTCTTATGTGGGTTGGCTTTATACTTTCTTCACGGTCCCCCTCCCCCACCCACTATCTTGGGAACATACTTCAAACTCATGACAATTCTCTTTGGAACTTCAACAAAGAAAGGCATGGTCCCAATTCTCCACCACCGGACTCCTGTGGCAGGTTCTTCGGAAACTCGATAGGAAACCGTCTTTGGGACTACTTGCCCACCCACCCCACCCCATGGCCTTGAAATGTGTACGTCGGGGCGCAGGATTAGCTTGTCATTAATTAATAGCCGCTTCAAGGTTGCGCGCAGCTTCTGGAGCAGCCCTCATGCTGGCATCACATAGTTAGGTAGGCACACATCGCATATTATATACATTATTAGTTCATCCTTCGTTCCCATATCCAAGCATAGTCTTCCTCCTCATGGCTGCAACCCTTCTCCTTTGAGCGTGGCCTTTTCTTCGTATTCCCCTTCCCGTCCGCGTCCGCCGCTCCCCACCAAGTCCACAGCCTTGGAGGCCTCCCTCACCCAGTCCATGTTGCGGATCAGGTACACCACCGGTAACGCGCATGCAACTTGGGCCGTCAGTAGCCCAAGGCTGAGGCCTAAAAAGCCCAAATCCAGCCGAAAGGCCAGCAGTAGCGCCACCGGCGCCCCAACCAAGTAGAAGGCGTAGAGGTTGATGGCGGCGGCCACCGACGGCCGGGCACTGCCGCGGAGCACGCCGCACCCGGTCGTCTGCGGGCAGTTAGCGAGCTCGCACAGCCCGATCACCGGCAGGACGGCCTTGGTGAGCTCGAGCACCTCCTCGTCGCCGGTGAAGACCCTCCCCCACGCCTCCCTCCCTACGGTGGCCCACAGCAGGCTGATGCATGAGCCTGCCGCCGCCAGGCCCATGCCCACCGCCGCCGCGGTCTGCGCCCTCCTCGGCCGACCTGCCCCGAGCTCGTTCCCGACGCGGGCGGAGACCGACGTGCTCAGCGTGGTCGGGAGAGTGTACATCAACGACGTCGTCTGTATGACGATGGCGGCGGTGGCCAGGCTGACGCGAGGGTTGCCGAGGTAGCCGGAGGCCACCGTCATCAGCTCGTACCACCACCACTCCAGACACACAGCCAAACAGCTCGGTAACGCCAGCCGGATCAACGAGGCCCACTCCGACCACGGCTCGTACGAAGAGCGGGTCGTGGGCGAGCTCGGGATCGGCAGGTACACCGCCTCGTCGGCCGTCCGAGAGGAGACGACGCAGGCCAGGAGGAGGAGGAGGAGGGTGTTGAAGTCGGTGAGGCACGTGGCAATGGCAACGCCGGGCACGCCAATGGCGGAGCTAAGCGACGCCGTGAGGGGGACGTGGATGACGACGGCCAGCGACATGCACCACATGAGGGGACACGGCGCGCCCTTGCAGCGGAAGTAGACGCGGAGGGGCTGCAGGAGGCTGTTGGCGAGGAGGTCCGGGAGGGCGAAGCGGCAGTAGCAAGCCGCGACACGGGCGACGTCGGAGTCCTGGCGGACGACGCGCATGATGGGTCGGAGGTTGATCCACAGGAGGGCGATGGGGAGGGAGACGAGGAGGAGTAGGAGGATGGTGCGGCGAAGGGCGCGGGATGCCAGGGAAAGGTTGCGGGACCCGAAGGCCTGGCTGCAAATTGGCTCCATGCCCATGGCCAATCCGGCCAACACCGAGTAGCCGGTGACGTTGGTGAAGCCAACGGCGAGGGCGCCGCCTGCGAGCTCCAGGCGGCCCAGCCGGCCCATGCACGCCACCGACGCCATGCCCTTGATGTAGCTCACCAGATTGATGACCGTTAAGGGGAGACCGATGTCCTTCATCCTCTTCAACTCCTCCGATACCTACCATCGAGAACATGAGCTATATGTCTCTTAATTCTTTTCAAGAAACAGAAACACTATTGCTTTCTGTGTTTTTTTTTATAATAATTCAAATAGAAATTAGTACTTTCAAGAAAATGTCCAAAAACAGACATTAGACTACCAAACATTCACTCATCCTGCATCAGTCTATAATCTTTTTTGGATTTCTGAAGAAGGAAGCATCGTATTCTTAGCTTAGCGAGTGGAGCGCAGTACCTCTGAAATTGTCAGGCACTCGTGGATTTGATCTCCCGTGACCATTTTTAATGCCGGAGGCGGTAAGAGAAAGCTCAATTTTGAGCAGTAATCTTCGTTAGCAGAGAGAGCGAGAGCGAGAGAGAGAGAGAGAGAGATAGAAGAGCTTGTCTGAAGAGAGAGAGAGAGACGGGGAAGTGTATTTATAGGTGCTTGAAGTTGTGGACTACTACAATAACTCCAAGCTCAAAACTTTTAATTACTTTTTCGAGTTATTATCACCACAGCATGGAGTACCAAAGAGACAAGCGAGATCCAACAAAGTGGCAGCCAAGTACATATGGTAGGCCCCCCCGTCACTTGCATGAACAAGGTCAGACATCTCCCACTGTCAAAATGTGAGCCGATGACTTCTCCCAATCTCCTCTCGTTTTCAACCTCCAAACCCATCGGTCCCCGGACTCGAACACCATATGTTGTAGTAGTGGCTCTGCATGCATGGCTGTACACAGACATGTAGAATATGAATGATTAACACAACTTGAACCGTGCGGGCCAGTTGCATGATTCTTGGATTTGCACTCATGAGCACCGAGAAGGGTTCAGATCGAGGACCACTCGAGTGAGGTGCATTGATTGTGATAGCATAACGAACCGCATGTTTGCCATCATCCACTTCGAGGCTCGATGGTTACTCATGACGATCTAATGTTATGACAGTTTTTACAAGAGTGAGGAAGCTTTGGTTGTAGATGTTGCAGCGTGGATGACAGTGAGCACCACATCAAACTACACGTGGCCCTCTCTTTTGGGGATTTTGCCTTTGGTTAGGATTCGGTCATGTGCAGGGAGACCCAACAAAAGTACAAACGTGTGGCATGGGCAACAGCGAAGGATCGAGCTTGTCACCCAACTCTGATCATGACCGGCAAATGCGGGGACGACACATGCTTCGACCCTTCCGTGGCACCTCAGCCCCTCACCATCCCTTCCTTTGTTTTGTTGGAGGAGGAGAGATGAGTCCCCCTGTGGATGCACGTTGTATCCATGACACGAAGATGGCGGCCTCTGGACCAGTACATGCATGCCGCTATTAGAGGAGGTACTCTCTACTGTGCGCTTGCCTAACTGAACCAACGAGTTGTATCCTTCCATGGTGGCGTGCGGAAGCCCTCGGATGTGGCTAGTTCGGAGCCACCAGCTGTTTGAAGAAATGACACGCCGTTGTCAGTCGCCACGCAACAGGATCTGCTTTCCTCCAAGGAGAAAACCCCACGCCTAACTGCGTGCATCTACTCCACAAAGTTCAGGCTTAAATGCACACGTGCTTATATATATATATATGGGGATAAATTATTAGAAAAAGTCTCTAAGTTTTAGAATTTTTCGCAAAGTATTTCAGCTTTAAAAAATTTTCAGATAGCATCCTTGACCATGTGAAATAATTGTTTTACCCTTGCATTCGCTAAAACCATCATTACCTCCTTCTCCCTCTCCATATTGTAGGGCATCACGCATGTGGAGGGAGGCGACTGACGAGGCTAGCCCATGCGTGTAGGCATAGGAGGCTAAGGGTAGAGAGAGAGAGGGGTGACTGGCGAGGGTAAGCTATGCATGAAGGCATATGCAGCCAGGGGAGGGGAGAGGGACAATTAGCACGGTCTACTCATGCACGTGTGGAGGTGGGGCGTAGGTTGACTAGGGGAGTGGAGGGAGGCGGTTGGCAGGGCCAACTCGCATGTGAAGGTGTAGGCGCAGCCAACAATGTTAGCTTGCATACCCAGAGGGGAGCAATTGGTGGGGCCATGTCACGTGCAGAGGCATAGGTAGCTAAGGGAGGGTGATCGACTAGGCGATAGGGGGCAATCAACTAATGGAGGGTGATGGATGACAGAGGTAAAATGATCATTTTGAAAAAATAGGGGCACTATCTAGGTACTTTTTAAAGTTCAACTGCTATGCTATAATTCCTAAATTTAGGAGTTTTTTTCAATAATTTGATAACGATGTAGGGACCTCGTGGTCCACAGAAGTGGCCATCTATAGAAGTATTCCCATTGGCTTTGTGGAGACTAATCGGATTGAGGCACTAGGAAGCATGTCTCAAATCCGATTGCTCCACGCAAGATCGAGAACCCCACATATTCAGAATGGTGTCACTCTCCAAAAGCATGAATTGTTTTCAAAGGCCTAGGCAGATGTAGGGTTTCTTTCTTAACATGATGGGTAACAATTCCAGCTACATGTTAACTTGTGTGCTTGCATCAAAGAAATGGGGCATAACCTTGTTAAGGAAGGCTTCACTATGAGAAAAGTAAGAGTGCTGAAATCCTCGGGACAGGTAAGATAAGTGGTAGCTGTCTGTGATCCATTAGTATCATCAAGCTTTTAGAGCACTTAACTTTTCTCTTCATGATTGATTTTAAATGTTTTGAATCTTTTGACCAATATTTCACCATCAAGTTTTTGGAGCACTTAACTTTTGTCCTCATGATTTCAAATGTTTTGAATCTTTTGACCAATATTTCACGAGGTTTTCTGTCATTAATATTCAAGAATTCTTGTTACTATTCAACTCTGACTGAACAGTTTTTATCATATTTGACCGAATTTAACCAGAAATGCTCTTTCAAGTCCAAAAGTAGACAAAGTAGAAGTATAGATCAAGCTTTTGACAGAATTTTGTTCTTGTATGAATATTTTGTTATTTTAAATTTGACCAAATCAGGGGTGCTTTATCAGGCCTAAATATCATGTTCTGCTTTATGGACTGTGCAATTTATCTACTAAAGTCTAAAATATATTTTGAGACTTCATGGGATTATAAAATTTCTTGAGTTGAAACTATGACTTCAGAAAATCGATCATGATATGGGTGAAAATGAAATCATTTGTTCCTAGCCTAAATGTTCACTACCATCTTACAGATTGGTTATTAGTGTTATGTGTACTCTTTTAGGTTACATGCATCAACACAAGGTGGTAAAAACTGACTATGCATGGACTTTCATTTTTTAGTTCTTATTGCTGAATATTTATATGTGTGGGATGAAAATAAAATAAAAGGACAATTAGTTCCACATTATTAAAATTTTAAAAAAATCAGATCATATATTGAGTTTGATTCACAACTTAATAATTTAGGTTTCTGAGTTATTTTGGTAGTCCTAACTCCTAACCACATGATTGAGTGTGATTACACTCAGTTGCTTCCAGTCCTCTTGGAAAACAAAAGCTTGGGCTTGCATAGGAAAGTGATGGGCTCCATTTTCTAAACCCTACTCATTTTGATTGCTTCTCTATGTAGAAACATCTTTCTTAAGAAGACCTTTTGAGTCTTTATTAAATTCCAAAATAATACACAATTCTTTTTTATACATAGCATCTACATAAAAGAAATATCTTGGTAGATTAAATCATCTCCCAAGGTAGCTTGCTGTCCAGGACAGGCCATCATTTTGTAGCATGACATATCACCTTTCAAATTGTTGACTTCCCCAGCATGATCAACTCAGACATGCATCTTCCTTCTGATATGCTTCATATAACATGGAACCATGCATGTGCATTTGGCCAGCCCACCTCATGATTAAAGAGAAGAAAAGAACCCTAGCCATGCAACGAAACCCACCTGGAGAGGGCCATGGTTTGCTTGCTTTAAGAGTGGATAACCTGCAAAGCCTAAAAGGAGACGGTGAAGCATCCACTGTTACACCATCTCCCAAGGTGATATGCACCCCCAAAACTCATAATTCTGTGTGGCCAACCCATCAGTTTCTAGGAACAAAAGTTGCAGTGCTGTTGAGGAGTTCTCCAACCACCAACACCGTCACTCAGCACCACTCAATGACTCACAGGAGATCCATGGATTTGCAACCACCAAGGTGGTCACCATGGCTCTTATTAACCTTTTGATTAAAAGCTAATTTGCCAGCTGCTTGCAGCAAGGAGAGATGTCCTCCTCTCATGTCCCACAGGGGCCTTAATTGCTTGATTAAAGGGTTTTGTTCCACCAAAGAGCGAGAGAAAGCCAGTTGTAATTGAGCGTGGTCATAAGAATCTTGGATACTGTTAATAATTGAGGTCACCTGCTTCCTTTGGTGGGACAATTATTATTAAATGAAAGACTTCTAGTAGGAAGCATGTATAGATATCTGAATGTTCATGATGTAGGTAAGGATATTGGATGTTGTTTTCTATAGACCCTAATGATGAAGAAAAATCTATATAGCCGATTCTAAATAATCAGAACGATACGACATGTCGTCATCGTAGTATTTGCACCCCTGTAAATGATTATCCAAGCAGGCGTAGAATATTTTCTTTTAATTTTGATAAAGTCTAATTGTTCATTTTCTGTTAATAATAGCATCTTGTATTTCTCCAAGCAGCCATGTACAGTCTCAATTAAGATCTCACAACCATGGATCTTAATTGAGTTAGTTCTTGTCAACTACAGTTAGTTCTGTGAGGAAGCATACGAGATCTTGCTTCTCAAGGAAGTAGGAGACTCGTCTTTTCCCAGAAATGGACTGCTAACTAAAAGTTTCTTGCTGCTGACTTGCCCACAGAGATGCAAAAGAGACAGGAGAGCTATCGTGGTTGATTCATTAGAGATCTCCTTGCCGATGATGACCTGAAACAACACATGCAACTCCAGCGAGAAGAAGAGGAGAGGGAGGCATGCACACTACCATGTCTATGTCGGATGAGGTCTCTTGCAAGTGCTCATCATGTCCTCTTCCTCTTCACATAAAACCAATGCATTCCTACTTACTGCCATATCGTTGCATCCTTTTTCCCTTTGGCTAAAACTCATGCGTGGTATTTCTGATAGCAGAAAGGCGACCAGCTCAGCTGTGGTTTCTGGAAAGAACATATGTTTGCTTGCTGACTGACAACTTTGTTGTCCTTCAAGAGCACCAGGAGGATGTAGTAAGTCTTGAAAGGACACGTAATCGACCCACAATGATGTGCTATTAGGTTAACTTAGTGTTTTTATTTTGATACTGAAATTAAATTTCTTCTTAAATTGTGCGCTAGATTTTGAATGATATTGTAATATTATCATAGGATCTAAGATTAAGTGCACGCTTGTAGTACTGCAGATAGTGTTATCATTGCTACTGGACTTTGGCTTTGATATTTGTGGTACTGAATTTTTTTTACTTTTTTTAATTACTTTCTATCGTCGTATTTTATCTAAAAAAGAAACTCGATAATATTGGGCTCGCTGAGGCTGCTGAGGTCTCACGCCTTAACTGGATCGAGCTGGGCCGATAGTGCGGCCCAGTTTGGTGAGCTGGGCATCGCCGGTCCACGGCCGATTCTCTTCGACCGGAGATCACACGGAAGATTTACCCTTTTCCTTACCTTTCCAAACCCGTCTCCCATGCTCCGGCCCCACTGAATGGGACCCATAGCTAATTTAGTTCCCACCCCGTCGTTCGAAAGCCCCGCCTCGCTCCTCATTTTTTAAAAGGGCTCGATCCGAGCCAACCGGAGGCTCTTCTTTCTCCCCGCCATGGTAAGCCCTAACCTTGCTCCCTCCTCCTCACTTCGTGGAACCCTAATCTCTCCCGGCTTCTTCTTCGTGGGTTCCTTCGTCTCTCGTCTAGTCGATCTTGTTCGTGCTAGGGGTATCGATCTCGGTGCCGGCGGTCGGAACAAGAAGGCCAGACGCACCGCCCCAAGATTCGACGATGTCTACCTCAAGCTCCTTGTTAAGACCAGCTCGGCTCGAATTGGTCTCATTTCCACTTTTCTTGTTGGTTCTTGTGATGGATTTGGAGATTTTCTTTGACCGGCTCTGCAGGTTTCTGGTGTGGAGGACGGAAGCAAGTTTGCCGCGGCGATGCGAGAACGGCTCTTCACGAGCAAGATTAACCAGCCGTCCATATCCCTCGACGGGCTTATCAGTTTCACGGAAGGTATGGTCCGATCTTTCTTCTTGGTTCACAAGTGTTTGTATCAACTCTCTGCATTTGGGTTGCACCCATCTGTTTGTTCTGGGTTAGGGATGACAAGATCACCGTCATTGTTGGGACGGTGATGGATTCTAAGAGACACTACGAGCTGCTCTCTTTGGCTGTGACGGCACCGAGGGTCATGGGGACATCCGAGGCGAGGATCGTCAAGGTTGGGTGAAAGTGCTTGACCTTCAACCTTTACACAGTATGTCCTACGCTGTTGACATCTTTAATTCTGCATTGCTTACTTATACTCATCAAGACTTTTTCTTAACACGCCATATCTAATAACATAGGATGTGAACTTTTGTGATTACTTAGGTTACGCTTTGAAATTGTCATGACTTGTATGTTCGGGGTTAGCAGTGCATCTTTAATTGCCATGACTTTTGAGGGCAGGCCTTGATACAACGATAAGATTGTTCTTTTGTGACTTAAGAGATTAAGGTTTTAGTCATTTGAATACAATCTCTTTGAGCATTTAGCCGCATTGGCGGGAGTCTCATGCATTGGATACCTTCTTTTACCAGGAGGAAGAGTATGTTGGTGTACTACAATGTTTGACTAGCATGGACTGCCTATTCCATGATTAAAGATGAAAAGAGAGTGTATAGATGAACTTTCTGATTTAGGTTTTCTGGTTTCGTGTTTCATCTTAGGGGTGGTCATAATTTTGCAATTGTGTGATCTATAGCAGCATGACTTGTTTAGAAATCATATTATTACCTGCGCCTGTCTTTTTTCCTACATTTTTCATGATTGGAATTTGTTCAAGATTGTGTGACCTACATTTTTTATGATCCATTCTTCACATTGGCTTTTTCAAAGTTCACCGAAAAGCCTTTTTTCCCTTTTTATTTGGAAAGCCTTTTACTCGAGAAATGAACCAATCTTTCCTATTAATTATAGGATTCATATCTCTTCTCTTACTTTTTTTATGATGAGACAGATCAACTATTGGACTGTACAATTTTCTTTGTTTTAGGATCTGCAGCTTTTGGAATTACTACTACTTGCAATTTCTTGCCTGATGATTTGACTACTGTGACTTTGTTCTATTAGTCCAGACTTTTGCTCATTTAATATGATTTTGATAAATCTGAAATATAAACTTGGCAAGCAACATGATGTTTTATTTAATTTGATCAATGTTTTAGATCTTAATGATTGTGATTTTATTACCATATAAGATCCATTTAACTGGTCCTAAATAATTGATATTTTATGATTTAGTTATTATTGTTGTTTTGTATTTATCTTTTTTAGTGTTTTGTAATTATATTCGATCGAATCTATTAATAAATCTTTAATATTGATAATTATTTATCATAAAATCTTCAAGAAAAAGAAAAAATATATATTAATTATCTTAGAATCTTGTCCTAAACCTTGATAATTATTTGTCATAAAATCTATAAGTTTAAAGATTAACAAATCTTTAATCTTTTTTAGTGTTTTGTAATTATATTCGATCGAATCTATTAAAAAATCTTTAATCTTGATAATTATTTATCATAAAATCTTCAGGCAAAAGAAAATATTATATTAATTATCTTAGAACCTTGTCTTAAAGTTTGAGTTGGCTTAGTAGAAGTGAATAAATTTAACGTCAAATTTTTTTAATTTTTGATGATTAATTATTATATTTTTTTAAAAAATAAAAAATACTATAAATTATCTAAGAATAATGTTCTATAATTAATTATATTAAAATTTTCAATTGATTTGGTTCGTAATATTTTTATTATTTATATTAAGAAATACCCTTAAATAAAAATAAATATAAGGGGATGTCATCCGGTAAAAAGTCAAAAACGAAATTTTTTTTTTTGTTTTGAATAAAATATCCTAACTTTTTTTTATACGTTTTCAAGAATCAGAGTGTCTTGTTCTTAGTGTTGCTGGTGCTGCCGCCGTTCATGCTTTAGTTTGGTTGAGGGCTTTAAGGGAGTAGGTTCTTTTTGAATACGAAAGTTGGTCGTGTGGCTTGTTCTTATTGTTGCTTTGGCACGTTGCATTTTTTGGTTGGACACTTCAAGTGCAGACTAATGCTTCTTTTCTGGCAGTTCCTTTTCTCTCGCTGCTGCTATGGTTGCTGAAAAAATTCATTGCTTGTTGATGCAATAGCATGCCAAGGAAAGAATTAGACACGGTAGCCGCAGATTTTGATCCAAGAACTGATCTACATGTGCTCTTCGCTCCAGGAAATCATTCTCTGTTCTGGATATCGTCAGGCACACTACACGACTGATGACACAACCCCCCTAGTTGACTTCTACATGGAACCAAATGCTGTATCGTAAACGTCAGATGCATGCCTTCCTCAACGCCCAAATTGTATCATGTTAATCAGATCTCTGTATATATGGTTCTCAACGTGTACTCAAACTTAGTATCTGGACACTATTGGCTCACGTGAACAGTTATGTAGAATCATAGTGCACTTTATTTTACATATAGTAATGTAGAATCATATGTATGTATGTATATGGTGCACTTCATTTTATTTACGGTCGCATCGCATCGCACCGCATCGCTACAGGAGAGTAAAAGAGGAAAGAAGGGGAGCGAGTTATGGCGGCGGCGACGGCATCTCGGCTACTGAGCGCCGGAACCAAGATCATCGCTGTCGGGCGCAACTACGCCGCCCACGCCAAGGAGCTCGGAAACGCCGTCCCCAAGGTTGGGTTCTCCACCCGCCCGCCCCTCCTGCCCTCCCTCTTGTTGAATTCGACTTCCCCGTTTTTTATTTCCTCTCGATCTGCTTCCCTCCTCATGCTACAGATCGAAGATCCCTTCTCTTCTTTCTTTGATCGCTTATTTTGTCTTTGATCAAATTGGTTTGCTCTGGATTCAGGTGCCGGTGTTGTTCATGAAGCCCACCTCGTCTTATCTCCAAAATGGAGGCACCATCGAGGTTCCGCACCCGCTGGAATCGCTGGATCATGAGGTGGAGCTGGCCGTCGTCATCGGGAAGAAGGCCCGCGATGTCACCGAGGCTTCCGCCATGGACTACGTCGGAGGTACTGGGATCTCTTCCTTGGGGCTGACTTGGATTCGGCTTCCTCTTGCCGAAGATTTTAAATTATTTTCTTTTTGTTACTAAAGAAATCTTCTTTAAGCTAAGGTTCGAAACAGTTCAGTTCTGCCTTTGTAATTGGATCAAATTCTATTGACGCTTGAAGACTTATCTTTGCTAGGTTTTGGCTTTTTTTTTTTTCCATGGAGATTAGGTTTATTTGATACTTTCATTAGAATTTCAGAGCCTTTGTCTTATACACTGTTTGGCCATGCACTCATTAATAGCTGCGCTTTTTTATAAGAAAATTTTGAAGGAAGAAAGTCAAAGCCGAGTTCGTTTGAAAAGAACTGGATTAATGGAGAACTATAACCACTAAATAGGTTAATGGCCCAAAAGTGCCAAAAGATGAATACAAGATCTTAGGCATACACATCCATGAAACAGCATGAAGGCTCCACAAGTAATTTTTTCTTTAACATGTAAAGTTTGAGATTCTTTGCTTACAGACAGTCTTTGTAAGTATACTTAGATATGTGAAGTCCCACTTTGTTTGTTTGTAACAAAGATCATGAAGAGTTCATCATATGTGACTCTTAATGTTAATGTGTCTAAACTGGCAGTTGTTCATTTGTGACACTAAAAAGACCATCCGCTTGTGATGTTTGAATCTCTTCTTCACCATTTACCTTAGTGTGTTAATTTTATTTTTATTTCTTGGAGCTGGTGTTATGAGAAAATTTTGGCTAGCTTTTCATTTTTTTCTCTACCGCTGGTGGCAATTTCAGGTTATGCACTTGCTTTGGATATGACAGCAAGAGAAATCCAATCTGCTGCCAAGGTGAACAATTCTGCTTCTTCTTTTTTTCTTTTCCGTAGCACGAAGTGTTTAGGTTTTGCCATCAAATTTTGTAACAAGTGTGCTAGCTTGTTTATTATTTTCTGAGTAATTTGTCTGTTTCAGTTACTTTTGTCAATTATTATCTATCTATAATAGAATCATAAAACGCAGAATCCTATATAATCACACAGCAAGCAACTCCCACACTGCAAGGGGAAGGGAGATGGTTGGATTAGTATCAGGATATATATTCTTTAATGATAAATATATATATATATATATATATATATATATATTCTATGTTATTAAAAGTACTTAATGTAGATCACTGATTAAATGTTTGCTTTGTGTCCTCATGGAAGCCTTTGATGTTTACACGAAGTCCCTGGGATGTATTCATAAAGGAATTTGCTTATCTTGATGTTTGTTGTTGACTTTTGGCTAATCACGAAGTTTGCTTTTCACAAACCTTCACTTTGAAGTCTGTAACTTTTCTTTGGATTTGGGTCTAGTCATTTGGCATTTTATAGTTTCTTTAATGATGCTATACAATTCTGTAGTGTTAATTGGATTGCTGTGATATATACACAAATCAGAGTTCATTGAATGTGATAGTATGATGAGCTTAATGTGATGGTTTTGCAGTTTGAAACATTAGTGATTAACAGAATTTTTGTTACACTCTGAGAGATTAATATTTTGTTATTCACAGTCAGCAGGTCTCCCCTGGACAGTGGCCAAAGGGCAGGATACCTTCACTCCAATTAGTGCAGTTGTAAGCAATTTACCTTGGCTTCCGCTTCCTTTTTTGTCACTTTGGTTCTTTTCTGTTTCATTTCTTTTGTTTTCAACTTTTTATTGTATATTTTTTGGTTGTGTAATTCATCCTGTGGGTACATTCTCCTAATTCACCTGCTATTCTATTGGTACAAGGGTCAGATCTTTTACATTGATAGAAATGCAATTTGAAGCATATGAAGGTCCAAGTGCATAATTTTCTTGCATAAGATCACTGATTGTTATTCAATGTATACCAAGATTTTTTTTTACAATCTTCTCAATGAGTAAACAAAATTAAGCGGGCAGCAAGCTTGAGTAGCTATTGCATGTATAATCAAGCTTGGGTTTTTGCATCTGTATCAAAGGTCTATATTGTATTACCTCCGGTTCATAGCATAGATGGTAAGGATGCAGATATGTATTTTGACATTTTTGTCAATGCAGCTTCCCAGATCAATGGTGGTGGACCCTAACAATCTTGAGTTATGGCTCAAGGTGGTTTTCTTTTTCCCCCTCTCATTCATTGATTCACTAGTTTGTCTTAGCAATTTTCTGTATGTAATCATCAACATCTTATCCAGGTAGATGATGAAATTAAGCAGAAAGGGTCGACCAAAGACATGATCTTCAAACTTCCATTTCTTGTAAGCCATATCAGTTCAATTATGACTCTCGTGGAAGGGGATGTGATTTTAACTGGTATGGCATCTTTATCTTGGCTAATTCAGATTGTGTCCTCAAGCAAACTTTATTGTTTTTTTATATTAAGTACCAGAAGCAGTTGCATGCATATATTAAGATAAATAAGTTAGATCATTGGTAAGAGCAAGAAAGCAGAAGCTGGTGGTATGTAAATGAAGCATCCAATTCGAAAGATTAAGCACCATCTTTGCTTAGCAGTGTGTTGGTCTAGCAAGTGTTCTGGTGTTACGACAAAGAAAAAGTTAGCTTGCATCCGTGTGGCTGGTTATATATTTGCATCTATCTCGGCACAATTGTCCTTGTGTATGGTTACATCTAGCAAAAATGATTCGGACAATCCAACTGACTATAAAAGTTCTGATCTATAGTTGACCAAAGCAAGTGGTGCTGATGTGATGACCAACTCTTTTGGTCATTGCTGAGGTTTCTGAGTATTTTGGTGCCAATTTTATGTAAAAAGCAAGTAATGTTTTCTGCTGTGCTCTTTATGTGTTTATGCAGGTACTCCTTCGGGCGTCGGCCCAGTGAAGATCGGCCAAAAGATCACAGCTGGCATAACAGGTTTAATAGACGTCCATTATGATGTTCAAAGACGCCAAAAACCATTGAGCGTCTAGGATGCTAAGGTATGAAAGAGCTAAAATCTGTGAAAAATGCCTCTGTTCTGGCAAATTTGAGGACTGGATCTGTGGATGCATCACTTGTGGCAAAGTTGTGTCAATAAAGGTTTCGTAATTGTTGATCCTCGAGACTCGTATGATTAGATTATTTTGTTTGAATGAAGCTGAAAGAAATGGTAATTGAATTTTGGATCCTACCATACTCTTCCTATTTCGACTGTCAGTCGATTGCCGCAATAAAATCTTACTTCTGCATGGATATGATTCTTACGCAATTATCGTTGAGCATCTAATGATACTGGAATGTCACATTAGGGATCAGCCATTGGTGTCTTATGCAGGTAGGTCATCGATCACAACTTGGATTGATGAACAAATATTGAATCAAAGGAGACGGTCATTTATTTGCTGTTTTGAGAGAGTTTCACCAAATCTAGAACTCAGCTTGTAAAGATCGAGCACCAAAGGAACAAAACACCTCAGAACCTTCGGATGAAGTCATAGATGTGGTCGGTGATCTCAGGCGCCTTCTCCTGGTTGATGAAGTGAGCTACTCCCTCCATGACAACTGCCTCCTCGAGCATCGGCACGTCTCTCTTGAATCCCCCTCCATGTATGTACTCCTTTATCCCCGGGAAATGATAGGTCATGTCCTGGTCACCTATGATGAACTTTACCGGCACCTGTATCTGCACCCCACTCCATGGCGCACCCAACTCCCAGTTCCTGCATCGAACATACGTAACGTGCATCAACGAGAGTTCCTGCGTCAGCTCTACCACACACACCAACCATGCCAAAGGAGCGCTTACGAGTCCAAGCATCGGTAATAGTTAACAGGACCGGTAAAACCAGACTTGTCCAGCTTGCTCGTGAAGTAATCGATGTCTTCTTCCGAGATCCAAGATGGCAGCGCCACCTCCGCCTCGAAATCTACCTCGCTCAATAAAAGCGGCCCTGGGTTACGATTGCATAAGACTATTCGCAGCAGCTTTCCAGTTCCGATGCGAGCAAACTCTGCTTCGATAGCTCCAGGTTCCTACGGGTGAAACGTATTATCAGCGAGAGACGTCCGGAGAAGAGAAGACGGGCAAAGACGCGAGGTGATGATACCTGGAACCTGCACACGTAGAAGTCATCCCCATAGAAAGACCGGAAGAGCTGTGTGGGCTTCCCTGCAGGGTTGCGGGGCATGAACGGGACGCTCAGATTCACCAGCGCCTTCACTCTATCTGGTCTGAACATACACAGATTCCAGGCTATTTGTGCGCCCCAGTCGTGCCCCACCAGGTAAACCTACAATCCAATTTACACCAACGCAGGCTTCAATTTTAATGTTCTAGAAAAAGGAGATAGGCAAAAATAATTGACGAGAATAATTATAAAAGGAAAATCCAACGGATAAGCGGCGAAGGATTTTAATTTTAATGTTGCCAGGAAAAGGAGTTAGACATATTAATTAATGAGAATAATAAGCACTCTGCAAAGGATAAGTCTTTATCCTCGTAACAAAAATATTTTGATAATTATATTTTAAATACTATGAAAATTAATAGTTGATCTATTAAGAGGATAAAGGGGTAACGTCGATCACCTGTGGAATGGCGAGAGCGTCGAGGAGGGCGATGAGATCCCCGACGATGTGGAAGACGGTGTAGGAAGCCGCGGCGGACGGGGCGGAGGTGTCGCCGTAGCCGCGGAGGTCCGGTGCGATGGCGCGGTAACCGCGGGCGGCCAGGCCGGCGATCTGGTGCCGCCACGAGTACCAGAGCTCCGGGAAGCCGTGGAGCAGCAGCACCGCCGGTCCCTCCCCCTTCTCCGCCACGTGCATGCTGATGCCGTTCGCCTCCACCATCCGATGCGCAACCCCTTCGCCCTCCATCTTCCTTCTCTCTCTCTCTCTCTCTCTCTGTCTCTCTCTCTTTCTCTCTCTCGATCTCGATCACCAGTAGATGAAAGCAAGGAAAATAATATTCCATCGGAGTCGTGCCACAGACTCCGAGTTTGCATGTCACAGTCCTGCACAGAATCTTTTCAACGATTCAATATCGGCCACAAACTCGATTGCCTTCTCGAATTTGCCGAAGAGAGAAGACGGGCTTAAATTACTTTACAGGATCGAAGTTTCCACGTGAAGTGTTGCAGAAACAATTGGGTCAAAGAAATACTAACAAATGGTCTGAAGCCCTGTCATTGCCGTAAGTGACATTTGACCGAGCTGGTCTACGAATGCTACGTTTTGTATCGCTGTCAGTGCGCATCTCCCTTTCCTTACTCAAGAATTCAAACAAGACGAACGAAGGCCGGCGTCGCTTCCTCCATTGTCATGATTTGCATTTATTAGTTTATGATAGTATCTTCTCATAAAAATCACCACTTCCAAATTATTATTTTTCTAATAACAAGAATAGTGACATTGTCCTCGATTACGACAACAACAAGATTAAATTTCAAAATAAAACTTTTTAAAACTTTTATAATAATTATATAATCAAGAAAGTTATCATGATTTGCATTTATTAGTTTATGATATTATCTTCTCATAAAAATCACCGCTTCCAAATTATTATTTTTCTAATAATAAGAATAGTGACATTGAATTTCACTATTATAATTTTTTTTATCATAATTTGATTATTTTTGTTCATGCACATCAAAGTATTCTTTTCCATTTTCTTTATCACGAAATCCTTCTCTACTACGTTATTTGTTGATTTTTTATCTTCTTTTGAAGTAGAATACTCATTCTTAATCTAAAATATTTTTTCTTTTTAATCTTACTTCATGTGCTAACGAGAAACCCATTAGCAATTGCGATAACAACATGATTAAATTTCAGAATAAAATTTCTTAAAACTTTTACAACAATTATATGATTAAGAAGATATTCACCGTAAGATTTCATTTGACTAACAATTTCAGTCACTTGAGAAAGAAAATCTTATATCGATTTATTATTTTTCATGAACAAAATTTTAAATTCACGACGAAGGATTTAAAGTTTTACCGTAATCTGAGCCTTAAAATTTATTTTGAAGTATCAACCAAACTTAATTTGAGATTATCGCTACTGCAATTCTTAAGAAGATTGTCTCATGTACAACTGAGTCATTCTTTCTGTTCTCCCTCAGTAGTTATAAATCACTTCTTAAAACATATCTATAACTACTTAGAACATAATAATTACCTAGATAACTACTATAAATAAATTCTCAATAGATAACTACTATGAATAAATTCTCAACTAAAATTTATTTTGAAGTATCAACCAAGCTTGATTTGATATTGTCGCTACTGTAATTCTTGAGAAGATTATCTCATATACAACTAGTAATACTTTTGAGTCCTTCTTTCTATTCTCTCTCAGTAGTTATAAATCACTTCTTAAAACATATCTATAACTACTTAAAAGATGATGATTACCTACATAACTACTATAAATAAATTCTCAATGATACAAAGATTGAGAGATAATCGGCTACGATGATTTGCATTTAATAATGCACGATATTATCTTCTCTTAAAAGATCACCACCGTTCCAAATTATAATTTTTCTAATTACAATAACATAAAGCAGTGACCTGCCTTCCATGGTCTCACACAGAACAAAGTTGGATCACTCATAGGGAATAAGATTAGAACTTGCGGATGAAGTGGTAGATATGATCAGTAATCTCATGCGCTTTCTCCTGGTTGATGAAGTGAGCCACCCCCTCCATGACCACCACCTCCTCCAGCATGGGCACATCTTCCTTGAACCCACCTCCGTGCAGGTAGTCCTGGATGCCTGGGTAATGGTAGGTCAGATCCTGATCACCCACAATGAACTTGACCGGAACTTGTATCTTCACCCCACACCATGGTGCTCCCAGTTCCCAGTTCCTGCATCAACCATTCGATTGTTTCACTCATATAACCAATAGTAGTATATTATCCAGCACCAACAAACAGTAGAATTAGTCTCATAGGACTTGCTCGATTGATCGATGGATCCATCATCTCATCGAAGAGATCATGATAAATAGTATCAAAGCCGGCCTAAGGGATACTTACAGGTCCAAACATCGGTAATAGTTAACAGGACCAGTAAATCCAGACTTGTCAAACTTGCTTGTGAAGTAGCTTATATCTTCTTCTGAGAGCCAATCAGGCAATGGAATCTGCCTATCGAGAGGAACAAAAGCTTCCTTGGGCATCAACAAAGGCCCTGGTTTTCGAGAGGCAAAGACCATTCGGAGGAGACTCTCCGTTCCAAAGCGATCGAAGTCTGCTTCTACGGCTCCTGGTTCCTGCATTTGTACGAGTGTTTATGCACAGAAGGAAAAGAATGCTAAAAAGATGATGATCATAGCATGCAGAGAAATGTTGTTAATTTAAGCATAGGTATTAAATCATGAACAAAGGGATAAAGGGTAAATGATGAAGATGGTATTTGATCCGAGAACCTATAGTGTGTATGTGTGTGTTAGACTATAACTCTATGTATCATGTAAACTGGAAGAAGAAAATAAACATGATAAGCTCTATTCTTCCTGATAAGATCATTTAGTTCCACATTGATTGAGGAGTATGAGCTCATAAGTCCACTATGTCTCCCTTATCCTCATAGACGTCTTTTGGAGCTCACATGCTCCGAAAGGACAAAACCGTACGGATACGCCCATCGATCGAAGCGGACAATTCCTCGCGAGCCTAAGGCTACACCAATCAGTCCATGAAGTCCTCAAAAGTCTACTCAACAACTTATCCTCAAACATAAGCAAAACAGTCTGCGCTGATCAATCATCACCACACTGTGAACCAATTGACAAACCTTCGGATTGCTTGCAAAGTTCCCATCTCCCCCAATTGACAAACATCTACTATGGACTATGTTCGTAGAGAAGTTTGATGTAACAGATAAAGAAGGAATGAGCCAGACCTGGAACCTGCAGACATAGTAGTCATCCCCGTACAACGATCTGAAGTACTCCACGAGCTTCCCTGCAGGCTTTCGAGGTATAAATGGAACCAGTGCGACGCTAAGGTTCACAAGTGCCTTCACTCGATCGGGCCTAAACAGGCACATATACCATGCTACGAGTGCCCCGAAATCATGACCCACCAAGAACACCTGGGGATGAACAATTTGGATGGTGAGAAGAAATTACATGATGCCAACAAAATCATCATCTTCGATGTACTCAAAGTTATGAGGCGTCTATTTCATTCCACTCTTGTTATTTTCGATCTGCTGATTTCTCCGCCGTCGACTCGATCGAAAGCAGAAGAAACGAAGATTTGGAGAAATCAGACACGTGATCTTATTCTGTGACAGCAAGGAGACGAGACGATGTGACCTGCGGGATGGCGAGGGCATCGAGGAGGGCGACGAGGTCGCCGACGATGTGGAAGACGGAGTAGGAGGCGACGGAGGGCGGGGCAGAGGAGTCGCCGTATCCGCGGAGGTCGGGCGCCAAGGCGCGGTAGCCGCGGGCGGCGAGGCCCAGGATCTGGTGGCGCCACGAGTACCACAGCTCCGGGAAGCCGTGGACGAGCAGCACCACCGGCCCCTCCCCCTTCTCTGCTACGTGTATGCTGATCCCGTTCACCTCCACCGTCCGATGGCTGATCCCGTGCTCTTCCATCTCCCTTCTCTCCTCCTCGCCTCTCTCTCTCTCTCTCTCTCTCTCTCTCTATCTTCGGCAGGATAAGAATCCTTTTCTTCGATATGCTCTGGATATTACAGAGAGATTTGCTCGAACGTGGTCGATTCAACCCCCCACCTTATCTCGTGGCAAATTTGTTTGGCTTTGTATGGAAATTGATTGTGCTCGTCCTGTTAAACGAGGCTTGTGGTCTTCCAGACAAATCTATCTTTGTGTGGCTGCGTCAGTCACGAGGATGTCTATTGCCCATCGACCTCCTCGGTGCACCTATTGGTTCTGTTCCAGTCTGACAGAGCAACCTCCCATGGGACCGCGCGGCTCTGCTGCTGACGCACAAATCATGAAGAACCCCTGTTTGGGTCTCGGATCTGTGTGGACAAACCCTAGCGCTCCTCACGTCGGATAAGCGTGATGACGACGGCTAAGAACCCATCGGAGGTGAGCCCCCCCGCGTGGAACGTACGACTGCCGCCAGCTCCGTCCAGGCCAGGCAAACTTCCAAGAATGCCCCTCGTGGGGTTACCACTACCATCGATGCTGATGAGGACGCAACGGGGATAACATCCTTTGCCATCGTTTCATCTTGCCAAGATCCGCCGTTACTTCTCGATGACGCCGCTAATTTGCAGACTCCACCCTCTCCGGAGGCTCCCATCATCAAAGACCCGAACGGTTCGAGGCATGAGGAGATGCATATGACGTTGATGCATCGGATCTCCCGAGCGCCGGATCACCACCTCAACAACCTACAGTGATGCAACCTTGCGCCTCCACTGTGCCGGTTGCTGGTGAAGTGGTTGAGGCTGAATCTTCGTCATCGGCCTCACCTTCTGCCCAGCATGTAGAAAGGGTGGCGCCTACCCTCCAGGCTGGTCTGTCGTCGACCTCGCTTGATGTCAAGCATCTAAGGTGGTGATGGACATCAAATGTCAAGCGGTGGCCCTCGCTCGCCTTTAAAGCGAAACGAGAGCCTCTCTTTTGTCCTCCTTCGTTTTCAATGCCGGGCTCATCTCGTACTAAAACACAATCCTGATGTCAATCTTACTGTAACGACAAACACAATCCTAAGAAACATAAACTCAAAAAGATACCTCTAAGGGTAAAAGAGATCTGACGAACTTATGAGCTCTTGGTTCCTACACTTTTCGACCAATGCGGACTAAATGACTTTATCAATACTCCCTCCTGTAAGGGAGTCAAGGGCTCATAGTCGAGAAATACGACTCAGGAGCGAGTTTGCTCGGCCGAGGTGCAAGCATCGAGCCCTTCTTCTAGCGTCAAAATATTAATGAACCTTTACGTCGTGGTCGAGGTATCAGCACGGCTCGGCCTAGTCTCGGATGTACAAGGTTACCCATGTGGATGCTCGGGTGGTAAGGGCGAGTGTCGGGTCGAGTTCGAGCCTCGTCCCCCGAGCACGATCTTCTCTCTTGACGAGTGGCCTACTTCTCCTCCATTAGACTCCTGCACACAGGTCGAGGTCGGGAGGGGGATTTCTCGATCCGATCTATCTGAAGCTTAAGTTAGCTTTTCGCTAAACAAGTGAGAGTAGAATGCGTGAGTGAAGAAGCCTCTCTCATGTTGGTCGGGCGATGGGCTTTTATGCCTGCACGGGGGGGGGGGGTGGGGGGCGGGCGGGGGGGGGGGGGGGGGGGGGGGGGGGGGGGGGTTGTGGCTGTAACTAGCCTCTTAATGGCCATCGCCCTCTTAAGCGACGAATATATACCTTTCACTTGACATTAGTTGTCCTGCGCGACGTCGCACCTGAGTGGAGCTGTCCTTGCCTTTGTGGGGCAGAGGCATACTCGAGCGACGTTGTTCCATTCTTTGTGAGGACGGCGTCGTACTTGAGCGATGTCGTCGTCATACATGAGTGATGTCGTTCCACTCTTTGCGGGATGACATCATACTCAAGCAGCACCGTCCCAACCTCTGCGGGGCGACATCGTACTCGAGCAGCACCATTCCACAATTAGCGAGACAGTGTTGTACTCGAGTGACACCGTTCCACTCTTCGCGAGACGGTGTTGTACCCGAGCGACATCGTTCCACTCTTTGCGGGACGGCATTGCATTGACATGGTGTGCCACATCGACTTCGAAACTTTTCGTTGACGCTGAGGTGGCTGTGGTCGAATACCAGGAGGCGTGCTACCAAATTGTGCCCAATAAGTGCTATATTGAAAGTTCAAGAACTTATTATTCTAGCTACAATCTATAATTTATGCTAACACTAATAATCTTCTTACAAATAGTGTATGAGATTCATTAACTAAATTTACGTTGCTTGTGACAAATGTAGGACTCTAGCTTTCTATGTTATCTTTTATATTTATTTTTTCATAATTTTATCTCCAATAACGATCTTCAACATCTCGAGTTTGAAGCTCCAAAGTTTATATGAACCAATAATCGAAAGGTTTTTATCAAAGTTTAGGTTCATCTTGATCAGGTTTTGACTAATGTCTGCTAGCTTTATGTTTTGGACAACTTTTCTATTTTTCATCTTTTGAGATGATATTCTAATCATTGTTCCCTCCTAGTTAATATGAATGTACTTTAATTTTCAGATTTTGGCCAAAAGAAAGTTATAACCTAGTCAAAGCCAATTGAAAAGTTTCTTAATCTCCTACTCTTTCTGCTTTTTACTTTAGTACTAATCTAAGAAATATTAAAGAAACCCTCTCTAGGTGGAATTAGATTAAGTTTAGAAATCTTGAAGATAAAGGTTTCATCCTTAGAGTCTCCAATTAGGTTAAGTTTAGAAATCTTGAAGATAAAGGCTTCATCCTTGAGTCTCAAATTAGGGATTTGATGTTATAGAGGCTTCTACAGATCTTAAGTCCATCAATCTCTTATCCCTTAGGAACCACTTCTAGATCATCATTCCATAGTTTAATGTGAAGTAGTAGGTCATGGTAAAAATCAAATGGATTATTAGTGACAATCGTAATCACCAATACTACCACAAATGGATTACCATTCGTCGTTATCAAAATAGGATATAATTTTTTAAGCATAATAACCTATCATATACTCATTTGGAGGATGTCCTTAGGATCTTTGTTGATCACTACTATATGCTCTATAATCCTTAATCCTCCCCCTTGAACTGATGCTTCATCTCTTGTGTGGCATAATACGAATGACCTCTCTGTAAATGATGGCTCATCTCTCGTCCTACCTTTTCAAAGGGGGAAAGTGTGAGAGGGGTTGTTTGATCATTAGGGTATAGTAAGAGTCCGATAGTTATATTATTGAATTTTATAGGAATAATTGGGAGACTATTGCTAATCAACTCATGGCCTCATTCAATCACTTTCACTCTTCTAGTATCATTGACTTATAGTGGACTAGGACTCATTGTTTTCATTCTCAAGTGTAATAATCCTAGCTTGATGAAATATTTTAGACCTATATTTTTGTGTAATATCAACAATCAAATTTTGGCTAAGACACTCGTTAAAAATTAAAATATTTTCTTTATAAGGTTATCTTAAAGGAGCAATCAACCTTTTTAGTTTGGAGGGGTATTCAGGATAATATTCTTATTATCAAGAAAATTTTTTATTAATTATTTGATTCCAAAGATAAGAACGGTGATGATCAATATAGATGTGAAGAAAGCTTGTTACACTCTCTTAATAATCTATTATTAATGTCATACAAACTTTCAATTTTTCTACCAATTTATCTCATAGATTTACATTCATATTTCCTCTCGTAATAATTAATCAGTTCAAAGGTAATCGGGGTGTTAGGCAAATTGATCCTTTGCCCTTTACTTATATAATCTCATTGCCTAACTCTTCATTCACTTTCTTAATCTGTGACCTAGGTGAGTTAATCCTATTTCATTTTAAACACTTCCTAAAATTTTTTTACCTTATATACACTAATGATATTTTATTTTGCATTAGGGAAAATAGAAAATCATGCTCTACTATTCTTAATATTTTCAAAAAGCATAAAATATTGACTAATAAAATTTTTAATATTCTTAAGGCTGAGACCTTCTTTCCTAAGCATGATGCTACTAGGGGGAAGGAGGAGGAGATAGGTAGATTTCTAAACTTTAAGAAAGACTCTTTCCCCCGTACTTTGATCACTCCTCAGAGAATACTTACCCTTATCCTAAAATCTAACAACTCCGATATAAATTAAGTAATCGGTAGTGTTCTTTAATATCTTAGCTTGGGTTTATCACCCTTATCAACTTTGTCATATAGCCTACTCTATTAACATGCTTACTATTACTTGGATACATGAGTCAGTAATTTTATCGAAAGAACTACTCTTGATTTTCTTTGTCAAAAGAACTCTTAACACTAAAGGGTTGTATTTGTCAATTTAGGGTTGCATTTGTCAATTCCGAGAAAGTGAAGAGTCCTATGTGTGATGGAGGGTTTTGAGTGCATAATCTTCACATTACCAAATGGTCGGATCCTTCAATATCTTAATGAGGCTGACACCATCTGATCCAATCTTATTCATGTTAAATATAATGAGATTCAAAGTGGTGGTGCATTGTTTCGATTGTATTCCTTTATCTATAACTGAGGGATAGCAACATATGATAAACCAGTGCATTGTTAGATGTTATCAGTGATAATGCCTTCACCACCCTCATATACACCATCTTTTGAATTAAATATTTTTTTTCTCAAAAAACAAATATCATAGAGAGAGAAGTATATCCTTCTGCTGGCCAAAATGACATCATCTACAAGAAGTGGGCCGGGCCACTGTGGGCCATGGGTCAGCCTTCACGGCCCGCAATTATGGGCACGCATCTCAAAGCGTGATGAACACAGTGTGCGCGTGAGCTGCCTGCTGTGGTATCGTCGACTCCTGCGCTGTGGCATAATCCTAAGCGCGCACGCATCTCAAGGCACGATGGACGCACAGGTCGCCCTGCTTTGCGCCGGGGCATGATCATAAGCGTGAACGCATCTCAAGGCCTGATGAACAAAACGACGCGTAAGGAACCAGCTGTGACCGCGAAGCGACGCCTCAAATATCGCGTAGCTCGGCACTGCGGGACAATCATTTGTGTGCACGCATCTCAAAGCTTGATGGACGCACCCTGCGCTTGGGTCGCGTCGAGCGCGGACCGCGTTGCTATTGCCGACCGTGTGTGACTTGGACCGCCGTATCACCCTTCTCTTCCTTGCGACAACACACCACAATAAATATAACACAATTTCTCTTCATTTCAATTTCATTTACTTGTATTTCTCTTCCTCGGTCCCGTCTTTCCCCTTCGACTCCGTCTTCCTTCTGCCTCCGATCCTCCCTTTCTCTTCTCCGTTACTTCAGCCGGGAGCACGCAGTGATGGAGATCTCCGCGGTCGTGTCCGACGCTTTCTCGGCAGTCGCCACCCAAGGCCTCGGCCTATCCGCCAAGCTCCTTCTTCCCCGCTACTCCCTCTCCCTCTCCGCCGTCGACTCCGGCGCTCCCCCCGCCGTGGTCAGATCCGACCCCTTCCGCCCCGCCGCCGTCCCCCGCGCCTTCGTCCGCCGGACCAGGCGACGCACCCGACGGAGATCCCTCACCGAGGGCGGCGGCGAGGACGACGGGTTCTCTGGCGACGGCGATGGCGACGATGGCCCCTTCGGCGGAGGAGGTGACGCTGGAGGCGGCGGAAAAGGCTGGAACTCGGGCGATCAGGGGCCGGGTTGGGGCGGATCCTCGCCGTCGTCATCGGACCCGGCATTCGATTTCATTTACGAGGTCATGTGCTGGATCGCCCTCTCCAACTGCGCCCATTTCGCTTTCAAGAAGATGGGGCGGCTTCTGGCGACGAGGGGAAAGGTGTTTCCTTTGAGATTGTTGCCGTCGGTGTGCTGATCGGAGACCGGTAATAACGATGACAACCTCATGGATTAGGGTTTCCTCCTTTCACTCTTTCCATTTTGATGCATATAACATGTACATAGACATTTCCTTTTCATACGTTCACGTGCATATATCATCACTACGCTAGCAACATGTATTATTCCTAACAAGTTTATCAACCAAAAGAATGTTCTTTTCACTATGTTTATACTGATTTCTGTACTGAGATTGATAGATTGCTCTCATTGTGATCTTTTCTTCTTCATTAACGCTTGGTGAATTTTTACTTGGACATCGATGCAGAGTAAGGAAAATGAATCTTATACATGCTTGGTACAAAAAGTTGACATTGAGTTGCTAATCGTTGGTGTGCTTGCTTAGACCTTAAAGCAATTTTATTTGTATGAGGCATCATGATTAGCAGTTGATGTCATGATTAACAATTGATTCCAGTCAATACCATTTTGTTTCTTTATCTTCATGCATATTTGTTGCTCTATAGGTTTCTAAGCTTCTATCATTGTTTGGAAACCAGAAGAGACGGATTTATTTTTCGTATTTTAGTAGGTGCATCCAGTTTTTACTGTATTCATCATCTATACAATCACATTATCTGTATGCATGAATGCAACTTTCAGTGTGAAAACTCAATTGATATAACATAAGTATGTCTTGTTAGCAATTGTTTGCACGGTTCAATGGAAAATCAATTGAAAGTTGAAATTTTGGGCAATAAGTTTTTGGAGACGGGAGGTTGTAGGCAATGGAACATCAAAATCGATATGTTAGAAAAGTTTGTATGGAATCATGTCTCCAAATAAATGTTGAAACTCATGTGTGGATCCTCATGATGTTGTATAGATTGATGAGAGTAATAAAATCATTGTGTTTAAGCTAAAAAGTTTGATAAGCATTACAAAATAGTAAACAGAAATATGCTAACGAGCGAGGGATTTCACAAAACCTTCTTATCACCATAGGAAATACTCATTTGACTGGTAAGGAATTGAATACTAATCACTGGTTGATTTAATTGGTAATACTCATTAGACTGGCTTCTTTTTTCTTTTTTACGTGACGTGATATGCATTATCAGGAGAACACTGTCTAATAACAATCTAGCTAGGTATTTGAGCTTGCAAGTTTCTGTAGTTTGGGTAGTATCATGTCAAACAACTCATTGTCACATTTCGAAGCTTATTCGAGTAAAATGCACTTGCTTAGCAGATTTGAGCTTCTTTTAGAATTGTTGTTCTATGTTCTATGGATGATGCTTCTATGTGATTATACTACTCATTGTCACATTTCGAAGCTTATTCGAGTAAAATGCACTTGCTTAGAACATAGAACAGCAATTTGAAAAGGAGCTCAAATCTGCTATGGATGATGCTTCTATGTGATTATTGACTAAACACAGTAAGATACAGAGCAGTATATGGCTGTCAGCACAGAAGGTGTTTGGTGGTTAATGCTTCTGTGGATTTGTTGTTGTTTTGTGCTGCTGTATGGTTCAACAGGACTTGTTGGGAGTGTTCATATTCTGTCTTCCTAATCATCTCTGTTAATCTGAACTTTTGTTTATGAAGATCTTTGTGTGCAGTTCTAAAATGGAAAGTCTGTGTGTGGTCATCTAAAATTAGAAAGCCTGGAAATGTGTATATAAATGCAATGCTTGTGCAATGCTGGATCAACATATGCATTCCAAATCTTCTAGTTTTTTTGTGTTTGGAACTGCAATTTGCTTCCCTATGCATTTGACTGTCAGTATTTTCTATTATGATTTGCTCAAGAGCATTCCCTTTGGGATGTGAACAAACAGCATAAGGCATTTTGGCCATTCTTTCTCCTCAGGTTAATTTTTTATATAGAATAATTATAAATTCATCAAAAATAAAAAAATATCACTATCGACCTATTTGAGAGAAAATACTATCAATCAATTATCATCTAATATATGATTTACATGTGACAATCAAATTGGCATAAAGGACACAAGACTTGACCAAGGGACTCGTTGCCTCTCTCTTTTTGCCGTCTACGTGGACAAGAGTTAGAGAGATTGTTAGAAGCTATTAGGGTTGTCTCCTTAGAGGATATTTTTTAAAATATTTTATCCTCTTTTTACTCAATATAGAGAGATTGTTAGAAGCTATTAGGGTTGTCTCCTTAGAGGATATTTTTTAAAATATTTTATTCTCTTTTTACTCAATAAAGATTGTTAGAAGCTATTAGGGTTGTCTCCGTAGAGGATATATTTTAAAATATTTTTTCCCCTTTTTACTCAGTATAAAAGCATATCTTCAACGTAGGAATCGAGATCAGTCACCTTCTTATCACTTCCACCTCATCTCGAGGCTAACTTAGGTGTGTGTGTGCTGAGGTGTTCCATCGTGATGAGGTTCCCTTGATATTTGATCTTTTGAGAGAAAGTGAAGAGCATCTTGTATGATCAACTTATGATCTCTCCCATCGGTCAGGAGTATATATATTTGGTATGATAACATAGATAATCTAACCTTGAGGACATATGATTTCAAGAAAGAAGTTATGATTGATAGATCTCGACCTCCTAGAGTAGTATCTCAATTTTCATTCACGAAGATGATTTTTTTTCACTTAAGGAGAGTGATGGGGATCATAGTACTATCACACAATTATGACAATCCACGAGGACACGGAGAGCTTCAAATCAAATCACTACATCAAAACCATACGAACCTAAATGCCCATGGAGTGCTCATGCTATATATATTTTATTTTCTTATGAGATTATAGTAGGATTTAGACATGGGATACAAAGGGGACGTTATGCATATATATATCTTAAAGTACATATGATAAAAGGATCTTGAAGTGGACACATATCTCCATCCTATGAACCCCTAACCCATGTCTTATAGAAGAGGGTATGTGATATTCATGTAAGGATAGACACTTGTCCCTATCAATGGACATTTATCTTTATAAAAGTATTGTAAACCCTACGAAGGGATGAAGAGTTAATAGCTTGTAACTATCAAGAACCTTATGTGATCTATTTAAGTGAGGAAAGAGTCCTCAAGGGTGAGAGACCCTATCATATCTATTCTTTTCATTTCTCTCTCCACAACCTTTCTCCTTCATTTTCAACCATCACAACAATACTATCATTATCACATCAATAGGGCTAACACCGAAAGGAGCAATAACCTTATGTGTCATCTCTTCTATTGAGTTATCCGCTTGACTACAGTTTTACTATCTAAGTTCAATAGCATTAGATCATTTTCAATTATGTTAAGAATTATTTATGTGAGGAATAATCTCTATCCTCAAAGTTTAAGTGATATATTAACTTGATTGTATCTTGTTCAATAGAATTGATATATTAACATGAGTTGTTTATGAGAGGAATAGGATTGTATCTTGTTTATGGAAGATGATGAGTTAGCAAGCTCATTACTACCTCTTGTCTTTCTTAAGCTCTTAGACTTCATCACCTCTTAATACATCATTTATTTTTGCTCATCACACATTACATCACTCACCCTTATATCATACACTCAAAAACGAATTAAGATATATTTATTCACAGAATATAAAAATAAATAAATTTATTAATCAAATATTCTAAAAAAAATTAAAAATAGAAAAAATGATACTACTAATGTTAGAATTTATTATAGCAGGGTGGTAAAAGTTTGAAATGGTTTAGCCGAAATTATTTATGTTACACTTGAAAATAAACTCTGATACACTCATTCACAAAATTTATCCAAAAATTCTAATTTTTAATAATTAATTATTTTAAAAATCTGTAAAAGTAAAAAAAATACTAATGATGTTAGAATAATTTCATAGTAGATTTGCAAAAGTTTGAAATGGTTTTATTAAAGTTGAATATATTATACTCTAAAATAAACTAAAATACATTTGAACTTATCCAAAAATCTAAAATTCAATAATTGATTATCTTAAAATCTTCTAAAAATAGAAGAAGAAAAAATATATATATTACTAATGATTTTAGAATGATATCGTAGTATATTGGTAAAAATTTGAAATAGTAGTTGTTACACTAAAAATAAATTAAATACACCCGGACTCATCTAAAAAAATCAAAATTTTGACTATTATTAGAATGATGTCATACTAGATCAGCAAAAGTTTGAGATGATCTAATGATGTCCTACACGCATATTAATATAGCACAATACCAAGATTCTCGACATATTTATATGTTGACTTTTATTCATATTAATTATGATATTATCGCTATTTTTATTTTTATTTTTTAAAAATAAAAGTAAAATATATTTTATTTTGATGAAAATTTCGGCTAATAGTCAAATAAGATGATGAATAAAAGGACATATATATATATATACCGTTTCCTTAAATTTTACAGGGATATTTATGCTAAAACTAAAATCAATAAGGATAAGTCCATAAATTGTTTATTTGGAGGGGTGTATACATACATATCCATCTATATCTGTACATATATGCAAGTGTGCCCCTTTCCTTCTTCTTCGTCGTCGTCTTCGCTCTGTCGGAACGCGAGATTGCAGTCGGTCAATCTGAGGGCCGAAAGAAGCAAGACTAGAAGCGGCTCAGGAGGAGGAAGGACGCGGAAGAGAGATGGTTCGTTCTGATCTCTCTCTTCTCCCTCGACTTCTTTTCCGTGCGCCTAGGCTGAATTTTCTCTTTCTTTCGTTTCACGCGACTTTGTTTGGATGAATTCGTTCGAGGTTTTGTGAGGTCTACCTGATTCGCTATGTCCCCTGCTCGGACGGTTCATTCGTAACGCTGGCTGATGTTAATTTTCCTGAATTTTCTTCTATTCATTTCGAGTTCCGTCAGAAGGACTCGTGCTAGTCGCCTTGCAGTTTTCCTTTCTTCTTGTTCGAAAGATCCAAAATTGATGTTTTATTGGTATACTGCTAGCGATATCTTTTATTTACTGTCTGAGAGATGATAAGAGCCGAGAATCATTTAATTAGGAAGGAAAAAAAATTTCTCTTTTATCTTTGTCTGCCTATTGAGTTTAGGTTTCTATCATACTAATTGAGATCTCCTTGCGAATAATGATGGAAGCGTTAGATGAACTATTGGGTGTTTTGTGTTGGTCTCCACGTTGACTCTATTGGCAGTGGAGCAAAAAAACCTAGTTTGATCACTTGCATAGATGGTCTCTCATGTCATGTTAGAGGTTTAAACTTTTGTGTTGGTTTCTCTTGTGGTAGATCGTTTTGTAGGGACACTATATTGATATAGAAGAGTTTGTTGGTTAAGTTTAGGTTTGTAGTAGCTGCTAATACTAATGTATACATTATGATTTACTTCTTGTTGAATGGATCACTGCCAAATTGGTTTTTTATGTCTTCTATTTTAGTACAAACTTCTTTTTTTCTTTACGACATCGTGTGCCTTGGTTGTTCTCTCATTTTCTTTTTCTAATTATGCCAGATTCACTTTGTACTTCTAATTAGTCGACAAGGAAAGGTTAGATTGACAAAATGGTATTCTACTTATTCACAGAAGGAAAGAACCAAGGTATATACATGCAATTCTGCTTCAGTGTTTGGTATCATCTTTTAATTGTTTCCTTCAGTTCACTAATTTGTTTTGTCAGTTATTCTCTTGGCTGTAAAGTCTGTCTGTGCATGACTATTAACATTGTGCTTATTCTTTTCCTTATCTTGGAAGATATGTGTGCCATTTGACCTAATTAGACTTAAAGGTATAATATTCTTAATATTACCTAGAAATTATAAGTCAACTTCATCCTTGTTTCTAGAGGTCGTGTGGTAGTTCTAAACTAACTCTAGATGGGATTAGTCATCTTCTAGCCAAGCAACTAGCTTATAACACTACTGGAATGGTTGATGGTTACCGTTCTTGATATTCAACTTATGGAGTTCTAGTTGGACCTAAATTGCTAATCTATTGAATTTTAGCATGATTAAACAGAGAAAATGTGTGATTTTTTTGGAAAAACCAAAGTCTTTGGGTCAATAGGGCCCTATATATTTCTCTATACTAAAAGAGAGTTTCTAGATGCATTTTAGGATTGGTGCTTGCCCTAAATGGTGCTGGTCCTATTTGTGTTAAATAAGTTCAGTTGTTCGAAATGAAACTCATATATTTATATGCGTCAGTGTATATGTGACTGAAAGGACAACTGGCAACCTGTTGGACATGGATATGTTCTTTTTCTCTTTATTTTCTTTAGGCTTTCCAGAAGTTTGATATTGTAAACCCAATTCACAAACATTCGATTAACTGGACTGTGTCACCCCAGTAGAGGAATCAACATGAGAAGAAAAACTAGAAATTCTATAGATCATAGAATACCACCCTGTCATGAATCCTGGTAATGTAGGTGAGAATGCTAATGGATTCAAATAATTGGGAAATAGGGGACAGTTGGTTTTGTTCAAAAGAAATCCTGTTTGACCTAAAAAGGATGCTGCACATTCTTTTCCTTGGGTGGGCAGGTGGGGAACAAGGGAAAGGATGTTCTTGGATGACTGGTTTAATAAGTTTTTCTTAGCTATTCCTTATCAACATCTTTATTTTTTTTTTGTTAATATTCTATTCTCTGTTAGCCCTTCAATATTACTCCTGTTTTGCTGATTCTGCTATTAATAGGTTTAGTTTCTCATAATCTATTGATTTCTCTTTGGTGTTTCATTCTCCATACATCTTCTGCACTCGCTATGGTAGAATCATATTGCATTCTTAGAAGGTGAGAAGTGAAAACTGAATGCCCAAACTTTTTTCTTTTGAACATCTGTTTGAGCACAATAAACCAACCTGAATCTGCTAATCCATAAAACTTCTTAATCAAGCTTTCATCTGATTCCTATGGATGTGATCAAAATCTGTTGAACGTATCACCTTATCTGTCTGGGTCAAATCTGAACCAAAATTCTTATTCTCTTTCTTGCATGCTTCATTCCCTCTTATATTCTCTTGAGGTTAAATTTAACTGCTATTTCTTTGAGGTGTTTTTAGAGTTTCCATATCTTATAATATATTGGATGATGAGGTGATTTCTAGATTCAATTACCCGATGTTAGATCCACTGTAAGATTACCATATATCGGTTCATTTGTTCTGTATCAGCTTGTGGCTCCAGACTCTCTTGTTCTTGTATTTAATGGATTGATTGTTCTATTTTATCTAAATCTTTCTGCCAGGAAAGTTCACTATTTTGGTTAAAAGTGTCAGTTTGAGTTGCTATTTCTTTTGCTCTTTTCTATTCAATAAGAACATAAGGTTGATAGCTTTGTTTTGTTTACTTTCATTTCTATTAACATACCCCTTTTCTCACTAAGGTCATTCGAGAGCTTAGTGGGTTGATACTTGCACGAGGCCCAAAGCTTTGCAACTTTGTTGAATGGAGAGGATACAAGGTTGTCTATAGAAGGTAATTCTCTTGTAGTAATTCAATGAGTTCCTACTACCTTAGTTGTTGCCAATTCTTCTCTTTTGGAGGCAACTTTGCTACTTTTAATAGGTGAAGTTCTTATACTTTCAAGATACCATCTGCAGATATGCCAGTCTTTACTTCTGCATGTGTATCGATGCAGATGACAACGAATTAGAAATTCTTGAAATTATCCATCACTTTGTTGAGATACTGGACAGATACTTTGGCAGTGTAAGTCTATGATTTTATAATTATATTCTACTCTTAATATAAGCAACATCTGTTTATTACAATATGAACATATGTGTTTCCTTAACGTTAGGTTTGCGAGCTGGATTTGATATTCAACTTTCATAAGGTACTTTGTATGGCGGTGGAGATGACTTTCTTCATATCTTTTCTAGTTGATCTCATGCTTACTTTTGAACTGGTCAGGCATACTACATACTGGATGAAGTTCTCATTGCCGGGGAACTCCAAGAGTCAAGCAAGAAGACCGTTGCTCGGCTTATAGCTGCACAAGTATTTAATTCCTTATCACTGTGCTTGATATTGATGTTGTGACCTATGCTTTAGAGTGAAGAAAGAAAATTCATTGGCAATTAGCTTATATACATCAAGAAATAATCATTTAGCTAATAAATAAATATAAATAGGTGTTATTGTAATAAGTTCTCCTGTTTGATGAAAAAGGTCATCCACTTGATTAAATATACAAAATGAATACTTGGAAAAAGAAAAACTGGTATACTATAGTGGTTTCTCTCGTCATTGAAGGATTTCCTTTTGAATTCCTAAGTTGTTTCATCAAGGTCGATTGGTGGTATAATTTCTTATAAATATGCACTTATATATCTGTGTATATGTACACCGACAAGACTATGGCATGTTCTAAGCATAGGTTCCCCAGGTATATGGTGAATGGTTTTCTTATGTAGGATCGAGGATTACAATCCGGATTCATGTCAAGAAAGAAATTTTTTATTTTTTGGATTTTACCAACTGAAACACATTTCTTACTGCTTTTTTAGGGGCTTTCTCTATTTTGACATGCACACTTACCATGTTGGCCAAGCTATTCAGAAGATCATAAAAAGTCCCCAGAAGTTTCATCCTTTTGTTGAGTTACTGTGCTAACGATTGGATCTTCTTTTGCAGGACTCACTGGTGGAAGCTGCAAAGGAGCAGGCAAGTTCTGTAAGCAATATGATTGCACAGGTCACCAAATAGGGTTCCTCCAGTTTCTGTATCACAATTCCCTTCAAACTTGTTGATCTCATCTCATCTCATCGGGACTGTAATTTTCCCACCAACGGTTTGTTCACAGACGTCGTTGATATGATCAGTCTTTCTTGCTTGATATGATAAGTGTCGACTTTGCTCACCAGGAGTTACATGGTTGTATAATTACCATTGAGCAGATGAACTGTTTGTTGATTTGACTGGTCGTAATCGTTGCTCGCTTACATATCGTCTTGACTCGGGTGATTGCAGTGTGTCGCGGCTCACTGCCGTCCTCTACTCGACAACCGAGTCGAGGAACATGGCTGCGGTTGACTGCCGCGGCCACAGATAGAGACGGGTAATTAAAGCAAACATGTCGCGCGCACCGCCAGTAGCTGCACGTTGCTCTCGTGCGGTGGAACGCCTCGTCCTCTTCCTCTCGTCAAAGAGTGGTGCCTAACCAGAGAGTACGGAGTCGGAGGGACGCCCAGAGGAAAACGAACCACGGAGAACGCGAGACCGCAGGTGTTGCTGTTGTTGCCGACTGTCATCCATGGCGTACCACAATGTCGTGCGTTGAAACTCGCGTGTCGCCGAGCTGGCACCGCGAGTTTGCGGATTCGACGGCCCTCTCACGGACTCTCTCCGTTAACCCGTATTACGCACGCCCAGTTTTGGTCGCTGGGCTACTCACCTCCCTACGACGCTAGCAAACGCTGGATGCGGGTCTCAAGATACGGAGTGAGTCCCAACCACTTTCCGCTAACTTTTGTTCCTTGGAATTCAAATAAAGGTTGGTGGTGTGGACAATGTACCATTCGATCATCAAATCTTGGGTTGGAATCCAATCCGAATTAATATATCTCTTGTGCTTAATCTTCGTCAATTGATTGTCGGTCAGAATAGAAATAATAGGAACTTTAATTGGCCAAAAGACCCTTTAAATCTATGCTTACTTAAATCATGACTTATGAGCACTTGGGATGGGATTCAATTGGATAGGGGTAAATTAGTCTTTTCACTTCGAGAAAAAGGAAATGGCTACGTGAAGGAACCCTAAAGGAATGCCACGAGCTACACAGTGGTCGTCGGCTGGGATTAAATCCATCAAAATACATCGACGGCCCCGATGAATCCTCCAAACTTTTAACGCATTAACCGTTCATGAAGGCTGGCTTTGCTTTCTCGCGGAAATGTCTCACGAGGAAGCCACGTGCCGAACCTAACGGTAACCTCTCCGTCATCCTCTGCTTCCTCTCTCTCTCTCTCTCTCTGTGTCTGTGGCGAGCGCTTTTCAAACTCTCCCGCAAATGACGCTTTGGAAGTCCAACTCAACCATTCCATTCACCCAACCCCTACCGCTATATGAGTTGCACACTGGGAATCAACCCACTGCGCGGGGAAGAAGGACTACCATGTTGTCCGATCCATGCACATTGCTGAGCTTTCTGAGACCATGCCAAAAAAGCTAGAAAGATGGCGGAGGAGCTGGACAGCAGAGCACAGCTCGCGAGGGAGATATGCTCCATATCAGCCATGTTCACCGCTTGCACCCACCGCAGCCGCTCGCCCCGGCGACCACCCTTCGTTGACTGGTATCTCGTTCTCAGAGTTGAGTCCTAACATGCATGCACCTCTCCTTGTTCCTGCGATCCTTTGCTCGACAACCGTTTATTGATTGAATGAGAGGCATTTCGATGACGATTCATAGGTCGATGAAGAGGCCGGAATCGATGTCATACGCAGGCAATATCGTCGGCTGGGTATGGCTGTCGCAGCAGCAAATGCTCACATTTCTCTCTTGCTCTCTTGTTGGTTTCTCGGTAGCCTGGAATGATGGCAGTTCTTTCTGCAGCGTTGCAGCTTCATCCAGACAAGAACAGGCACCCCAACGCTGAAGCTGCATTCAAGGTCGTCTCTGAGGTAAAGAGAGGCATCGACATCTGCTAAATCATGAGCCAAAGTTACCTTGAACCTATGAATTCCACTTGCAGGCGTATGAATGCTTATCAGATGAAGCTGCAAGAAGAGCCTTCGACTCCGAGAGGCAAGACAAGTTCTGCAGAGAGTGCCATAGCAACTCAGAGAGGCAAAAGGCTGGAGTCCGAACAAAGCTGAGAAGAGCTGTGGCAGCTCTCAGAGAAGCTAAGAAGAGATTCCAAGAGGAGTGCAGAGTGATAGAAAGCTGCTTGCAAGCCAACAAAGCAACCCAAGCAGGATCACCGCTCTTTGATCCCTCTGTCTACCTGCTCTACGATGGCTATCCACACTACCGCGATCGGGTGCTCGTGAACCCACGAGAGCAGGAGCAGCAGTTCCAGTGCGGCGATGGCGACAACCACAGAAGAAAAGGCAGATGCGAGTCACCTCTTTACGAGATCAGAACGGAGCGCAGAGCAGGAAGAACGATGAACACTAGTTTCAGATTCTGAATTGAACATCGAAGTGGCTTCATGCGCAAGGCTTAATGTTGAATTGAGGATTGCAATTTATCTGGCGAATTTGTATCCCATTCTTTATCCAATCAATTCATTCATGAAAGTTCATACAATCAAAAATCTTGACTCCCAGTTTTCTAGCAAATGTGAGAGTGGGTTTTTGTCAGGTGGATTAAGTGAGGTTTGAATAGGTTGGTTGAACCTGATCTATACCAACTGCTCTAATGAACACTACACTACAGGAGGGATGAACTCTGCATCTGTCTCAGCTTCCACCTTCTCCACATGATGCAGTTTGCATGCAATCAACCCGCCATGAGTGGCCACCAGCTCACTGTAGCAGCTACCCTTTCCCATCGTCTCCTTGCCACCTGCAATTAGACAAGTGCCATTAGAATCGCATAGCAAAACCCCCAACCTTCCCACCTGCGATGGCTCATGGAATGAACCATCCGTATTCAGCTTGTATAAATCCTGCCTCTCAGAAATATCACATGGAGGCTACGTGTTAGGTGAAGATTGACTAACGATGCTCTCTCTATTAATGATGAACCTCAACAAAACTATACCAAGTTTTCACTATAATATGATTCTAACACTAATTAAGTATTTATTTATATTTTTGGCTGATTTTATAATAATTATTTAGTAATTTTATATATTCTATAAACTAGTATACGTTAGTTTATTTTTTAATATAATAACATCAACTTTTCTCCCAAAAAAACAACCTTAAGCACTTACATTATCATACAAAATGGTTCTAACATCATTTGCAGTGGATAGTGATGAAAAAGAATGATGAGCCGGTAAGAAATGAGGAGGAGAGAAAAGAAAGAATTAACGAGAGGGTGACAAAGGAGGGAAGAAAAAGAAAGAAAAATGATTGAATTATTGATTGAAGGGTAAAGAAAAAAAAAGAATAACGCAAGACAAGACAGTACACTAATAGAGGGACAATGAACGAATGATAGCAATCACAAGGATAAGAATGAGTGATGAATGATTCAAGTATATCCATTCATGAACGGAGGCATCTTTATTAATTTTCAAATACAGGGGTGTAATCTACTAAGAAAAATAGTGAGATCTTTTTTAGACAAATTTTCTTAATTAATTAGATTCCTAACTTGGCCTCACCATTTAGGAAATAAATTGTAATTATTTTTTATAATTAAAAAATATTAACTATGATAAGGAAAAAAGATCTTAATTAAATTCTTCTTCATCTCTCGCCGAATCATGTTGGTAGACAAATAAAGAAGAATTCAATTATTTCCTAATTTCTTGCTGTAACCCAAATCTTTCTTGCATGATTCATTAGTAGGGGAGTATGTTGTTCTCCCAATCTTTACACTGATGGCAAAGCAGACTTCATGTTGCATCATACTACAACTATAAAATCAACATAATATTACAACTATAAAATCAACATAATGTAATTTGCTTGAAACATTTCCTAATACATATGTACTATATATATAAAGTATTTAACACCATATTATTATCATATTTTATACACCATATATATATATATATATTATATGCATATACATACATATACACACACACCATATATATATATAAGGAAATGGATCGTATCAATTAGTGACAGATCGACGCCGTCGATCCTCATCATCATCCAACGGTCAAAGCTCATATTCACGGTCCACGATAAGCGGCAATGTTGTGATAAGTACAGAACTTGTCATTGGAGCAACTTTAGAACTCGCAACGGGGTTTACTTTACCGCGTCGGAATCGCCGGTCATTCTAGCGGTATCCTGCTCCTCGGAACGCTGTAAACAACCCAAAAGTACTCGTGGTATAATAATATTTTCCTCCTTAAAAGCACGACGTCACGTTTCATTCTTTTGCGTATCGCCACATCGGACGGTTCACTGTTAGTTAACCTTCTCCTATTAGTTCGCTGCTCCACCAGTTCCTCCCACCATCCCTTTCGAAGGTTTACTCACAGACTCGTCTCTGGGTCACCCAGTCTTCTGATTGCTTTGACAACGGTGGAGCCCGTGGCGCATTTGAGAGGTGCAAAAGTGGGCAACGCGCGTAAGCGTCGTACTGATTCGAAAATAAATCTCGAATCTTAGGGTTTCGTCGTCCCTGATCGCGGCCCCTTTTGCATTAATTCATTCCAATTTCGAGCCTATAAAATGATCGCTCCTTCGTTGAGCTCTCTTCTCTTTTGCGTTCGTTTCGGGCTCCGCTAGGGTTTGGGTTTCGCCCCCTCGTCCGTCGCCTAGGGTTTGCTCGATCTCCTGCTTTGTCTTGTTGTTTGCGGTTGGTGAGGCGCGCGCCGACGGAGAAAAATGTCGCTGAGGCCGAGCGAGAGGGCGGAGGTCCGCCGGAATAAGTACAAGGTGGCCGTCGACGCGGAGGAGGGCCGGCGGCGCAGGGAGGACAACATGGTGGAGATCCGCAAGAACCGGCGGGAGGAGAGCCTCCAGAAGAAGCGGCGGGAGGGGATGCAGGCCCAGCCCCTCCCACAGACGGCCACCCACGCGTCCGTCATAGAGAAGAAGGTGACCTCCCGTCTGCCGATCCTTTGATTTATCATGGTTTTGATTTGCAGATCAGTGGTCCGGATCGATACGATTCCGGGTGTTAGGGACTAGGGTTCGGGATTCCGAACGTGCGGTTTTCTCATTGCGCTATTCGATTTGGTCATCCGCAGTTGGAAAGCCTTCCCGCGATGGTGGCCGGTGTATATTCTGATGATAGCACTCTGCAGTTAGAAGCAACCACGCAGTTCCGTAAACTGCTTTCGATAGGTATTAGTTTGATCAATATATTTGCAGTGTTTAGCTATTACGTTCTAAGAATATTAGCCATTCTGAATAGTTTAATGTGCCCATTAACCAGAGCGAAGCCCTCCGATCGAGGAGGTGATACAGTCGGGCGTTGTTCCTCGATTTGTGGAGTTCCTTACAAGGGAAGATTATCCCCAACTTCAGGTTGGTATTTCTCCTAGCAAAGTAAATTTCACTTGATTGCGTCTTTTTCTTCCAGATTGTGTTCATTAATTTGTTTTGCTGCTTGTTCTGGCATGTGGCAGTTTGAAGCTGCTTGGGCACTCACCAATATTGCCTCCGGCACCTCAGAGAACACTAAGGTTGTGATAGATCATGAAGCAGTTCCCATTTTCGTTAAACTTCTCAGTTCCCCTAGTGATGATGTCCGTGAGCAGGTACAGTGTTTTGCAAATTCAAGTTTACTTTGGTATCATTTGTATTGTTTTGTTTTAGGTCTCTGTGTGTGTCTGCACATGCCCTCATGCTTGTGAATGTTTACTTGTAGGGTACAAATTAGCTAATAAATTTTATGATGGTATAGGCGGTATGGGCTTTGGGGAATGTGGCTGGTGATTCCCCAAGATGCCGAGATCTTGTCCTTGGCAATGGAGCGTTATTCCCACTTCTCCAACAGTTGAACGAGCATGCCAAACTCTCCATGCTAAGGAATGCCACTTGGACCCTGTCAAATTTTTGCAGAGGGAAGCCACAGCCAGCCTTTGAGCAGGTTAGTACTAGACTCTGCATGAGTTTATTATTCATGATCTTCTAAAGCATTTCATGTTCGTAATAAGTGTTGTTTTTTGATGAGCAGGTTAAGCCTGCTCTTCCAGCCCTTGAGCGGCTAATTCATTCAAGCGACGAGGAAGTGCTTACAGATGCATGTTGGGCATTGTCATATTTGTCCGATGGTACCAACGACAAAATACAAGCTGTACTTGAGGCTGGTGTCTGTCCACGACTCGTAGAGCTTCTTCTGTATGAATATATCAACTTTACTTTCTATTTGTGTTTTCTTGTCTGTTTCAAGATGCTTATATTTGGTTATGATTTTTAATGCAGCCATCCTTCACCTTCTGTACTTATTCCAGCCCTTCGTACTGTTGGTAATATTGTGACAGGAGATGATGTACAGACACAGGTATGTTAAATCATCATTTGGTTTTTGTAATTTTTTCTGCTTTGAGATACTTGTTCTGTCGAGCTATTGTTTTCCTGGTGGTTGTTGACGTTACTTGGTAGGTTGAAAAGCAGACATGCTTAAGTTTAAACTTGTCTGGCAATTATATCATGGTGATGCCTGATCTTGTTGATATGGTACTAGATCTTTGCTAGTTACTGCACATATAAGTGACTGCAAATTTGTGATTATTCAATTGCAAATAAGTTTACGTGGATGGTTGTGAAATGCACGAGGGTATCTTATTTTTAATTACTTGCATTAACTTGTATATATATATATATATTATTTGTGCTATAGAAATTAATGTTTGGTACATTTGGACTCATGCTCGTATGTGGTGACTGGGTGTAGACCAATTTTGCATGCTTATTATGTATATGATTTATTCTTTTGTGTATGTACACCTTGCAACTTCTTAAAACAACTTGATAAGTAAAATGGAAGATTGAATGTTACTATGGGCTGCCACACACTATCTTCATGGTTATATGTCCATGTTTCAACATGTCATGTTCTACATTTAATTGTTTGACCTTAAGTATGGTTGGGATCACTGGTCTCGCGCATGGCACATGATAGTTTGCATTTACCTTTCTTTTTTAGTACACTGAAATTCGTCCATGCTATTTGGATGAGTACACACATTCTTGGATTATGCTGTCATATGGAATCTGCTTTTTGCGTTTGAAACTCATCCATGCTATTTGGTAGAAAAATATATCAGATCAATTAAAACTATATTTAAAGTTAGATTTCTATGAGTTGTAACTGGTAAGTAGTGTCACTCCAGTGGGAGATAGAATGGCTTATCCTGAACTTGTAAAGTTATGATGGTTGATTATGTCAATTCATATCTTGTTTTATTTTCTTATGTATCTCATCTCTCATTTGAACTCTGGGATAAATTGTTAAATGCTAAAATCATTGTGTCGAAAGGAGCCAGTCTTTGGGTGAGACCAAGGTCGTCCAACATCTGAAAGCTGTGGTTTTTTTTAATTTTTATTGTGAGTGAATGCTTGCACATTGTCTCTCTGCAAATGGCAGTCAGATGACAGTAAGCACAACTACTCAATAATATACCATGACATTATCCTTTATTTAATAAATTACTGACTTTTTGTGGAAAAAATGTCTATATTCTCAATAGAATCACAAAGCATTCACCATCAATATTGCAGATGAGAAGTTGGTTAAGATATTCTGCCGAAGAATAGTAAGAATGGGCTTATTTAATATAAGCGGTTGTGTACATTATGATTACTTTTGCAAGAACAGTTTGCTTCCTGCTTAAAATTTGCACTTTCCGGTCTGCCTTTGATTTTCGATTCATTTTTATGCTGTGAAACTGCTGGTAGTGGTCTTAACTGTTTAAGCAGTCTGATATATATCATATTGGCTACATAATATGATTCAATAATTAGAGTGAGAAGATGAAGTGGGGGATGAGGAGGCGAGGAGAGAAGGAAGGTGGTTGAAAAGAGGAAGATGGGGGAGAGGAAAGTTGAGTGGATGTAGACTTGCCAATTCCATTATGTGGATGCAGCTTCATCCAATCCGCTTTCTCTTGATCATCCTTCATTAAGGTTATAGGGTGTGTATATACAGAGGGAGGAAAGGGGGAAGTAGTTAAGAGAGGACATTGTTTCCACACCTCATCTTGATGATTCCTATTTATAACTGGGTTGTTTCCGGCAAGTTATTGTTCTATTTCTAAAATATTGCATCAGATATTGTTAATTCTTATTTTTAAAGTTGGTTTAATACATGAGGCTCCTGCCAATGCGGGTATGTAAAAGGTTCATATATATATATATATATATATATATATATAGAGTCTTACCCTTGAAATTATAGCTTGTTATTGCATCAGATATTGTTAATTCTTATTTTTAAAGTTGGTTTAATACATGAGGCTCCTGCCAATGCGGGTATGTAAAAGGTTCATATATATATATATATATATATATATATATATATATATATATATAGAGTCTTACCCTTGAAATTATAGCTTGTTTTTGCTACTCAAATACCTGTCACTTAAGTTACAAATGGCACTATTTTATGGAACCAAGTTGCCTCAGTATTTGAAATATTTTTTGGATATTTATAAAAAAATGTTTTTTAATTTTTAATTACTTTTATTGTGTAACCTTTGGATTGATCCTTTACTTGTGTTCTATCAGTATAGTTGGTTACTCATGTTCATGCATTTATAATCCTGGTATTCCGACGAGTTTCCAAATTAACTGTTATTGTTTGTTCTTAATGATTGTGATCCAGCTTTCTATCAAGATGCTCTAGGCGTGCTTCTTTTTTAACATTTAACTAAATTCTATATGGATCTTCTCTGTTCTTTGAATCTGTTTTATTGTATTTTTTTAGTTGTTCCTATTTTCTCTCTTTCTTTCTAATTGTTGAGCTTGTGGTTTTCACTGTAGTATGTTATCAATCACCAAGCTCTTCCTTGTCTCCTGAACCTCCTGACTCACAACCATAAGAAAAGCATCAAGAAGGAAGCTTGCTGGACCATATCAAACATCACAGCTGGAAACAAGGAACAGATCCAGGTACATCTGACAAAAATGGATATAACCGATTAATAGCATGTGCATTGATCAGGATCGGTAAACAATGCTGACACAGCAATCCGAGCCCTTTGATCCTGTTGTTCCAATTTCTTTAAGAGTGTGTACCAACTGTACGAAAATATATGTCTTCAATAGACTGTAATTTTATTTGATATTGAATTGATTGCAGGCTGTGATAGCTGCTGGTATTATTGGTCCACTAGTGCATCTCCTGCAGACTGCAGAGTTTGATATCAAGAAGGAAGCAGCATGGGCCATATCTAATGCAACTTCGGGTGGTAACCACGATCAGATAAAGTATGCACATTATCCTTCTCTGTGTGCATGTTGTATTTGCTTCTTTGTAAAGGCTATACAAGTTTAATTTCATAGACTAATTGGTTCTTATTGTCATCACCAGATTTTTAGTTAGTCAGGGTTGTATAAAGCCCTTGTGTGATCTCCTGGTCTGCCCAGACCCAAGGATTGTCACTGTTTGCTTGGAAGGGCTTGAGAATATTTTGAAAGTTGGTGAAGCAGAGAAGAACCTTGGTGCTACTGGAGATGTGAACTTGTATGGGCAGATGATTGAGGAAGCTGAGGGCTTGGAGAAGATTGAGAATCTTCAAAGCCATGATAATACTGAGATCTATGAGAAAGCTGTGAAGATTCTTGAGACGTATTGGTTGGAGGAGGATGATGCAATGCCTACAGGTGATGCTGCTCAAACTGGATTCCACTTTGGGAACAATGGCCAGAATACAGCTCCTCCCGGTGGAGGATTCAACTTCAGCTGAGAATTGGTACGAAGATGTTGTCATACTCTCAGGTGACAATCATATTATTAAAGGGCTGATGATCATTACCGTATGGATCCTCTTGTGCCTAGATTGCAGGTTTCTTCTCTGGTGACTGCTAGTATCATTGTCCCAGCACCAGGAAATGGTTCCAGTCAGAAGTCAGTGGGGTTGGTGGGGGTGGGGGTGGGGGTGGAGTTGTCATTGTGAGTTCGAGTCATGTCCAGGGTGGGGGTGTGTGTGGTGTTGGTGTTTATGAGGAGGTGGTGACAATAAAAGGTCTTATGAAAATGTCATTGTGTTAGCACATTTTGGTTCTCTCCCATTTGAATGATTGTATGCTCTACTAGTTTATGAGTTGCAGGTAAGAGGACATCTATGAGTCGCAGGTGATATAAATGCAAGTTAACAACATCATTTTGCCTTCTGTATAGTATGTATGAGCTTTCATTTCTGTAAGGTTGCAATGAGATTGTTGTTGGTCAGAGTTTTTTGAGTGTCGTTTGTCATGCAAGTCTTATCAATTATTTTTGTATCATTATATTTACTGCATTGAAGTCCATATTTTCGCATATTAGATTATTTTTGTTGTTGTCCATGTTGCTGTTATGCAGCACGTTGACTTTGGGCGGAAACTATCTTTTTTAATTAACCATTAGAGATGTGATTTTAGCTTCTTTGGCGTAGGGGATTAGCATGTTCAAGCCAATTGCATGTTATTGGTTTTCTTAGCCATTCTGTAATGTATATGTTGGCTTATTAATAACGATCATGATTTGTGTTCGGTTACATAGAGTTGGAATATGGGTTAAATATCAAATGTGAATATTGATTGATTGATTGATTGATTGATTGATTGATTTGATTTTATAGGAAAATAAGAGTATTCTGTTTGAGAGGGATAGCATTTGTCTTTTATAAAATCCCTTTTCGAGAGGAAATTAAGATTATGATATGATCGTGGAGGGATAGCACAACCTTTTTGGAGGGCTTCCATTGGATTAAGCTCCATATCGTATCCTAAGAATGGTAACTAGACATGAATTGTTGTGATCATTGATGATTTACTAGGGGAGGATAATAGTTTAAGGGGTAGTTTGGGGTGATTACAAGATATTCACATACGGATAATTGAAATTGAGAACATAGACCCCTAGAAGTTAATCTCAGGACTAATTTGAGTGTATGAGAGATCAGCTCGGGAAGCCTCTTTCAACTTCGGTCTTTGTAAGTAACATCCCGGGAGGAGACGTTTTTCACCTAAGATGATTTTGCGCATATTGAACACAACCACATCAGGTCGAATTGCGCCCGAGGTGCGTGAGTTGAGAAAACTCGACCCATTACAATGGAGACTCGAGCTGAATTATGTTCCAGATTCTTGAGTTAGGAAAACACGACCCGTGCTAGAAGACCTGTTAGGGCGAATGTCACCCGAGTCGTGTAAGTCAAAAAAATCGACCCATCCCGGAAGACCCGCTATGGCAAAGGCTCGGGTCGAATTACGCTCGAGGCACATGAGTTGGGAAAACTCGACTTGCACTAAAAGACCTACTACGGTGGAGGCTCAAGCCAAATTACGCTTAAGACGCATGAGTTGGGAAAACTCAACTCACCCTAGAAGACCTGTTATAGCAAAGGGTTAGGGCGAATGACACCCAAGTCACATAAGTCAGAAAAACTTGACCTGTGCTAGAAGACCCTGTCGAATTGCGCTCGAGGCATGTGAGTCGAGAAAACTCGACTTACGCTAAAAGACCCATTACGACGAAGGGTCAGGACGAATGACGCTTGAGACACATGAGTCAGAAAAACTTGACTCGCTATAACGGAGGCTTGAGCCAAATTGTGCCCGAGACATGTGAGTCGAGAAAACTCAACACACGTTAGAATACCTATTATAGCATAGGGTCAAGATGAATGACACTCGAGTCATATGAGTCGAAAAAACTTAACTCGCGTTAGAAGATCCAATAAGGCGGAGGCATAAGAGAAAATGCGCCCAAAGCACACGAGTCGAAAAAACTAGATCGTTGCATCCACTCAAAGCATGAAAATCGAGTTCATCAAGGAACAATACGTTGAAAATACGGAATGAACTAGACGTCACACTTTGAACTCATCTTACAATGGCCCCGAAGTATGACTTGGGGAGGGGGGGGAGATAAATGATAGCGAATACACAATCAGTTAGTCCAAGTGGCAACTCGAGGTGGTTATAAGTCACCTCCCCTGCACAATCTTCATGAGAATATTCTATCCCTCTAAGATTAAATATAAAAATATATCCTCAACTTTAGGTAAGGGAGGTTAAAATCGAGAATATAGACCTATAGAAATTAACCTGGAGACTAATTTGAACGTCGAAGAGACTAGCTCGGGAAGCCTCTTTTGACTTCGATCTTTGTGCAAGTAACATCTCAGGAGAAGATGGTTTTCGCTTTTCAGCTGCATTTTCCGTCGACAAAACCAGAATTCTGAAACACTGCAGTGTTCTCTCTCCATTCGAGTGAGTTCACATCCGTCGGAGTTCTTACAATTCCTTATTTTCTGAAGCACTAAGTGAATGAGTTGAAGTTGAAAGATCAGTTGCTGTATAAATTCTCCTGCGGATGATCTTAGAACAGGAACAGCTTTATCTACTTAAGTTCACCTCGTTTCAAAGCCAGTAAGAGAATCGTTCAAAGCAGTAACCCAATGGAGTCGTGGAAGAGGCCGGCCGAGGTAGCACACCTTGATAGATTCTAGTCCACCAGTTACTCCACTTTGAGTTCATTCAATTACTTGTGAACCAAAACAGAAGATGGAGCAGAACATCTTACGACATTGCACGCGGCTAGAAGTTGGAATACAGAGTTCTGGTTCATGGAAGAAACTCTTAGAAAGAACAACCTGCAATCTACGAGAAAGAGAAAAAGAATAAAGATACACATTGATCTTAATGCAATTCTAGCATAATCTTGACAGAACAACCATCTAATTAAAAGATGTACACATACTAAACTAGTAAACATTTCATGAACCAGAACTTCATGAACGACTAACTCTTCTGTTACATTCCAGACAAGCATCTGTTTGCAGGTGGAAGAATGTGCTGCTGCTGCTGCTGCTGCTGCTGCTTCCACCAATCAAGGAAACTGGAAGCTCATGTAATCCCTTCTTGCCCCAGCTGGGGGGCTGATGTACACCCAGAGCAAAGACACCACAATGGAGATCAACCCAGACCACACAAACACGATGGTCGGCACCTTCCCCCTCCTCCCCATCAACCCTTTAGCAAACGGGTACAGATGGCACAGCACCCAGAAGCTGAAGAACACCCCTCCCACAAGCTTACTCCACTGCGGGAATTGGCTGTACATCGTCCTCGCAGTCCCCACGGCTATGGCTATCGTGTTCACCATCATGATCGTGATCGGGGGAACCATCAGAAAGCTCCACTTCACCATGTACAGCTCCGCCAAGGCGTCCTCCCCGTCTTCGGTCGCCGGCTTCGACGTCAGGGTGAACGATATGTCCACCCCGGCAATCACCTTCAGCAGGCCTTGGAGCACCGCAGCGGGGTGCGCGCTGGTGCCTCCGATCAACCAGAACTGCTCGTTCCTCCACCACTCGTGCAATGTGATCCCCGACCACTTTATCTCCAGCAGCGCCAGCAAGCAGAGAGTGAGGGTGATGGCCAGGAGGAAGATTAGGAATGTGATGCTCAGAGACTGCACGATGAACTGGCCTGTGAACAGGGAGATCGCCGGTAGCACGCAGTAGACGGTGAGGAAGAAGGAGGTGAAGGGGTAGATGCCGACGCTGAAGTAGGCCACCCGCTGCAGGAACTTCATCCGCCTGCTGGCGAAGAGCGCGTTGTTCTGCGAGAAGAAGATCTCGACGGAGCCCGTGGCCCATCGGAGCACCTGATGCAGCCTGTCGGTGAGGTTTATGGGAGCTGTTCCTCTGAAAGCGTCGCGCTTGGTGACGCAGTAGATGGACCTCCACCCCCGGTTGTGCATCCTGTAACCCGTCACCACGTCCTCCGTGACCGAGCCGTAGATCCACCCAACTCGCCCGCCCCACTCCGTCTTGTCCTCGTAGAAGCAGGAGATGACGCTGATCGCTTCGGCGACCGTCGCGGCGTCGAGCGGCTCCCGCGGCACCGCCAGAGAGCCGGCCGGCCTGCCCTGTCCAGCTCCGGCCATGTCCTGCAGCAGTCTACCTTGGTATTCAGCTACGGGAATGGACGCCACCAGGGTGGCCGAGCTCCCAAACCTCTTCGGCAGAAGCGCCGACTCGACATCCCCTTCGTCGTTGTCGTCATCTCCGATGTGCGGCAGTACGATGTTGTTCTCCTCTCGGTCATGCTTCTTCCCCATCGTGGGCTTCCTCAGCAGGAAAAGCTTGGTCTTCTTCCTTCCGAACCATCCATGGTGCTCGGTGGCACGGGGCGGGCTGAACCCGTAGAGGGCCGTCCTTCGAAAGATGCAGCCAGTGCCGACGTACATCGGGCCTTGCAGTCCGTCCATGGCCCTCATGGTGACGTCGAAGAAGACCAAGTTGTGGTTGGCGTATCTGTCGCTGGGGTCGACGCCCTCGAACCTCTGAGGGAACTGGACGTAGCAGATCCTGTCGCCGCCCCGGTCGAGCATGAAGCACATGCCTTCTCTCAGAGCCAAGGAGTTGTAGATGTAGTGATCGCAGTCCAGGTTGAGGATGAAGGGGCCGTTCGACATAATGGCGCTCGTCCTGACGAGAGCGTTCATGGCGCCCGCCTTCTTGTTGTGATCGTATCCCGGTCTCTTCTCCCGCGAGACGTAGACGAGCATCGGGAGTCTGACGTCCACGTCGGTGGTGTCGACGAGGTTGTTCTCTTGCGTCGCGGCGGTGCCCATCACTGGTTCGGAGTTGGGAGGAGCAAGCATTACCTGCGCACGATGATGATATGAGATCCATATCCTACCTACGACACTCTGAAATCGATGCAGAGAGAGGCATGATCGCCACTGTACCTGAATGATACCGGCATGATTGCCTCTGGAGTGATCTGCCGCAGCCGAAAACCATGTCCCAGGCCAGTGCGATCCGTCGGACATCCAGGTTGCCTTGACGAACTCGGTGGGCTCAGAGACGTCCTCCTTCACCTCCTCCCACTTCTTCTTAGCTCGTAGCTCTTCGTGGGCATTGTAAGCGTCGGACCGCCTCCTGATGGATTCCGGCAGAGAGTTTATGCGCACTCTGAACTCGTCGTACTCCCTCTTCACCTTCCTCCTCTCTCGGACGAAGTCCAGCCGGACTTTGTTCTTTAGGAAGTCGCGTTTCAGGCCAAAGTAGGCCTCGGGATTCCTCGGCTCTATGGCGTGCTTCCTGCAGAAGGGGACCCAAATCCTCGCGAAGCTTGCCGTCTCCGCAAGAGCTTCAAACGTGAGAAGAGAACCGCCGTCGTCTGACAGGTAGCAAGCAAGCTTCTCGACAGGGTAGTCGACGGCGAGGATGGAGAGGATGGTGTTTGCCGTGACGAGAGGGGGCTCCTTCTCTGGATCTGCAGTGGAGACGAAGACATCTACTCCAGGGAGATCGGACCGGCCTTTGGGATTGCGGATGCTTGGGGACTCGAAGCGCTCCTTGAGAACCGAGAGGTCGGTGGCCCTGTTCACTGGGCAGAGCTTGGGAAGCTGGTCTAACAGCCAAGAGAAGGCAAACCAGACCTCGCAGGCCACAGACATGGCCCATAGCCACATAGCGTCGTGATTTGGGTGCCGGATTCTCCAGGTCAGGAAGAGGCCGAGGGCGACGAGGCGAATGAAGATGAGCAACCTGAGACTCAAGAATTGGAAACAAGTCATTTCTGAACCTAAAAATCTCATATTTTTTTTTCGCCAAACAGAATCTTAATTGCATGAAGAAGAAGACAAACATAAATGCGTGATTTGTGAGTTCTAATGAATCAATGCTTAATCATGTTCAAGATCTGTTCTTTGAATCCTCTGTTACCTGTATGGGCTGAGAATTGCTTGGGACACTCCCTTCTTCCTGGTAAGCGGCCTCCTGCATCTTCCCTCGAAGTCGGGCGGCTCCTCGAACCCCTTGAACCCCACGCCACCACCGCCGTTCCCATCTCTCGGCCACACCGCGTTCCCGTAGCCGTAAGTGCCCTTGGTCTCGAAAAGCCAGCGGTTGTGGTCGAAATCCCCTCCCTGGTTCGGGGCGCCTTTCATCGATTTCACGATCGAGAGCCTCCTCCCGGCCTTGAACTCTGCCATGGAGGTCAGGGGAAGGGGTCGGTCCTCGGTCTCCGATGCCGAGTCCTCGTCGTCGGTCACCGTCCCGTAGGGCTCCTTGCACCCGGGACACTGACCCCCGCCGCTCCCGGCACACTCCAGGTAGCAGTCCTTGCATATCATGAACCCGCACTCGCACGGAGGCTTGGATCCGCTGAGGAACGCCTCGCCGTCGCAGCCCTTCATCTTGCAGAACATCCCGGTGGACTTGGCCACCGAGGCGCCGTCCGCGGAGCACTCGATGACGTGGCCGCGGGTGACGCAGTTCAACCCACCGGTGAAGATGGTGCCGGAGATGTAGCTCCGCTGGGGCCGCGACTCCGGCTCGAGGGCCTCCTCGGCCTCCGCCGCCGCCGCCGCCTGGCGGTCGGGGGTCGGCGGGATGTGGACGGTGTAGCGGACAAACTCGGAGGTCAGTTCTTGACTCTCGTCGTTAGCAGCCATGGAACAGTACCTTCCTCCGCCGCCGCTGGAGACACGGTGGCTGCTCCGCCTGGCGGCGGCCGCTGGGGAGTCAGGGGTGTTGGAGAAGGAGTGGCGCGGGACTGGGCTCGTCAAACCGATGCTCCGCCTGAGGGCCCCATCCCCACCTCCCTTCCCGCCGGACGAAGACACGGTGATCGTCACCGGAGAAGCAGGAGACGACGCCCGCCGAGCCATCATTCCCCCTCTTTCCCGCTTCTTCGAGATCAAGAAAGGCAAAACGAAGTAGTGATCGAAGCAAGGAGACAATGTAAGAGACGAAGAGGAGGAGGAGAGCGGAGCCTGAGAGCGCATAAACTAATTTTGACAAGGATTTAAAGAACGTTGAAGCGGAGACGGTAAGAAAAGCGGGTTTGAAGGCGGAAAGAAAAAGAAGAGCAGACAAAAACCGAAGCGCAACGGAAGAAAACAGAAAAGTCGCGCACAACGGTCGCATTCGAACACGCCCACCAACGTTCGAATGATCCGGACGGTCCGCTTCTGTACACTTTCAACTGACACCGTCGGATGGCTCCCAATCATCGTATTTCAAACACCGACGGCCGGATCGCAACCGAGCCGTCAACGATCGGAGAGACGATCCTGACCCCACAATATCCTAACGTTAACCGGGTGCACAACCCCGAGATGGAGTACGTCAATTGGACGGTCAATATCGCACGTCACTCCGACGATGCAAATGCACGAAATTTAAAGGGATCATCAAACAAAATGCTTCGCTAAGATAGTCCTCCTTTACAGTTCCATATAGAAGAGAAGCAGCAGTGCATGTACAGTAGTTACAATTATCATTTACAAGAGGAAAACCACCTCCTGATGTGTACAAAACAACCTGAACAAAATGGTCAGCTGAGGAGCATCAACAAATATGAATTCACAAAGAGAAAGAAAAAAAAGAAAAGAAAATATCCTTTTTCCTATCTCACGTTATATAACAATCACAATGTACAGTTCCATCAATCGGGTGTTAATAAGATTGTAAGAAGGAGATTAAGTCAGCAAGTACCGGCACGTCCTGCCATCTATCACTTGAAAAAAGATTTCCAAGGATGAAGTCCTGGGGATGCTCTCTTCCAACAGGAAGGGTGGGCAGATGATCCAGTTCTTCGTCTAGTTGGGTTGCTGCAAAATTAGGTTGAACATGAGCACTGACAGGTAGAAGTTCATCAATACCAGGGATAACATAAAATCTTTCTAAGACTTCTATTTTGTGTTTCTTTCAGTGTAGTCAGCCAAAGCACAATAGCAACAGTAAGTACATTTGACCATCAAAAGCTTTGAGATTGTTAAAAAATAAATAGCAGCTACAGTTCAGCAAGTAAAATTCAGCCATTAAAAGATAAGATATTACCAACTGCAATTTTGTAAAACAAAAAGGAAAATGATAGTTAGAAGATAAGTTGGTTTAGTAATTTTTTCAGCATTATTTGAAATTTGGAAATTGAAGGAGGATTATGCATACAAAGGTAAAATCCTACAACTGCAGAATGTGTTCTAAATATTATAAATTGGAATTGCGGACCGATAAAAGAGATTTCCTGTATTCATCACATGTCTCTGTCTTGTGGATGACACGATAAGAATATTCACAATTTGCTTTGACAACATGAAATATCTTAATCCTAATTGGAAATGTTCTATCTCCCAAGTTTAATCCTAATCCAGGCACCAACATTCGCAAAGGGATAGTGCAGGGCACACCTCTTTGGTTATGGTGCAGAAAAGCTCCCCCCATTTCTTTGAGAGTGTTGATACATGGGGTTGAGACAAAACCTTCAGACATGAATATAACCTCCTAAATCTTGTTTCAGTGTCTCTGTTGCGATTATTATGAATAATGAACCGATTATGTGATTATAAAAGTTAAAATTCTTTGGAAACTTACTTGGGTATATGATTGCTCATCGTATATTGCAACACCACAAGTCCCAGATGTGGAAGCCCAATTCTGGAAGCTAGCATCATATCCAGACCTGGGTGTCTCAAACTGATTCACCTGATAATCTATTGTACTTTCCTGTAAACTATTTTCTGCATCAGGCTTGAATGTTCTATCACTGAGCAAATTCTGACCATAGGACTGGTACGGGTATTGTCCTCCTAGCTGAAGCCTCAAACATGCATTTGGGCTAAACTCATGCAAGGAATCCTCCTGAACTGGCTCATTTGCATCTGTTTGTTTTCCTGTGCTGAAGTAAGCAGGATAATTTTGAAGAGATGTGTCTGTGGAGCAGCCAACATCTCTGAAAATCCAAAAAAATAGCATATCAATCATTATACAAGGAGGTTGGACAACATTGAATTTTCTTTAATCAATTGAAACTGGAAGGTCATGGATGATGATCATGTCATGATGATACATGTGCTTTGGCGACCATCTTAAATGGCTGGCAGTTTAACATATCATGTCCTTGTCAATATTTTTCCCTTGAATCAAGCAAGAGTAACAAGGAAGAAACTACAATACAATTGCTTCCCAAAATTATATTAATTAAAAAGTCAAAAATACACAAAAATTGCAGTAAAATTAGTGGATACCTATTTAAAGTACTTTGGCTGATAATTAAAAAGTCCAAGTTACAAAATGAAAGAAAAATAAAACGTTTAGATTGGCTTAAGAAATCATTCTAGCCCATCATTTTATATTCAAAAAGATTCTAACCCGTATACATCCCATACACATCAGGTAAAATACATTTCCAACGTTACATTTAAGCCTAAGCAAAATGACCAATTTCCATTCTTTAATAAATGGGTCAGTTGAGATGCTAGAGGCCCTATGATGTTTGAATAAATGGGTCATTCTCCATCATTTTGTTTAAGCTAAATAAAAAAAACCAATCAGTGTGATATAACTATATACCCCTAAACTACAACTGAGCAAATAAAGAATGCCATAGATAATAAGAGAGTACAAATAATTCTATCTTCAAAATTATTACATCTACTCACTAAATGAAGAGTGATGCAAGGCAATTGGATTGCCTTCTCACCTCTGAGGTATCAAATTAGCATCTTGTGGAAGCATCAATTGCTGACCATCATTGGTATGAAGCCATGACAATGGTGAGGCTCCTTGCGCACAGCCTAATCCCGAGGACAAATGCATGTCATTTTGGAACTACAGAAGTGGCAAACTTCTATCATCTTGTTGTGATTGATCAATGAACATGCAACATTTCCTTCCATAGGGAAGTGATTGGCTGAAAGAAAGCACAAGATCACTAAAAGCTTCTTTACCTGGCCACTGCATTCTAAAGAAATAAGTTGCTTTCCATAGTTTTCCTGTCAAGACAAAGAAAATGAAGCAGTTTCAAGTGGGAAACACTAAAGTAGATAATGACAATAATTCACAAACTACATTGGAAACAGCAGAAAATGGTTCCATTGACTTAAAGTAGTTTACTTTTTATGAGGTTCATATACAAAAATTGTGTTGAGATCAAGGTTCGCAATACCGTACCGTACCAGTGTTTCGACATGGGCTCGGTACGGTATGGTACGGGTGTACCAAGTGGTACACACAGTTGTACCGAGCACTGTAGCAGTGCTACAGTCGAAACCGGTACGTACCGCCCGGTAACAGACGGCCCACGTACCGATAACCCAGAAAATGGTTCCATTGACTTAAAGTAGTTTACTTTTTATGAGGTTCATATACGAAAACTGTGTTGAGATATTATCTCAAGTTCTCAACTGAATAATTGCTAAACATAGTGATGCTATCTGAACTGTTATTTTATTTTCTTCTTTGTTTTGGGGTTAATAAGAGGGGGAAGGATATAGTAATGGAATATTTTAAGACCAAAGAATTTATTATGAGATAGAAAATATAAAATTTTCACAGATAACTACAAATATTTAATATTAGAACACCTCAATTTTCTCCTATCAGGAAAATAATAAGATGATCCTGTTGTACACGAGCTTAGTTTTTGGACCACAATGTGGGTCTCTTTTTTAAGTTGCTGAGCTAGTAGACTACTTAGGTTGCAACGAAGTCCATCTTTATGCTCCTGATTTCCCTGCCTGCTAGTCATAGCAGACTCAAAAAAGGATTCTGCATGGGGTGGTGTGTCATAACAAAGATGCAAAGGAGCTCATGATATCCCAAGTTAGGAGTGTTTTTGATGAGAAAGAGATATGAATGAGAGAGATTCTTATGTATAAGATAGCATAAGTGCTCCATATCAACATGGCTATGTTGTTGCATTCAACAATAAAGATGATCTGAAATGATGCAACGTTTTATCAGCAATATCCATATAAACTAATGGCAAACTATTTACATGGAAAAGAATAAAATCTACAGTAGAATGGCCAATTTATTAGGCATGGTTCATGAATCTACTATTTTAAAGTAGTATGTTACCTTATGCGCCTGAATACGGCTAAGAGATTCCTTGAGAGACTGTTCCATAGCCCTAATATGGTCTATGTTACTAATCTTATCTGGATCGGTCCAATAACTGAAACGAAAATGCAAAAATGTTAAAAATTTAAGGAATAACACTCATGATCAGAAAAATTAGGTGTGCATTAACTCCAGTATGTAGTTGGACAATATGTTACATATTTATTGGGCTGTAGAATAGCAGCTAGCATAAGTGGCAACTGCCTCATTTGCATGAACAGACAAAGTCCTATCAGTAAATAGATCTGGAAGAGACTATGTCCTGCAGGTGCTTTTCTAAGTTCACATGTTTCTGGTAGCATCTATTGACCAGCAATCATAAGACACAGTTTGATCTTAAAGAGACCTTCTATACTTGTTAAGGGCTAGAGCAATTATAAAATATATACCCATGTTCCTGCTATTGCATCTGCTTTATATTCTAATATCTAAAGGTACCCATGTTTCTGCTTTTGCATCTGTTTCTTATTCTAATACCTAATCTTTTATCTTACCCACCAGTGTGTACGAAAAACAACAGGATACCCTTGAACCAATATTTGGGGTGAGTTATGGATAAGCTCCATTAAGGTTTAAGGTTGATGTCCTAAACGAACTACTGACTGCATCACAACTTACATGCTCTTGGAGACAGGATAAATGTGGAATCACTAATGTGAACTGCAAGATTACCCAGAATGTATCACACTTTTGTTCATAAAAGACTAATATATTCTATGACATATATGGCAATGTCATTATAATGATCACAAAAGACATTTATTAATAAGCCCATATTCTCAAATGCTTCTCCATATCTAAATTCTCAATACTACTGCTAATATTCCTTTTATGTTTTTAACTTTTTACAAACATATCTTCCCCGGTTTTATGATGTATAGATCTCCATGCCTTCATATATTCCTCATTTATCTTCTTTCCTAGGACCCTCTCAAGTGCCACTAAGTAGATAAACAAGAATACACCAGTATTCAACATTTTGAAGGCATGGCATCTCTGGATCATAACATACTAACACATTTTTCTTTTCTGTCTCTCTCTACTTTGTTAGCTGGATGAAGTTAAGACTTACCCATCGGATCTTTGACAACTGTTGTTCATCTGCTAAGTGTCCCATTATGATCTTAAATCTGGTTGTTGTATTAGTTTGTCATCCATAACTCAAAGCATTTACACAAAGTCATCAAAATACATCCTTCTTGATATTCACAATAAGTTCATCTAAAATACGTATGTGATGAATGGTCACCATCAGTAGGAACTAGGAAATATGCTGTTGATCACCATGATTATTCTTTAAACTTTTTAACACCATATAAATGCATTTGTTGCGACATTGAAATACCTAATCACCAAGATTCTTGCATCTTGTAACAAAAATGATTCATACTAATAAAACATGACCAATGAAACAAGAGATTCTTTGAGTGGTACATCTAAACCTCAATTGTGAGTCTGTCAGCACTCCTCAAGTCTAGATTTTCATCATGGCTACTTAATAGGCATCTATAATGGTTTATTCAACTGTTTTATGTTAAGATTCCAAGGCAGAGGACAATATGAGTCTCAAAAGCTTTGTGTCCTTCCTCTTCTCTAAATGCTATGCTAAAACAGGGCAAATGAAGCCACAGCAGTTGCATAATCATAAACCGCAACATAAAGTCCCGAACTGCAACTGTTTCTTGTTTATTTGTAGACCTCTCAATTTGCCTTAGAACTTCATCAACAATCTTGTCTTTGTTGACATGGATCGCATATCTGATAGGGAAGATTAGCGGGTAGAGTTAACTAATAGGAAGATCAAGATGTACAACATAAATACCAAAAATACTTTACAGAAAAGGAACATGACAAGAACAAACGAGGCATCCAAGAGAAGCCCAAATGTCTTTTAGGGCATGCTATTTGTGGTTAATTTGATTTTTCCTTGTTATTGAAAGATAATATAAATCTGAAGCCAAGCATGCCGTTCTTTATTGGTGAATATTTCTTTCCTGATCAAGCTATCTTTCCAAGGGTTTTATCTATGTTCCATTGACAAGCACAACCTGCTAGAGTTCCTTTTGATGGCTACTTGCATAACTAAAAGAACTAGAAGTTACTGCTATGAGATTCACAGTATATTGTGTTAAAAAAGGAGGGGAAAAATACTTCACATAAAATGATTCAAGTAATATGGAGAGTGAAAATAAGAAGATAATAGAAAGCCAAAGCAAGCAGAGAACCTTAGTCTTTTTTGCACATCTAATATTTGACCATGCAATGACCTCAAGTGATTAGTGAGCTCCTGCATAGGAGTTTTAATAAAGATCAGGAATGTCAAAAAAAGCTACAATTATCGTAATTGAAAATGATGATGCAGGGAGAAATATCATATGAAAAGTACCTCAACTGTTTGAGTACTGCAAGAAAAACAAATAAATACCATTAGGGATTTCAAGCATTTTTCATGAAAAATGATAATTACACAAATGATACTAGTACCTTGAACCCAGGAACTCTTGGATATTAACATCATGGTCCAGCTTCTTGAATGTCTTTCTAAGAGCCTAGAAAAAAAGGACATTAGTTTTGCAAGTACATCGTAATGACCCTCAGTTCCTTGAATGTGACATTCTTTAGCAAAGATGGAATAATCATACTCATATACTGATTAGTGAAGAATGGTGAACACACTTACTTCAAGGCTCTCCAATTTTCTGTTACAATTAGAAAAAAGAAAGGTGCTCACCAGAGAGGCCTGTGATTTGAATGTAAGGAAGAAACAGCTATTAAAGCCATGAGATTTTCAGCTTACCTTTTTGCCCTTTCCTGTGGAGATACTTGAGCAAACCTTGCAACAACCTCCTCAATGTTGCTATTAGACAAAAACAAACTATTGGAGTAAAAGTTCTTGTTCAAATATCAACAAAAACTAAAACATTAGTGGCAGAGGGTACCATAACCAAGAAAAATCAAAGCCAGTTTCATTAACCACCAAGATTATGGATTGAGCTAAGCGTCAATGGAACAAGAGTCCAAATATGAAATCTCCTTATTCTAGAGTTTCATAAGTCAAACAACTTATAATGCTTGTTGCTGATTAATCCCAGGCAAAATTAAGAACAAAGAAATAAAAGACCAGGCAACATCAGTAGGAACTCTCTTTTTGCTGCTAATCCATCCAAATCACATACCTGAAGTCCAGATCCATAATGAAAGTGTAACAGTAATGATATTGCTTAGTATAATATTATCTGTAGCCCTTGAATGGACATTGATGGGTCTTAGCACCAAAAACTAACTGAAGGCCAAGGCTTCACCAGTGTGCACATTATTTTTCAATTCAATAACTGAATAAATATCTAGGACAAGGCTTGACCATTGTATACAGTTGATTTAGCTCCTAAATGTATTAAATACAAACTGCTTAATTGGCATCACCAAGAAAACTCAGCATGGACACTCTTAGATAAAAAAGGGACCAAACATTATATATATATAGACAATATTATCTAAGCCAGCTAAGAACAACTTGATCATCGATTCCAATCATGGACAAGCTCAAATTGGAGCAGAACTTTCAGCACCTAACTAAAATGATTCGGGCAGGGCATTTTTTAAAACACCATAAATGATGGAAACACACTTTTTCTGCAAACAAAATATTTTCATTTAACATTTGGGAAACGAACTACAATAACTTGGATAAATGGTCAAGCAAAGACAATTGGTATCAGAATCTAAACTATCTCAACCTCTTTTTCTCATTGATTTATTCGTGTGAGATACATATGCTTGTTCATAGAAGTAAGACAATTTGAGTGGCATCATTGATGGAGGTAAAAGTTCTCTTGTTCAATCAGGAGAGAAAGATGGAAGAACTTTGAAAAAAAATAACAACACGACAGCTTGGAATAGAAATTTAATGGAAACTAGCAGATCCTGTGAGAGAAAACAAGTATTGTTGCTGTTGAAGCCCAAAACAATGTTTATCTTGTCTCATGGAATATTTGGTTTTCAACAATCAAGTAACAATGCGATCATCAACATGTACTCGGACATAGAAGAGGAAGTGAGAATATGGGAGGTCTATTAAATATTTGCAACAAACGATCACCCTTAAATATAACACCAAGATAGATCTGCCCATCTATCTCCTTTATCATTGTATATCGTTCTTTTTCCATGTCATAAGAAGACTAGATATGATGTGCATCCTCTCTCCAAACTAATAGCAATGCTTAGCAAAGTTTCTGTGGTAGATTATTTTTCCCTTTTTTTCCAAGAAAAAGCTCAAGTTGACCTCATTCCGATGTTTGTGATAGGTCATCTACAGAACTAAAAGACAATTCTCACAAAATGCACCCGTTTGTCACAGATCAAACAATAATAACGAAGAAGGGAACATGATGATCAAATCTGAATCCGAAGAGCTTTGCCAAATGATTCAAAAGAAAAAACGCTCGAGGATGACCAAAAAGTTGTTAGTACCTGCGGTCCCCAACACATATTGTAGGTTTCCCATTAGGCGCGAACATGAGAAGGACAAGATCGATGTCACACAATATCGACAGCTCCTTCGCCTTCTTCAGTATTCCCGCTTTCCTCTTGGAATAAGTGACCTGCCGACTGCTGCTATTCTCCAACCTCTTTATCTTCAGTTTCACCCTCCCCATCGAATCCCTTGTCGGCTTCCCCTTCCCAACCCTCCCTCCCTCCCTCTCTGTCTCACCCTCACGAAACCTTGTAAAGATACGACCTTGGGCTTCAAAAGCTTCGAAAACACCAAAGAGGAGGCGAAAAACTTGAGTCTCTGCGCTGCAACCAGAGATCGCAGTCACAGAACAACCAGAATCAAAATCTTTAGGGCTATTCCGGCAGCGAATACCAAAAAAGACAACGTTTCGGCGAATTCGCACCCCCTATCCCCAGGAAGCGATCTTTGGGGCTATTAATGCAGGTCATCCGAGGATCCAATCCAAGGGGAAAGAGGAAGCGGAAAGCCAGGGGATATCAATTTGCAGGAGAGAGAGAGAGAGAGAGAGAGAGAGATGAAAGAGCGGGAGGGAAGGGTCAGCGAGTCCGTCCAACCAAAGCTGCTTCCCTAAGAAATCTCTGAGGTTGGTTAGTTAGCCGAACCGGAACGAAACGGTCCGGTTTTCTACGGTCCGGCTTTTCGCGGCTCCCGTCTGATTCAAATGTCAAACATCTCCACGATTTTTAAAGTAATCAGACGTACATCACTTCTTTCTTTTTAACTTAAATTTACTTAATTTTCCTACTACTTGATGCATGTGTTTGAATGTTCAATGACATGTTATTATTTACACTTTCCAAGTATCATAAATCATATTAAATAGACCCCATCTTCCACTTCAATCACTACAGTGGATCTTAATTTTTAAAGCCTCAAAATATGATATTTTTATATAAAATTAATATTTTTAATATTTAATGTCTTATAAAACCTAAGATACACAAACTAATGATAAGACAAGCAGGAAAATATATCCCTCAATTATCAAATACTAACAATTATATATATATATATATATATATATAACACCAGTGAATCAGCCTAATAGAAAACCATTGATAGTGACCACAGAAGCATGCTTGTGGGGTACAAAGCGAGTGACCACTGACACTGCTGGTTCTCATGTTCTTCAGGGGACAAATGTCTATGTAATGTCCTCACCGTCATGATTAAGACGCCATTTTGTTACTGATGCTGTCATTATATTGTAGGGAATTTTTGACAGATAACAGGACCATCAACATGCTAAATATCTTTAGTTCATCAGCGCTACATGTCCTCGATGAACAGGCACAGATGTTAAGCTTGTCAATAAGAATATAATCATAGTTTCAAGCACTTGACACATCAACAGCAATATCATGTAAGATCGATCGCATTAATGATAGTTAAAATCAATCAAATTACTAATTGTTGTGCCCGATCGATCATGGTTGTTAAGTTCGATCAAACGTTTTTACTTGCGTTGCATGTGTTATGGAAAGATGTCATTAATATATCGATTAACCCCATATAGTCTAAATTTATGTGCGTAAGATTATTCAAGATATAATCGAGGTAAAAACATAGAGTCTCGAGGTGTCACTTTTATGAAGATTGAGATAAACATATGTTTTCCGACTTGATCCCTTCAAAGCTCAAATTAGTAAACTGAAATATGTGTGTATGATTGCCGACAAGGGTCGAGGGTGCCTGACCCGTGTCTTAAATTAACGACTTTTGAGCATTGACCTCTGAGGGTCGAGAATGCCCAACATATACCTTGAATCAACAACCTCTAAGAGTCGATCTACGAGGGTCGAGACACCCGATCTCTACTCAATGAATGAGCTCCAATGAGGCTCGAGGATGCCTAACCTCTACATGTTAGGCGAACGCTGACGAGGTCGATGATGCTTAACTTTCATGCATCGGGCAAATCACCAATGAGAGGCAAGGATGCTTGATTTGGGCTTGACATATGCCTTAAATCGACAACCTCTGAGCGTCGGGTGAGCACTTCGCCTTGTGCTCATGTCATAGTGTGTTTCTTCTTATGTGAATGATTTTTTTTTACTCATATGCCTCGAGTACATTTTATCTTGTGCCTCCTATCATGATGGAATTTTCTCATATGGGTCAAGTTTTCTGAACTCATGTGTCTCGAGTGCATTTTGTCTTATGTCTCTTGTCACAATAGGTTTTTTCTCACACGAGTCAGATTTTTTCGACTCATATGCTTTGAGCACATCTTGTTTTGTGTCTCTCGTCGTGGTAGATTTTATCTCATGTGGGTTGGATTTTTCTCGACTCACATGTCTCGAGCATATTTTGCCTTGTGCCTCCCGCCACGATAGATTTTTCTTATGCAGGTTGAGTTTTCTCGACTCATACCTCGGGCATATTTTATCTTGTATCTCCTATCATGATAGCTTTTTCTTATGCTTTTCGAGGTGATCTTCGCACATTGATCACTCTTATATTTTTTTGAGATGTCAGTAATTAATAATTAGTGTTTCTTTAGATTCTATCCAAAGGGACATTTGTCTTAAATATAGGAGGAGAGATGTTGCTCCCCTTCCTATAAATCTCTCTTACTAGAGAGTTCATATGGTCACATGAGTTAGGTTATACTAGATCATATGGGCCAAGCCATACTTGACCATAAGGGTTAGGTCGTAAATGGTCACAAAGGCTAGGTCATACTTGGCTATATGGGTTAAGTCGTACCTAACCATAAGAGTTGGGTTGCTCCGATCTGATTGATCAACCTGATTTAGGTTAGACACCAATTAGATTTTTCCAATTAAATTAGATTTTAATATTTTTAATTATTAAAAAGTAACTCAAATATATGAATTAAATAATTTAAATTCATATTTTTAAATTTAAAACTAATTAAATCATAAAAAGTACACATAATTCTTGAATATATAGATATATCTAATTAAATGAATTAGAATTATTATATTAATCTAATTTTTTTTAAAATAAAATCATTATAAGTCAAATAATCATTCTAATATCACAAATCAATAATTATTATTTATTAATAATAAAAAATTAAAATTAAAATATTATTATGCATCATAAAATTATAACAATCCTAAATTCTAAACACTATTTGAAAGATAAATAACAATTTAAATTTATTTTTTAATTTATTTTTACACATAAAAATATAATATTTATATTTTTATGAGTTCCGGTGATCCACTTTGATGATTCATCTCCACATCGGTCTTCTTTCAGTCTCGACACTTAGTGGCACTCACACAGTAACCGACTTGGGAGACAACGTATCATTCGCTAACACAGCCGGAAAAGCGGGTAAATACGGATACGTAGATGTCATCAGTTTGCATGCTCGAACTCCGTAGATGCCAAGTCTATGAGTTCATACGGATACGTAGAATCTACGGGTACATTTTTATATCCATATTTAATCGCTTTGAGGCCGTGCACACGTAAGTTTGACCGGTGGACAAATACACAACAGCTGCACGCGTATTCCACGTGCGTTCATCCCGGGAAGCGGGCCACATGAGTCATCCATCGCACGTGGCTTCTACTCAGCCGCAACACTCGCACGTGCTTCATTCCAGATCCCATCGCGTCCGTACAGCAAACGGCTCGACTCGAATAACTCCACGGATCCGCTCCGCTGATGCAAATCAGCGAATCCCCTTTACATATCGTCTCAGTTTGACACGTGGTACCGAATCGACCTTCCATTGGTGGCATTGTGGACCCGAGCGGCCCGTCGCCCTTCCTTTGTCGTCTTCTCTGTTGCTGCTTCCGACCGAAGCAATTGCCGTGCTCTTTCGCCACCTCCTTTTCTACCCCAGGCGCACAACGCGGCTTCCTTTGCCTCTCTTCTCTCGCCAAGGCTCTTTAATTTTCCACCAGAGGCCGCTCGCCGCCAACTCCTCTTCTTTATTAGGGTTTCCCTTTACGGCCGGATTCGAAACGGGAAGAAGCCATGGAGATGGACTCATGGGATCGGTTGTCCTCCGCCTCGAAGCGCCACGAGTCGATTCTTCGATCCCGATACGGTTAGTACTGGAGGATGTTGCCGTTCCTTCACTGTTTTGGTTAGTGTTAGCGGACCGGTTCTAATTGTTTCCTTATTACCCCTTTTTTCTGGATGTTAGATATGTACCTTGGATTGGAGGACACCGACGGAGGAGAAGATGACTCTCGATCGGAGTTTCCGTGCCCGTTTTGCTTCGAGGACTTCGATCTGGTGGGATTGTGCTGTCATCTTGATGATGAGCACCCAGTCGAAGTGAAGAATGAGATAGTATGTCAATTCTGGTCCTTGGGATGCATTTGAAAGGGTTTTGGTCTGCTGTGTCACTCTGTTTGTTTTCTTTTGACTGTTGGATCAAAAATGGGATTTTGATGGGATTCTTCCAAGAAAAAAGCGTCGTTTTTTTGGCCTTTTGGTACCCTGTTGTACGTTGCTTGTGAGTTGCCTTCCTGTTTTACGAGTGCGACTCTGTATTTTCTTCTGAAGGTATCTCCCCCTTGTGATGCTTGTTTGTTACTTTATTTGACCTTACTGAAGTAGGAAGCCTTTTTCGTAAACGTTTTCTTCGTTTTTGATATCAATTCTTGTGTTTGATTTTTGCAAAAGGTTTTGGGTTTTGTTGGCTTCCCCAAGTCCTATCCTATGATGCTACAACCTTTCCTTTCATCCAGTTATTTTTTTTAGTATTTAAAATGATTTTTGTATAATTTTCATCTCTCATATTGTAGTCATTCAGAAGCGAGATATTTATAGTTGTTTTGTTCGTATGGACTTTTATGTCTCTGCAGTCTGAACTGCATATCTATACCTCTTGAATTCTACTTATTCAGAAATTCAGTATGTTTAGATTCTTCTTGTGGTTGTTCAGTTAGCATGAAAATGGTGGCTTCGAAAGAGTGATGGAACTAGGATTTCATTCCTGGATCGTACCAATGTATTATCCTTAGATATGTCCCTAACCACATCTTAGAGCTCAAGAAAAAAATCAAAAGAAATCTTTAGCTATTGCATCCCAAGATTTGGGCATGTTGTTGTCATGGTCCAGCTTGATTCTCTCACCAAGTCCAATACGCTATAATATCATTTATCACAATTCTTATCGGATATTTGATCCATTAACTTTGAGCCACTTATCAAAAATGCTTAAGTCAAAGTTAATGATAATATACTTATCTGACCTTACAATCCAATTTAACCCAATTAAAGTCTTTATTTTCAGTGTGGACCTAAATTGTACAAGCTCCAATGAATGATGGATATTTGGAGAGAAAACCTGGTTATTTTAGGTTGTCAAATGCTAGTTATAAAGGAATCAATCTTGAGAAAATAGTAGATTTTCAGCCCTATTGTTTTACACCCAACTGCAGCTTGTCACAATAGGTCTGTTTCCAGGCCCTAGGCAGTTTTTTTTACGGATTTTGATCTTCAACTTGAATATGTTGCATATATTCTTTAATCATATTGTTATATTTATCACTTTAGTAGCCATATAAAACAGTAAGTAGTGTCTTGTGTTGTATAAATATTTGCTTGAGCAGGATCCACTTTTATGTGAACTAACCTTTTGAGTGACTTGTCTTGTTGTTGTGACCAAAATAACTTTCCTTTGCCCCAAAGTTTGCCTTTAGTGGATGGATTATTGACTTACCATTATTCATTTGAATTTAGCAAAAAATCTCACATTTATATTATCTGTGTTTAATTCATTATATGTCAGTGATGTTTCTTGTCCTGACATTAGCTTCTTTTGTTTTTTCAGGTATGTCCTATATGTGCGGCCAGAGTTGCAATGGACATAGTTGGCCACATTACAGTGCAGCATGGAAATTTCTTTAAGATATCCTTTTTTGAATCCCATTATCTGTTTCTATCGAGTCTGATGCTCCTATTGATTTTTTCCTGTAGTTCTTGAATAATTAAACCTTTCTTTTCAAGCAGAAGATATTCTCAACGAGTTATTACTCAGTTCCTATTGTGCAAATGCCATGTTCTATATTGAGTTGCTCAGACAAGTTTCTTAACAAGAGCTCACATGCAGCATGAAAGGAGACTTTCCAAAGGTTCGTCAAGATCTCATTCGACACTTTCGTTCCTGAGAAAGGAATTGCAGGATGCCAATCTTCGATTTTCCTGTGGAGGCTCATCATACACGCTTGCTTCCTCCAATGCTGCACCGGATCCTTTACTGTCATCGTTCATTTTCAGTTTGCCTGAAGTGGAACCTTCAAAAGATGTACAAGCTGTAATCTCTGATGAAGAAAGCACAGTGGATGAAATTTCAGATGATAAGGTGGAAAATAGGTATGAAATACTGGCATTTTGTGTTGAATTATATTCTTCTTTTTTCCACTCCTATTGTTATAATGATTGCATCAACTTATTGCATGAGATCTGTACATATATTTTCAAGAAGTGGGTTATATGTGCTTCCTACTGTTTGCATATTGATCACTTGTTAAAACAGAAGTAAATGTATGATAATTTAGATTGATATTTAATGTGGGTTTCACAAATCTATATATAGAAGGATAGTTTTACTGATAGACGAACTGACTTGTCTCTCTTTAAGTTGCTTTGAATTATCTGAATGTGAGCCATACAAATTTGACAAACCTACTCAGAGTTTTCATATATGATATTCCTATTTCACTATGGATATTGTCATTCACTTGACATCCAATTACATCACTGTTTGTACTTATATCATACTTTTGCATTGTACCTGTTAGCCACTTGTAGTGCGAACCCTGTTCTGAAGGGTAAGACATTACCCTATTTCGAAGTGAGCCATGAAGCTGATGATAACCAGTCACTGGTGAAATTAATTGAACCATCAACATGTAGGGATCTTGACAGTTATAAGCATCACTTCTGGACCAAAGGGTAATCAAATTTCATAATGAGAAACGGTTAACTAGCCCAAATTCAAATTATTTAGAGTAACTTATGATAAATGCAGTAAACACTGTGGTTAAAATGCACAAGAATCAAGATCGTTTTACTGCATTTTGTTTCTTAAATTTGGCAACACGAATAACAGCAGAGAGGGCTGTCAGTAAAACGAACACTAGAATTTGATGAAACAATGTTTAAAGCAAATGATAGCTTGGTGTGCAGGTGAGAAACAAGTACTGTCATCCTTGAGCAAGCCCATATTGAACCTCCAATTCCATCAACCATGAACCTAAAAACACTCACAATGCTAGGCCTGACTTCTGGGCTTCGCTTCTTGGCTCAATATCAATTTTAAGCTCGGCTGTGTCTTTATCTATCCTGTAAACCTGGCAGCCATGGCATACTTAGCCACTTTACAAAATTAATCTGGAACCATGTAAAGTATCAAGTTCCTGGGATTTAACATTCATTGTTTTTTACTTTGGGCAAGCATACTCGATCTTTTTGCTGCCAGTTCTTTTAGGTTGTGCACAGAATTGCTAATCATTCACACGGTAGAGTTGCTATTTGCAATATTGATTAGAAATATGTTTCATTGTCTAATTTTTCATTACAAGATCCACTGGAATGTTATATATTTTCTATCTCCTTAAAAAAAATCCAATAATTCAGTTGCTTTTTTCTCTTGCTAATTTGACTTTTGGTTGAATTTCATACTTCATCTGTTGTAATTATTGTTCATTCTTTACATGGTTGCCAAATTAAAGTCTACTTAGAAAAACTTGATTCTTTTTTCTGGTTATGTATGACATGTCATTGTCCATTAGAAATAACGGCCATCTATGCATCCATTGTGACCTTTTAGTAGGAACTAATAATCGTGACAGGAGAAAAAAAAAAAATCATTCCAATGATCCTCGATATGAAACACTGCTAGGAAATTGATTCTGCTGTCTGTAAATCAGTGGACAGGACTACTGTCTCACTGTTATGGTGTGTTTAAGATTAATACCTGTCATTTGAATAAAACACGCATGAATAATGGTTATTGAGCTTCAACATATTAGCATTTATGTCAATTGAAACCATTGCCTCTTGAGTTTTGATGGTGAACGGGAGGGCTGTAATGACTTCAAATTATGACTGCCAAAAGGGTTTCCATCTTCCATTCTCTATGCCAAAAGGGCTGTAATGACATCAAATTATTGTCTTTTACAAAGCATGGGATCAGTTACATCGTCACTGCTATCTTGTTATTCTCATTCAGACCTTTTTGTCTCTTCTTTTAGATCTCATTTTGATTGCCTAACGTTCCTGAGCCTGCTTTCCAGTGTCAAACCAACTCTATCTTACCAAGATGAGGAGAGAGCTCGGAGGAGCAAGTTTGTGCGGGAGCTTGTGCTGTCCACGATATTTGACGACAACTTGTAGTGGAGTCAACCAAGTGGTGGCAGCAGCTGCGGCTATGGCAATGCCTGATCTCACTCGGCGAGTTGCCACCTTGGGCATCAGAATTGCCCACATCTCTGGCAGAGGGGGGGAGGTGATCTTATAGAGTTATAGTTGTATTGCAAGAAGACAGTGCTTGGAATCTGTGATAGAGCACTGTAGTGTATAGGTCATAGCTATGTATTATTCAAGTGCAAGCATCTCTTTCAAAAGGAAACAATAAAATGTTAGCTGAAAGAAGTCAGGACACGTCTTTTGGAATCTCAAGATTCTGCTCATTTTCTAGTCTCTTGCAGCTTTAGAAAATTAATCTATTGATGATGATTATTTGATCCATTTTATTAGTTTGAGGATTTAAATTTTTTGATTTTTTTTTAGATCCAAAACATTAGTTTAGTGTTGAAATATCATATCCCGAACATAATTATCAAAGGGTAGAAGCCTAACACAACGGAGGGCTCACCCTTGGAACATTGCGGGGTGACGTCAGTCGCCCTTTCTCCACTATCATAGCGTCTTCCGTAAGCGATTGGCCACAACGGCAAGACCAACAGACTTTGAGGCCCCTCCGGGGGGAGAACTATTCTCGTATGTCGGCCAAAGCCAGCAGGCACAAAGGAAGCGTTGCCCATTCGTCACAAATTGTGGGCCCGCTAAGCGATCGTGTCATCCCCGGTGACCTGGCAAGCGATGGGTCGATCTTATTCCTGTTTGGTCGCTCGATCAAGTTAAGATGTGATAGTTGTTAATTGGAGTCTCCTTGTAGGCGTTACATGATATTATATATATATATATAAAGACCAGAGCGAAGACTTAAATGGATGTTTCCATGGTTATTTCCCTCCGAGGCTCGATAAAAGCCGAGCGATACGCCGCTCGTCGACATTCCCTCTTGCGAGCTCTCATGGTGACCAAGAAGCGGCCTCTGCTTGCCCCGGGGGAGGAGGAGCGGGAGGGCGGGGAGGGATCTCGGACAATAAAGCGATGGCGGCCCCTAATCCTGTAAGCGGGCAACACAAGGTTTCGTTTTTGACCCGAGGCTTTTCTTCTTCTTCTTCTTCTTATCTTTTGCGTCTTCTTTTTGGTGCCAGAGAGGTCATGGGTGAGCAGCACATGAAGCGTTTCTTGACGAGACTGGAGTCGGTTGTTCGCAGAGCGGTAAAGGGCTGATCTTGATCTCAGTCTATGTAGGATTGCAAGAAATGAGAAAAGTTCGAATTTGATCTCGTCGTGGAGGGTTTAACATCTGATCCTTTGTGTTTTTGTTGTTGTTTTAATCTTTCTTTTGGAGGTATAAGTTAAAATCGTTTTCATTATCGCCTTTGATTTTGATTTCTTTTTTCTCCTACTCTTACATAGTTGTCATGATTTATCGCACATAGTCGTCTTTCTTACGCGCCCAATTCGCAAAGTCTTTTGGAAGGTTGTGGAGGTAATCTATTTTGTCTGTGACGAAATATTTAACCAATAGTTTGTTTCCCGGAGATTAACAAAACTAGTGGCGGATTTGCTTCTTCCATCGACAATTTCTTTTCTTGGGTGTAAAGTGTACAGTAGGGATATTGGTATTTGGGCTTCCAATCTTTCTACCAAATGTAGGCAATCTTCTTTAAAACCCACCTGCAATCATACTCAGTGAGGAAAGCCTTAGATGATGTATTTTTGTTGGCATTACTCGGACGGTTTGACCATCCCTGGGATAAATGATCTCTAAACCAAATAATTTTTAGTAAATTATATTATTATGTTAAGTTGTTGGTTACTTGTCCCATAATTAATGCTTTGTCTTAAATAGGACCAAAGAGCATAATAGTTGGTAGTAAGAAAATTTTATCTTATTTCTCTGGAGATACACATCGGTTGCAACTAACTTGTACTTTTGTTACGCATGTTGTGTCTATCATCATAGTTACACTATAATTGGCGTCTCATAATTTGTCATTATGCATGAATAGGTGCAAGATGGAATAAGGAAGTCGCTTGTTAATTGGTCACTTCCAGTTCCCAGGTAAATTTTTTTGTCTTAATTTTGTATTCAGTGTGCTGCATCCAAAGTACCTTGCAATAGTTCTTTTATGTGTTCCTCATGGGCTTGGATGTATAAAACAACTGGATTTTTGTCATTACTTGTGAAGCATGACCAGTTCAAAAATGCTTGTCATGTTCGTATTGTGGCTATGTTGCTCTTTGTGCCTGTTATATACTTTACAACAATTGCTGAATACACTTAAATATATTAGGACATCTGTATATTCCATTCTTATTTATATTAATTCGTGGTACATATAGAACAATAATATCATCTATATAAGTCCTCAACACATGTTGAACACAACATATGTATGTATTTTAGTCATTTGGCCTACAATATTTTCTAATTTTTTGGGTATGCATTTAAAGTACTTTAAGAAATTATTGTTGTTTATATGAATGATTGTTCTGCCTTTGAGATACATATATGACACTCGTATGTTTTAACCATACAAAATTTATCCTAGACACAAAATTGTCTTTTTCCATGTTATGTCATTTCCTACTTTTTCCATATCTTGTCATGTTTCCCTGTCCATAATAACTTGTAGTGTTTGGTGCTTAAACATAGGCAAGTATACTGTTAGAACTTTATTAACTTGACATATATCATCTTACATGAGCATTACAGTAATTTATCTGTTGCATTTAGTAGCATTTGAGTGTCTGATGTCTGCATGTTATAAATGGACCAGTAAAAGATGTTGTCATTTGCTCAGTTCGGATGCTGAGTTATACCAGCTGCAATTCCAGAATGGCTTGCCTGAGAAGCTTTACACATTAAAGCCAATAATGACAAAGGACCAAAATCTTGTCCAGATATCAATAATTGATACTACCACAGGAAAAAGGGTCACTTCTGGTCCCTGGTCTTCAGTGATGGTTGAGGTTCTTGCTCTCCATGGTGATTTTTATTGTGATGGACAAAAATTATGGACTAAAGATGAATTCAACAATCATATTGTTGTTGCAAGAGAGGGTAAAGGACCACTGCTTATGGGAAAACTGGTTATTCAGCTGACCAATGGTGTTGGTTATCTTGATAATGTCTCTTTTAGTGATAACTCCATTTGGACTAGAAGTCAGAAGTTTAGGCTAGCTGTGAGACTTTATAAAGCTGAAGGAGCTCAAGAAGGAATAAGTGAACCTCTCCGGGTAAAGGATCGTCGTGGACAGTGTAAGTCCACATTTTGTTAACCTTTTTCACTTCTTTAATTATCGCTTGACTATTATGGAGACAAGTGCATGTGATTTTGCAATTAAACTAGAAACTTGTAGATACCAAAATGCACCCTAAAGAAGGAAGCATTCTGTTAATTGAACTTGATTTAAGACACCAGAGATCAACATAAATCATTATGAGAATGCTGTCTAAGGTAATTTTCTGTTGCGTTCTTAGTAGCAAAATCTAGTTTCTCAAGTATTCATGGAAAATTGAATTAGACTGAGCAAACAGCCTTACTTCTTGCAAGACTGCAGTTTATCGAAACTAGCATGTATAATATATTACTTACATTGATTCTTGCTGAAATTGCTATGCTTTCTTAAGAATGTGGTTGTAGGTCTCTAATTATAACAATCTTATCAAAAGATGTACTAGGAACATCCAAAACCCACAGAAGAAAGCCATTCAGAAAAGATCATCAGGCAACCCATGAGAGAAAAAAAAGAAAAATTAAGGCTGATTGCTGCAAGAAGAAGAGGGTAGATGGAGTTTAACATGCCTTACTGCAAGAAGAAGGTGATAAAGTCAGGAGCATCAAGATTAAAACATCATCTACATGCTTGCATTAATGAACAGGAATTCATGGTTGAAAATATGTAAACTGATAGTCATATACAGAAGAACTCCCCAAGGAACTTAATGATGTTTTTAAAATGATATTCAACTTTGGTCTCCAGACCATGGGCATTCTGTTCAGTTTTACATTTTATTGTTAAGGTCTCATCAATATTTGTATTTTTTTATTCTTTACCTGGAATAAGTTATATAAATCTATGCTAAGAAAAGAATGATTTATCAAGTAAATGCCTTTACTTCTGAAGTGTTTTCTTATAAACATTGTGTGAAAAATATTTTCTTGTTGCAAAATAGTGTGATCATAGAGCATATACACCTGTATACTTGAATAACTTAAGAAAAGGGGAGCTTTTTAGTGCATCGTGGTATGAGTTTAAACTTTGGACAATCATTGTTATAGGAGCTCATTCAGGTAGCTAGGAGGGCCTTCAAGTTTCTTGCAAAGATATATTGCATATCAGGGGTTTAAAAAAAATATCAGTTGATGTTTGCAGCGTATTGTAGAGTTGACATTCTTTATAAGGATTTATAGTTTGTCAACCCTTGAAATTTGTAACTAGAATACAGATTTTGATATTTGCATAATCATCATTCACACTAACATGATTGGAACCTGCAGCCTTCAATGAATGTTATCCATAAATAGGCTGAATTTCTATTTTATTGATAATCTTAGGTGACAATTTTGAAGGGATAATGCAGCAAATTATGTGTTTCATCATGGTAACATACATTGATCAAAGTAAGCAAGGGTTTATATTACAGTGTTTTATTGTCTTCAATTTTAGTGAACGAGAAGCATCATCCTCCATCATTGACTGATGAAGTCTGGTACCTGGAGAAAATACGGAAAGATGGTGCTTTTCACAAAAGACTTGTGAATGCTGGAATACATTGTGTGAAACAATTTTTACAAGCCCTTTCTATGGATCATGATAATCTGCGCAAAGTAAGCAATACCTGCCAGTTCTTTTTTACCTGAGAAGTTCAATGACAAGATCATTTATTAATATACTTTTTTCTCTTGTCAAACTTCAGTTACTTGACAATGGAGAGTCAAGCAAGAAAGGAATTGCAAAAAGGACATGGGAAGCAATTGTTGCAAATGCTAGGGAATGTCCACCAGGCAAAGAGCTTTATTCTTATAATGTTGTTGGACAGAGTGTCACTCTCATTTTCAACTCGGTGTATGAGCTTCTTGGGGCAAAACTGGATGGCCATTATCACACTATCAGTAACTTCAGTGCACCTCAGAAGGTTCATATTAGAATTCTGGATATATCTCCAGATATTCATTGATGATTATTGTTGCTAATGCTAGTTTTTTCTTATTCTGCATTTGCATGTTCATACTTCAATATATCTTAACTTGGTTTAAGAAGATTGTGGTGGACCTTTTTAAAGCACAGGTAATAAGGTAAGATGATCCCTGCTGTAGGTTAGACCTGTGAAATTGTCAGGGTGGTCCAGGGTTTGGGTCAAGCTTCAAACACAACGGCCAGATAGAATGATCTTGCTAGCACAATGTCTTGATCAACTACTGAGGGCAGGTGGCTGCTCCATTCTTTCTTTTTATTGATAAAACACTTGTTGGGTGAAATTATGCATGCAGTTTCTTGGGAGAAAACTGAAGTAGCTGCTTTGTCATTCCCGAAGTTTAATTTCTTCGTCTCTCTTTTCCTTTATAATCGTATGGTTCCAAGTCCTTTCTGTTTGCTTCACAGAATGTGCTGTCACCTCTCCTCTACCTCTACCAAACCTTCTTTTGCCCTTTCTTCTTCATCTATCAGTAGAATTCCTCCAGCTTTTGATGGTATTGCTCTCGTCCTAGCTCCTGGGTTTTGGTGGGTGGGAATGTGGATTGATTTATCCGCAATAGGGGACCATAGAGAGTGAATAGGGTTAGTTAGCTTTACAATTAAAACAATTGATGGCAGTCAGATAAGAGGTTAATTTACAGCGACAATTGTTCTCGTGCATCTCTAGCATTATTCTAGTTCTTTTGTGAAAGGGTTTCAGGAAGTTTTTATGTGCTCCAAGAACAACAATATTAAATTGCTATTTGGTAAAAGATTAAATGTCAAAACAGCTTGCTTATATTACTTTTTTTGAAAGAAAACAACAACCACAAGTTTGAGCGCAAACAGGTCTCACAGAGTCCATTCCTAGAACGAGTTACTATAAACAATGTGAAGTGAATATTGGTTGTTGCTTCAATAACCTTTAGTAATTGATACCTGTTCAAACGTCACAACTTCAAGCATGTTCTTTGTTTTTGGTTGGATGACTTCCAAAGGTTGAAATTTTGAGGGACTTTACTGAATCTGAATTAACCCGTGCTCTGAATAGTTTCCTTCTGGCTGATGGCATGTTGTGGCATCAGTTGACTTAGTATTCTTGCATTTAGGATGAATTTTCTCTTAAGCTGGTCCAGGTAGTTAATTTCCAAGTAGGAAAGCAGCAAGTTCAATGAGCATAAGCCAGAAAGGCAGAAACCATGCTGTAATTCTTTCCTTCAAGTTTTGTGGTTACACTTGTATTACATGAAAGCGAGTACTTCATATTGAGCATTACCAAAGAAAGGTCTTGCATAACTATTAGCTTATTCTAATTTGTTCAAAAAGATATAAAGTGAAATCTTATGGAATTCGTAACATAAGTTTTCTCTTAAGATAGTTATTTTGTCACAGGTATAAAGTTGATGACCGGGGTTTATCTATTTCATGGTACCATTGTGGTAAGATGTCATGAGCCAATGTCTTTTTGGTTTGCAGGCTTTAGTAGAGATCTGGAAAGGACTTGCTTTTGAAGATACGAAAAGCTTTAACTCGGATCATGTGATGGTTGGCAACATTCCTGTTCCCCTCTCTCAAGAATATGATCACTTATTTACAGTATCAAGCTCACTTGACTCGCGTGTTCCACGTCTTTCAGGTACCTAACCATTGTCTCTCAAAAAAGTTTCATGCTTTGATCTTCTTTTGATATTTTTGTAATTTTGATCAGATGATGCATTTGGACAAGTGGGTTTACTTAATGAACCTTTTGCACCATATGGTGAGATTACAAATCATTTACCTCAACTGGAAGATACTTTTTCTAAATATGGTGTTCATCCTTTAAAGAAATCTACATGCTCTCAGGAAACAGAAAATTCCTGTGTAAGTGATACTTTCCTTTGTACTTTTAATTTTGTTTGTAGCACTTCATGGCTTGGACACATTTTGATCATGTAAAATATCATGGGAGTCATTTATTTCAGGCATTAAGTTAAAATTTTGAGAACTGAACTTGTACTTGTGGGGATCAGAGAACATGATGGTGGAGGTGTTAAGGTGCTGCATCCAGCAACTAATGCCCACAAATTCTGGATTCCATATGTTGGTCTGTCATGATGCATCTCCTTGGGAAAACCAACTCATTAATTTGATGGGCCTATAACCATGTGATACAAAATGCTTAAGACCAAGTTAATGATAATAGACCCATCTATCCATATAAATCAATTCAATCCTTATTCTGCTACTCTCAAGCATTATGTGCCATTTATTGCAGAAGAAACTAGTCAAGGAAATTTACTCAGTGTGATATGATATGACATGAAGAAACATTTTCAGTCAAACCTGAGGCTTTAATTGTTGGCCAATTATCTTAAATCTGTGGGCTGAAATGCATAAATTTCTCAGGAGAGGAAATCCTAAATTTTCCCACTCTAAAACATGTAACTGCATGACAATACAGGAGTAAGTTAGTTTATATATTAAAACAAATTAGCATCTATTTCCTTAATGCAGTAGGTCTGGTGTCTTGGTATGGGTTGTATCATTGGTCGTGTTTATGCCAGTAGAATTATTTTCCATCAGTGATTCAAGAAGTGCAGTATATTGAATGTCAAGCTTCTAGGTAGTAATGAACTGTTTTTTTTTAATCTGTTATCTCCGAAGAGACAGTAACAAAGTGTTGAAAAGTGGCTGGTGCATAGTATGTTGCTGAGTGGGCTACTGAATGATTAGGATCCTCAGATGAGCTTATAAGTTGCATTGCTGTATATGACACAGGGTTACCAGCTAGTCTAAATTAGGCTATCAGTATTCTTAGTTCTATATTTTTCATCATCGAGTCTACGTATGCTTCTTATCCCAGGAGGTCACGGTTTGCTTCCGTGTCCTTATCAAGTGTAGAGACAGGACCTCTTTACCTTGTATGCTTCTTATCCCAGGAGGTCACGGTTTGCTTTCGTGTCCTTATCAATGCATACCTAGTTTTCAACAAACCAATATTGTGACAGAAAGATCCCCCCTTAGAATTGTGATTCAGCCATGTGTTCTAGTTATCTAGGTCTTGCATCTTGGTCATGCTTTGGTCTGGCTAGCACCTAGTCATAACCAAACAAAAGATTGCAGTTGAAAGATCTTACTCAACTTTGTGATTCTGCTTTGTATTATGCTCATGCTTCTTGTTTCTATTTTGGTACGGCGAAAATGAACCTTCTTGCACCTGAGGAAAGCACCATACAGAAATATCCTCTTTTCTTTCCCCGTACATCTATTATTTGCTTACAAAGAGTTGTACCTTGTGTTTTGAACTGCATTATTTTCTTCTGCAGCCTGTTTCAACTGAGATCATCAATTTGCTAGTTAACCACTCCACCATGTGCCCACCAACACCAAATGGTATACAGATTCCAGAGTCAAGCATACAGATGGAAAATGGTAACTGAATTTTGTAATGTGATGGAATAAAAATCATGTCCTTGATCTCCCATACTAATTCTAGTCTAGTGTTGAATTGCTTGACAGATGAACTAGTCACTCCAGTGGGTATCGAGCAGTTTTTTCATGATACTTACGCGAAGCAGAGCATGCAATCATTCAAAGCCCCTGGTTCCTTCCAAGCTACCATGTTCAACTCAAGTGATAATGTCAATGAGCATCCATTTCAGAATGAACCATGTACCAGTAGATTGGTGGAAAGAACCCTGAGAGAGGATGAGGTCAATAAATTTATTATGGAAAATTGGCAGCCTAATATAACTATGACACTTGTTGCAGCATCGATTCGCAAGTGGGTTAAGCTGATTGCGGTGGCTCAAGTGTGGAATCTCTATCAGCAGGTTTCTCGCTGCCGAAAGAGCTGGAATTGTGCATCTGAGAATACTGAATGGCCAATGTATCTGAATCAGAGTGGTGACAGCTGAGAACCCACCGAGGCAGCAAGGACGGGGCTAGTAGAGGATCCTTTGCCTGGCAAACCATTGTGTAAGGTCAAAATCAATCTGTAGAATCTGTAAACTAGAACAATTGTATGATAGATTGTGTGTGCCATTTGAATCATAGGGCTTGTATTGACCATCGATATATAGTGTTGGAAGACATTGTAAGTAGAACACAAATGTGATTTATATATAATTGGTGTATAAGGTGATTGTGTTGGAAAACCTGAAATATTTGCAAATGTTTATTGTCCTTTTATGTATGACAGGTTTTCTTTGTCCCTGCCTGTGGCTTCTGTTCCTTGAGCAGTGGTTGACCTTGACATGTTTTGTGCCAAATCACCTGGATTTGAAGTCCAATAGTAATGGTCATTATGTAACAAGGATATGCATTATACCTCATTGATCTCTGCAATTTGTGCTGACCATTTTGTTGGGAAGCCTACTTAGCTAATCGATGTTCCGAGTTTATGATTGTAAGAAGTTTGATCACTTAATGGTTGCATGAGGCAGACACTATTGCATGTTCATTTCTTTCTTATTTGCAAGGCTAAAAAACCTATCACTAACCCAGTAGCATCTATACCATGGCAATGTGGTTCTTGTTCCAACATAATCATCTGAGGAATTCAACATAATCCAAGGATTCTGGCGAAAAAAACCTCTTGGATCTTCAGGTGATAGAGGGAAAACATATTAAAGATACATCAAATATTACTGAAACAGTTACAAATGATTCAGGTGCACAAACAATCCATGCACAAAACATTTTAACTGAGCTGAATTAGCATCTTACAATTTACAGGACTAATTTCATGATGGGTAATATACTATGATTCACAATAAACCTAGGAAGATCACCATCTACATGTGGTATGGTGACCTTTACATTCTATCTAGGAAGGAACTAGAAATCTTCATTAGTTGTAAGATCCCAAGCAGAAACTTTCATAACATCTAATTCTGACATTTGAGAACAGTTAGTAAGAGAAAACAACATAAAGCTGTTATAGTCACAAGAATTTTTTTGTTTTCCCCTTTGGATCAATCCTACCGGTAATGCCAGCTCGGCCTCCTCTCACTCCACCTGTACGAACAGAACTGGTTATTTGACTTTGTTCACCATTTTGATTGTTGCTGAAGGGAACATCCTCAATGATCCTCAAAAGCTCTTGTATTGGAATACTAGAGTGAGAAGCTTGTTTCAACAATGCATCATCATCATCAAGACCCATGAAGCATAAATCCTCCCATTGTAAAGCAGATTCATCCACTAGAGGAAGTTCAGGGTTTACATCCCATTTCCTGTGAGGGCCATATTTATAACTTGAACTAAACCTAAATGAGCATATGCCAAGAGGTGAGTTGCTGAGAAAACAAGGTATATTTAGATCATGATAATAAATCTGATATCTGAGAAAAAAAAGCAGAGAGTCAACCTGGACAACAATCTCAAGTTAGAATGTACATATGCCAGATCGTCAGCACGATGTGAATTAAGTTCGTGTCTTTTTGCGCTGCGAATGTAGCTATAAGTACTCCATGGTCTCTCAACAGACAAAGAGCTGATTGATTGTGAAAGAACTTTAAAGGCCACATCTCTTAGCTCTTTTGTATCACCTCCGTGAAACTTCCACCACTGCAAAACATTGATTTTGGGATTTCTGGCATCTCTCTTGGCTACTGGAGAGGAGAACTTCCCCTTCTTTTCGACAAAGGACAGGAATTGCACACGAACAACGTCTTGGTGATCAACATTTGGGTGCATTTTACATATTGCAGCAGTAGCACTATCAAATATCTCGTCATCTTGATCTGTAAACAAACAGCGCTATATTATCCTTTTTTTAAAACATAAGCTGAACATAAATTGCAAGAATTCTATGAAAATGTCATACTGGAAAACGAAAAAAAGCAGAATATATTATGTTGACTGCAAAAGGAAAAAAAAAAAGAAAGAGAAGAAAGAACCTTTGCAAAGCTTCTAACCAAGCATCCTAAAAGGAAACACAAAAGAAGCTTAATAAATTTATGTTTACTAGAAAAGGAAAGAAAAGAAGTAGAAGAAAGGACCTACCTGGAGGGCATCTCTTCCTACCTCCTGGTGCAGGAATTTGAAGGTACTCTTCATCGTAATACTTTGGGGTGAGAGCATAGGCCAAGCATTGTAATGGAACATTTCTCTTGTTCCATCTAATGAAGACCTTCTCTTCCAAAATCATATACATATCCTCTCGTCCTCTCAGGTTTTCTCTAATTTCTCCCAACATATTATCCATTCTATCACATACTTCACCAATAATGGGACCATCTTGATCAGTAAATCTGATCATTTTGTATATTGGTCTGATTATAGATAAGGCCAACTGTACTGCTACCCAAAAGTTCTCAGACATGACTGCTTCCTTCACATCATTCCCATGAAGTTTTATTTTCTCATCTATATTTGGAAAGGTAGCCCAGAATTCCCATCGATCTGACAAGACAGCAGCTGTCAGAGATTCTCTTATGTCAAGTAGAAGATAAAGAGTGATATAGTGTGAAGCATATGTTATGGCTGTAACTTTTAGCAACTCTAACTTTGAAAAGCTTTGGAAAATATCTACAGCTTGGGAATGATATAAGATATACTTGACTATACTTTTTGCAGTTTTATATGTCTGCTTAAGCCAAGGAAGAGCATTTATAATATCCTTCAGTATCAAATATAAAGTGTGAACCATGCAAGGATTCCAAAATATGTAAGGATACACTTTTGCCACTTCATCGCTTGCAGCTCTGCAATCAATAGAATTGTCTGTGATCAACTGAACAACATTACAAGGTCCCACCTTTTCAATTGTTTCTACCATATAATCAGAAATTCTTTTCTGAGACTTCTCAACTACTACAAAGTCAAGGGCATGTAAAAACATGGATCCAAACTGGTTTGAAGCCAATATGTTTATCAAAGGTTGATTTTTGATGTCACTCCAACCATTTGAAACAATTGAAATCCCATAAAGGGGCCACTTCTGCTTGAAGTCATCCAATTCTCTGTCAATCTTATTTCGTTCATTTTCTAAAAAGATAGTATTTGCTTTCTCATATGATGGGCTTTTATATCCCAATTCTTTACTAATTGCCAATACCATTTCTTCCCAATATGGTGATCGCAGAACATTGAAAGGGATGCCATTAGCGCATAAACAGCGTACTACCTTAGAATCAACATCATCTCTGTCCTGTGTTGAGTAATCCTGCTCAAAAGGACTTACATAGGATAACGCTAAAGAAGGCCCTTGTGAAGTTGCCACTGAACATGCATTGAGCTTTGACTTCTTCAGAGGAACAACGTTTGGTGTACTCTCAACTTGCTCAACTTCTCTCTTTATCTGCATTTGTATATTTTTGTCTGCTTTTACAACAGAACAATATCCAATTCCCTTGCTTTCTCCTTTTTTATGGCCCATCAAATGTGCATAAACACGTGTGTAGGTTCCATGATATATTTTGTGGCAGTATTTACACTTAAAAACATGAGAACCACCATGAGCATTTCCACATTTTTTTCCCTTGACAACATGTTTCCATAACACAGTCGCACTAACATTAGATTGACCATCCTCACCCAACTGTACCTCAAGTTCCTGTTGAACTTGATCATCTTCATGAAAAACCAAATTTTTATCCTCAAAGACAAAGTGTCCATCCCCAATGGCTGGGAACTCCATTCCACCATCATTGGTGCCCGTATGCTCTTCATCATAAGGAGAGCTAGTAGACATCTCCTGAAAGAAATATAATAGGTGTCAAAATCACAACAGACATCGGTAAGAAAAATATTCTCTAGTGATTCAACTTTAGTCTGACTGGTCAATTCATAAACCATCATATCATTTTGCAGGAACAGCGAATATGAGATATATCAATAAACTACCTTAATTTAACCTAATTAAAAAAGCAAAAACACTTATCACTTAATGTAATAATCATGATGATCAAATTTTGGATGACAAACATGGTATGCTAGATTGATTATCATTAATATAAAAAAACATATATATATATATATATATAGAGAGAGAGAGAGAGAGAGAGAGAGAGAGAGAGAGAGTCTTGCCAATATTCTTGACATATATTTGGTCTAAAGAAACAAAAACACACTTGATACTCTGATCTAATATAATTTGACTTGTGTCATAGTTCATAACTGATATGTAGGACACAGAAAGAGTTACCACAGATTTGAAAAGAAAATGAAAATATTATTAATTCCAAACATATAGTCACATGCTTATGCCTGGCTAGTGGCTGGCTCAACCTACAGTGTTGGAGCATCTGCTCCATTTACTTTTCCTATAAAATCAAACATTCTAGGAAAACTCAAAGGATAAGTACAATATGATAACAATATGTACATAAGTAGACCCCAAATTATTAGACCAGCTTTAGTCTTTGCTCTTAGTGCACAAATTACTCAAAACTTTGTCAACAGTTCCTAAAGCTCTTGGGTTTTCCACAATGTCAAAGTCAAAGCCGGTCAATTCACTCAGTTTAAGTTGATATCTACAATAAGCAAGGACCGAGAGTGGCTCTTTTGTCACCTGTAGATTACTAAGATTGGTTCCAGTACACAGTACTTCAAGATCATTAAGGACTTCTCAACCTCATGTCTTGTCAAACTGACCAAACTTATTATTAACAACAGGTAAATACTACTGCTGCCATAAATTACATGTTGTCTCCTTGAAGTTGGAGAACACCACAAGCTAACTAGAGCTGGAATGTTTCCGAAGCAAACTGACTACTATAGCTCCTAGACAAGAAGGGACTAGTTCCTTATCTATTCTAGCTAATGCTAAGCTAAACAAAGGAAAACTCTCCAGAATGACTTTATCCACAACAGCATTACAGGATTCATATTCCAATATATAGGTTACCCACGTAAAGGCATACCCATAGGTGAAGCTGGTCTCAATTGGTAGGAAGAGATCTTAAAGGAAGAGCAAGATGTTTACAAGCAAACAGAATTGCCATCAAATTCATTCCTCCACTTGATGACCAAACATAAAAAAAGATGAAACTGGTTTGCCTCTGAAATCCACTTATAAAAGAGTAATATAATACCGGCATCAATTTAGCCTATATTAGCACATGTAATATATATAACTGGCAACTGATTATCTAAAAACATATTATAAATTATCAACTTAGAAATAGTCTCAGATACAGATACAATACTCTTAAAAGCATTTCTGGGAAAGTTAGATAAGAGGAAAAGTCAACTATGGGAAGAAATGTTGGAACCGATATCTAGTTTCAACTTTGAACCACTATAAATAGGATTGAGGACAAGGACCACAGAAATGCATGAGAACCAATGGGATATAACTGGAACTACCAAGACTTCAACCAGAGCTGTTTTATGCTTTTACAACTTGTCATGCTTCTTTCGTATCTCAAGCAATGTGAATGTTCACATGGCAGAAAAAGACTTCCTCTCAAAAAGATCAAGTAGCATTTCTAATCCATACAAAAAGCAGCACGATTTGATCGGTTAACAGAGGTGATGAGAAAAATAATACCTTTTACCTTCTCCAATTTGGTTCCCCAGCTAGGAAACCAAAATTTGGTGATATTCCTCTTATGCGATCAGGAAAACCCGGGAATGGTTTCAAGTTTTGTCAACAGAACTAGAGGAACTAGTAAACGAAGAAGAAGGTCAAAGCAGATAAGCACGAAACCCCTGTAATTTACCAGAGGACCAAAAAATCATCAGTATGCACGTAATACAAAGCACAGACATCGGAACAAGAAAGCAGAGGCCGAAAACATGGGGAAAAGAAGCAAAAAAAAAATATAATGAAGATAACAATCGCACCTTTAATGCAAGCTAAGCTTCGCGGCCTCTCTGCCATGAATCCCACTCCTGATATGATAGAAAGATTACCGCCCCTTGCGAATATGACACAGTTAGAGCATAATTCCTGCAGTAAACCGACGAATTGCTAAGCCTGGGAATAGAAATGATCGCCGTTATTCCATGGAAACAGATTCGATCGCAAGGAGGCCATGGATCAGGAAGCTACCTGGGCTTCGCGGGAGCAGCTCACGCGAGTGAATTAAAAGAGAAACGAGGGGCCGACCACGGGGAAACATAGGGTTTCCCCTCCCGAGAGCGAGAAAAGGGGGGGAGATCGGAGCTGACGCTTGGAAAGAGTCGGAAGAGGCGATTTGGGGCTTTGGAGGGACGTTACGGTAAGAATCACGACGAGCGCCATTAGAGATCCTTCATCATCTCTCTCTCCCTCCGAGCTCTGCCTTCGTTTCGCTTCTCGCTCTCCTGGTTCGTCCCCTCCGCTGGGACATGGGATACGGATTCGATTCGAGAACAGTGGCCTGGGATGGGAAACGGGGAGTTGACGGATCAGACCACGGGTCGGATCTCATGCTTGATCCGAACCCAATTGCGGGTTTTGTAGTTGCGACTTGATCCGATCCCTTGGGTAGTCGGACCCAAGCTCAAGATCCGTGAAGGGGTCAACAACTTCACGAGAGTCGTGTGATTTGGTTTCGCTTTGTAGTATCAGTAATCTCTTCGTGCTCGTATTTTTAACGCACCACACAACTACGTACTGAGGGTTCTTGTGGTGATCGGTGAACGGAAGCCATCCGATTACTAAAAACGGGAATCTTAAAGAAAGTTAAGGAACTTCCACACGCTATTCTTGTCATTTTTGTAAAACGTAAGGCTATTTTCGGCATCTCATCTCGACGGCTGACCTGAGGACGAAACGAGTCAACACACGACGTACAGAAACAGAGAATTTATACTCACAACATCCATCTCTACGATCTCTCGTAATAGTCATCTACGCGACACCATCATCCACCGTTAAAATTTTCCGTACGAACCCATCCCACCGTTCGTATGCGGCTTGGCGAAGAGAGGCAGTCAGCGGGTCAATTAACGGTCGAGATTAATGTTGGGTATAAAATGAGCGACCCAGATTACTCTGTCGTATAAAGCTTTTTAGGAGCTCGCCCTTAAGCGAGCGGCTGCCGTTGCATCCATCTCTCAAACGTGGTCTGTGGGCCCTGTCACTGAGGGTAACAGTGACCTGCGGTGACGGGACCTCAGCCCAGTGAGACAATAGGGGAGATATTAAGGGGGCAGCAGTGAAGTCACGAAGGCGGAGTACCACAGTCGACCTCTTACCGCTTTTCTCCTCCGACCTTGAGCCGCTTGCCCACCCAAACCCTAAGAAGCCGCGATCGCCGTTGACGACCTCGAATCGGGGATTCGATAGGACGTCCGCCTAGAAATAGAGGGTATTGGAAATCTCTGCCTCGATCCAAAGCCGGTCATATTCCGTTGCCTAATCCCGCCGATATGGTCGGCTCCGGCGGCTCCTCGGCGGCCCGCGTCAGCGGCACCGACCGCTTCTACAGCCCTCCGGCGATGAGGAGGAAGCTTGAGCTGCAGCAGAAGCAGCAGCAGAAGGAGGTGATGCCGAGGATTCGGCCGTCCGTGGGGGCGACGGCGACGGCGGCCGAGGTCAAGGTGGTCGACGACAGATTTGATCGGGATGTTGCTTCTCTGAAGCCCTCCGTCTCAACGTCATCATCCCCCTCTCCTTCTCCCACCCCGCCACCGGTATCGCCGACTCCCGTCGGAAACCTTGACCGGCTGCTCGAGTCCACCACCCCCATTGTACCCGCCCGGTATTTCTCCAAGGTCTGGAAGTAGGTTTAGGTCGAAAGGAGCAGCTTCTCTTGTTTCTGTGGTTTCTATTGATCTGCATTTTGAACTGGTTCAGATGAGTGATTTGAATTCTCAACAACTGGCAGGCTAGTGCAAGGGGATGGAGGAATGGCGACGAAATGGAATCTCAGCCCTACTTTTTCCTTAGAGATCTTTGGGAATCTTTCAAAGAGTGGAGTGCTTATGGTGCGGGGGTGCCCTTGGTGCTAAACGGGAGTGATTCTGTTGTTCAGTACTATGTGCCATACCTCTCCGCCATTCAGCTGTATGTGGATACTGGTGCGGCCACATTAAGATCGGGGTATGGATTTATCAAATACCATGTCTAATAAAGAACTTAGTGCTGTTTTCTCACATTGATTGTTTGGGTTAGTAGCTATACTGTTTAGTCATTCAATTTTAGTAAAAGATGCAACATTTCTGCATCGAGCTGAGAGCAAAGTGCAGCATTTTGGTGGCAGGAATGATTCCGGTGTAAAGATGTTGTTTCTTTTTGTTTGCACAAGGGTACTCCTCAATGGTTTAATGTTTTTTAACTTTGGCACCTGTGTTTATTTTATGTGTTTTTAGCTATGCATAAGGGTACTTATTATCTATTCTTTTAGCATAAGAGTACTCGTTATCTCTGTGCTGTATCTTCCTGACAATCTAGAAAGATCTAACTTCTTAAGTCAGTAATTTCTTGTCAATCTGCATCCTCTAGTTATAATGATTGTTAGGACAAGGCTTGCTTGTTTATGTAGTTATGGTGTACCATTAGATATGTTTTCTTAAGGGAGACTTCTGATCACAACAGAGGATTCATTTTAGTTTCACTTTCCTGTCACACAATTGTTTGACAGGTAGCCATCATGGTAAAAATTGTAGAATTTTTTAAGTAGGACATATTGAAGCTTAATGTTTGAATAAGAAGGTGGAAAATCTGTGAGTTCTGCTAGGACAACTATATCATATCATTTATGGTCCTACAAAGCACTTCCACAAAAGCAGGTCGAGCTTTTTCAGGTACCCAGGTCTATCTGATATGCTTAAACCCTAGATTTGGACACCCTATAATTGGGTTCAGGATACGTTTGGGTATAGAAGTAGGTGGCCGAGTTGAATTCAGGTTTAGGTTATGGTATTTATGTAGTTAATTAGATTCAGACAGGCTAATTACACTTACACCCTATACTTGGATCCTATCAGCATCGTAGTTCCTGTACTTAAAAATTTACATTAGGATCCCTATAGTTCTGAAAGTGAAACAAAAAACCTCATTTGCCTTAACATCATCAACTACATTGACGGAAAATACAACACGTCATAGCACATGCTGGATCGGCGCAAAAGTGATGAGCAAAACGGTAATTTCAACATCCATTTCGTTTCCAGCATGTGAGATGCTGAAATTATCTTTTTGCCAGTAAAGTCGTTAGAAACGAAAGGGATGTTGAAATTACCTTTTTGCCCATCACTTTCGCGTCGATCTAACACGTGGTGTCACGTGTTGTGTTTTCTGTCAATGCAGTTGACGCACTAGAGCAAATGACATGAGATGCTGAAATTATCTTTTTGCCAGTAAAGGCGTTAGAAACGAAAGGGATGTTGAAATTACCTTTTTGCCCATCACTTTCGCGTCGATCTAGTACGTGGTGTCACGTGTTGTGTTTTCTGTCAATGCAGCTGACGCACTAGAGCAAATGAGATTATTTGTTTCATTTTCAAAATTATAGGAATCCTAATATAATTTTTTTAAGTACAGGGACCGCAATACTAATATAGTCTAAGTACGGGGGATAATCTATAATTAGCCTGATTCAGACAATCGGCACTCCACCTTTTGTTACACCTAACTGATTTAGGGCCCTCCGTCTCAACGTCATCATCCCCCTCTCCTTCTCCCACCCCGCCACCGGTATCGCCGACTCCCGTCGGAAACCTTGACCGGCTGCTCGAGTCCACCACCCCCATTGTACCCGCCCGGTATTTCTCCAAGGTCTGGAAGTAGGTTTAGGTCGAAAGGAGCAGCTTCTCTTGTTTCTGTGGTTTCTATTGATCTGCATTTTGAACTGGTTCAGATGAGTGATTTGAATTCTCAACAACTGGCAGGCTAGTGCAAGGGGATGGAGGAATGGCGACGAAATGGAATCTCAGCCCTACTTTTTCCTTAGAGATCTTTGGGAATCTTTCAAAGAGTGGAGTGCTTATGGTGCGGGGGTGCCCTTGGTGCTAAACGGGAGTGATTCTGTTGTTCAGTACTATGTGCCATACCTCTCCGCCATTCAGCTGTATGTGGATACTGGTGCGGCCACATTAAGATCGGGGTATGGATTTATCAAATACCATGTCTAATAAAGAACTTAGTGCTGTTTTCTCACATTGATTGTTTGGGTTAGTAGCTATACTGTTTAGTCATTCAATTTTAGTAAAAGATGCAACATTTCTGCATCGAGCTGAGAGCAAAGTGCAGCATTTTGGTGGCAGGAATGATTCCGGTGTAAAGATGTTGTTTCTTTTTGTTTGCACAAGGGTACTCCTCAATGGTTTAATGTTTTTTAACTTTGGCACCTGTGTTTATTTTATGTGTTTTTAGCTATGCATAAGGGTACTTATTATCTATTCTTTTAGCATAAGAGTACTCGTTATCTCTGTGCTGTATCTTCCTGACAATCTAGAAAGATCTAACTTCTTAAGTCAGTAATTTCTTGTCAATCTGCATCCTCTAGTTATAATGATTGTTAGGACAAGGCTTGCTTGTTTATGTAGTTATGGTGTACCATTAAATATGTTTTCTTAAGGGAGACTTCTAATCACAACAGAGGATTCATTTTAGTTTCACTTTCCTGTCACACAATTGTTTGACAAGTAGTCATCATGGTAAAAATTGTAGAATTTTTTAAGTAGGACATATTGAAGCTTAATGTTTGAATAAGAAGGTGGAAATCTGTGAGTTCTGCTAGGACAACTATATCATATCATTTATGGTCCTACAAAGCACTTCCACAAAAGCAGGTCGAGCTTTTTCAGGTACCCAGGTCTATCTGATATGCTTAAACCCTAGATTTGGACACCCTATAATTGGGTTCAGGATACGTTTGGGTATAGAAGTAGGTGGCCGAGTTGAATTCAGGTTTAGGTTATGGTATTTATGTAGTTAATTAGATTCAGACAGGCTAATTACACTTACACCCTATACTTGGATCCTATCAGCATCGTAGTTCCTGTACTTAAAAATTTACATTAGGATCCCTATAGTTCTGAAAGTGAAACAAAAAACCTCATTTGCCTTAACATCATCAACTACATTGACGGAAAATACAACACGTCATAGCACATGCTGGATTGGCGCAAAAGTGATGAGCAAAACGGTAATTTCAACATCCATTTCGTTTCCAGCATGAGATGCTGAAATTATCTTTTTGCCAGTAAAGGCGTTAGAAACGAAAGGGATGTTGAAATTACCTTTTTGCCCATCACTTTCGCGTCGATCCAGTACGTGGTGTCACGTGTTGTGTTTTCTGTCAATACAGTTGACGCACTAGAACAAATGAGATTATTTGTTTCATTTTCAAAATTATAGGAATCCTAATATAATTTTTTTAAGTACAGGGACCGCAATACTAATATAGTCCAAGTACGGGGGATAATCTATAATTAGCCTGATTCAGACAATCGGCACTCCACCTTTTGTTACACCTAACTGATTTAGGGATGGCAGTGGGGTCGGGTCTTTGCAAGTACACAATCTATCTGATCCATGTATGCACCATGTATACACACCAAATTGATTAATTATGTAGTTAATTATCTTTTTGCCAGTAAAGTCGTTAGAAACGAAAGGGATGTTGAAATTACCTTTTTGCCCATCACTTTCGTGTCGATCTAGTACGTGGTGTCACGTGTTGTGTTTTCTGTCAATACAGTTGACGCACTAGAACAAATGAGATTATTTGTTTCATTTTCAAAATTATAGGAATCCCAATATAATTTTTTTAAGTACAGGGACCGCAATACTAATATAGTCCAAGTACGGGGGATAATCTATAATTAGCCTGATTCAGACAATCGGCACTCCACCTTTTGTTACACCTAACTGATTTAGGGATGGCAGTGGGGTCGGGTCTTTGCAGGTACACAATCTATCTGATCCATGTATGCATCATGTATACACGCCTAACTGATTAATTATGTAGTTAATTATCTTTTTGCCAGTAAAGTCGTTAGAAATGAAAGGGATGTTGAAATTACCTTTTTGCCCATCACTTTCGCGTCGATCCAGTACGTGGTGTCACGTGTTGTGTTTTCTGTCAATGCAGTTGACGCACTAGAGCAAATGAGATTATTTGTTTCATTTTCAAAATTATAGGAATCCCAATATAATTTTTTTAAGTACAGGGACCGCAATACTAATATAGTCCAAGTACGGGGGATAATCTATAATTAGCCTGATTCAGACAATCGGCACTCCACCTTTTGTTACACCTAACTGATTTAGGGATGGCAGTGGGGTCGGGTCTTTGCAGGTACACAATCTATCTGATCCATGTATGCACCATGTATACACCATGTATACACACCTAACTGATTAAACCTTTAATCAGGTTTGGGATGGGTATGGCCGTATGGGTAGGAAGGTATGCACCCCTGTCAAGTTCAGGTTCGGGTACCTATAAAGTAGGGTTTGGGTGCAGGTTCAGGTAAAGTTTGTGGATACTTGATCTTCTGCCATCACTATGAAAGTGAATTCAAATTATCATTTTACTTAAATCTTACCAAAGAGACATGAACATTCAGAAAATTTGGAGCATATTAAATTGAGTTGTAAAATTGTTTGAATTCATAGATACATTGTATTGGGATGGCTTATGTCATCATCTTCTAAGCTCATTGTACCATCATCACATAGACTCACATGTTATGAAAGGTGTGTCTAAAGTGGAACTAAATGGTGAGGCTGCCAAGGCTCATCTCAACTGAGACTTCATATATCAGTGAGGAACACCTGAGGTATCTGCCCTGTATGCCTTTCCAAGAACATCAGGTGTCTGCATATAAGGTGTTCTTTTATATCAGTCTGTATTTCATCCTAGCCATTCATTGATGCATATCAGATTAATTTGATCCTAAGTCTCTGATTCAAGCAATGCACTTGTATGTTTCTTTTTACAACTAATACAATGCTATTTTATTTGAGTTAGAAAGAAACCTAGATTTGTTTGGAAATCTTATGAATGATAAGTAAACCCATGGTTTTGGATCTGTTATACACTATTTATGCTTAATATATCATCATTTCTGGGGTCATTGAGGTGCATATGCGTCATACCTCCTGCCTCAAGTTCGTGATATCTTGGTACATCAACTAGACTGATAATTTTGGCATGTGTATCTGCTTGTGAACATGTGTAATGGTGTTTGTACACATGATGTTCTAGGAAGTTTGACCTATAGTTTGAGGATTTTCTTCTACCTGGCACTTGCCTAAGCACCTAGCTGGTCGCGACGACAACAATGACCATCATCTACTGTCTTATAATGACAACTTTATTGTTTGTCATGTGAAGAGATATTTTTTGCATTTTTTTTTCTCTTTTGCACTTTGCTTTGATCTCGTCATTTCTAGGCTATTACTATCAGTGACTTAAGCAAGAGTCAGACAAAATAATGGGCAATTAACACTGCTCTTGGTCTTGCATGGCCTTTGGTGTTTTGGTGATTCCACAAGAAATGAAATTATAGGGAACTTCATAACCTCATAGCCTCCCTTGGGTTCCATAATATGTAAAAGATCTTGGGTAAATTGTCGATGGTTTCAGCAAGTATCATGGCAATTTGCAATGCACTTGGATTTGCGTTTTAGTGTTCTGGTCATTACAAGAAATGAGATAAGAGGGAACTTCATGTTCTCATAAGCTCCCTATGGGTCCGAGAATATGTAATTAGTTTCAGGTGTTTCATGGCTTCATAATAGGTTTAGGTTAAGAAAATTGTCACTTCGATTTTGGGCAGAAGAAACAAGGTTCAGTTTTGGTGGTGGCTTCCCTTATAGCTTTCCCAGTGTTAGGAACGAAGAAGAGGAAAATACAAGAGAAAGAAGCTAGAGCAGTAGAAGAGAGAAGAAAATGGTCATAGTAATTGCATGTCTCTTTTTATTTTCTTGAGCTTTGTCACTCTCTTAACATATTTATTGTACTTATATTCTCATCATATATGGCTCTATTCCTCGAAATTAAGCGTTTTCTAGCAGCAAGCTTCCAAAAGTTCATCCATAATTTGATGTGTCATGTTGTCTCTTTTGATGTGTTACGTTAATTTTTGGCATACTCAAGTCTCTTTTTGTCATGGTGAAGCCCCCAAGTTTTTGTTGGATGTAGAAATGCTTTAATATCTTGGCCATTAGTTAGGAAGCATCTTTACTTGACTTCATTCACAATTTTATTTCTGGCAGGAATGCATAGAATAATAGGAAATTGGTGAGAATCACTATTTTTATATGTCTAGAATCTCATAATGATTATACTTGGTTATCTCATTCATCAAATTGGCGAATTATAGTATCCAGCTAAATAATATGTCCTTGTTACCAAATTGAAGTGTCAAACTCATAATCGGGTCCAAAAAATTTCAGCAAAAATCGAGTTTAATTACGTAAAGTTGGATGCACAAGAGCTTTTCAGTCTAGTTTAGCAGTCTTATTGAATTATGTAGTACATTTATATTACTTTGTCTAGTCACGGAATTATGTGGTACATTTATATGTAATACATTTATGTATTTAAATAATGCTTAACCATCTAGTTTGAGACCACAAGTTCATAAGCTCAAGTCAGATGATTGTGAAGTCAATAGATGTATATGTAACGTTTAAACAAACCATCTTAAAAGTATAACCAAGAAAAAGGATATTTTACCTTTGCAAGGTTCCCTTTGCTGCTATCTTCACTTTACTATTCTTGACCCAGCTTTGTTCACTTTTCCAGTACTATAAAGGAGATCTTTTATTTATAAAATCATCATTACCTATATTAGTCGATAAAATGTTACATGTGATTGCTTAGCCATAACTTATAGAAAATCTTGTTTTTTAGTTGACTTTTTGTGCTTATTTTAAGGCGATCTGCTGAGGGAAATGATGGGAATAATTGTCTGGATACTAGCAGTGAGGGCAGCAGTGGCAGTGAAGAGAACCACATAAGAGAAACAAGTTCATCCTTGGGCACTACTGGCCACATTGGCCAAGGAGGCTATGTAAATGATAAAAATGATGTTTGTCTGAAGCCAACACTTCCAGTATTCGAGTATTTTGAGAAGGATCCACCTTATGGAAGAGAACCATTGGCTGACAAGGTAAGGTTGGTCTTTGTTAGTTTACAGTTTGAAATATTATAATTAACAAACATTGACCCTTTTTTCTGATATACCTGTGTAGATATCAGTTCTTGCCAATACATTTCCAGACCTGAAAACATACAAGAGTTGTGATATGCTGTCATGTAGTTGGATGTCTGTTGCCTGGTATGGTTTTAAGACTTGTTGGCATCACTGTTTGTCATCTGTCTTCAGCTACCTATTTTTGATAAAGCTGCATGCTTGGAGATGTTTCTTTTTCTGGCTGTTTTATTAAGAACCTTCATTTGTTGATACTATTGATTTCACTTAAATGATGTTCATGCTGCAGGTACCCGATATATAGGATACCGACAGGACCCACATTAAAGGACTTGGATGCTTGCTTTTTGACATTCCACTCACTGGCTACTCCTAGAAGTAAGCATCTAATAGCTATTTCTTAAAGCATGTGCACAAGTAGAAACACATTTATTTCACATTTATTGAAGATATCAAATTTGGCTAACCATACATGAAATATAGTCATACGAACACTATCCAAAAATGATAAACAGAAGAATGCATTTTGCTTATAGCGTTTCAAGTTATTGAACCTTTGTTCATTGTTGAAAACTGTGTCAGTATTTTTTCCATATAATGTGTTAAGATGAGATCAGTTCATCCACTGAATTAGTCCTTTGTCGGGCTACACTTCACCTATTGTCACTTCTAGCATTCACCTCGGTCTCTAGGTTGCCATCTAGTGGGTAAACAGTCTTAGAAATGTTAGGATACACAACTTGGTCAGTGCTAAACTTTTGCATTTCACATAAATGGATACATATACCAATAAATTAGCTATTAAACACATCTTTGTGACGAACACATGTAGTCATCATATCCTATTTTAAGATAATTTTTATTGGCATTGGATTAATATAACTTGAACATGTTTTCCTTGTTTTATGTTGTATCTATTTGATTATTTTCTTCTAGAAATGATTTAAATTACAATTGTTTTGGTAGCAGTCTTTTTCTTGCAAGAACTAAGAATGTTGCATGCCGATTTTTTAATATCACTATGGAATTTGTCAGCACATGTATAATATCTAACTCAAAAGTTGAACTGAATCTTGATAAATCAGTTGCCTGTCGTCTGGAGAAACACCTTGATGCCTACTCTAAGGTTCATTAAAGACCTCTTCTGAAAAGAAGCGTGTGTGTTATATGCCATCTTAGTAGAAGTTGAGAAGTATAATTAACATAAATGAATCAGAAATCTAGATTTGCACATGTGTCAACTCAATAGACCTAAAATTTGGGGCAACCCATGCTTCTTCCACTGTTACTTGGCCATGTTTGTGAAAAACCTGCATGGAGATTCAATTGCAAGAGCTGTTGTTTTTTCTTTTTCCCACTTAATGTGGTTTGCTCATTTCTGACAGATAATGCCAGTCCACCTTCAGAGGTTCTTGACTCTTGCACAAACAGGAATGTCAAGAGCTGCAATGACAGGCCTGCGAAACTATGTTTGCCTGTTTTCGGACTGGCTTCATATAAATTCAGGGGGTCTATTTGGACATCCAGTGGTCTGCATGAGCAGCAGCAAGCAAGCTCGCTATTGCAAGCTGCAGACAACTGGCTTCGCCCCCTACATGTTGATCATCCTGACTACCGTTTCTTTCTTTCCCACTCCAACACATTTAGGAGGTGATCTTATTTTAACATTAGCTGTTGCTTTCTAACTTAATGTGCATCAATCAAGTCTCCATCCCGATCCTGGGATTCGAACACCCATATCACATAGTTTTGCTCCATGTATCTCGTTACTGTTTCTTACCCCCTCAATTAATATGTTTCTTGTGAAATTGCACGTGAACGCCTGTGTTATATCATAGAAAAAAAAATTAGTTTCAGACAATAAGCTTTTGCAAATTTTACTTGGACTTTCCCTTTGCTTAATGGGATCTAGAATTTGAATAATTTCATTCTTTGGGCTTTTGATTTTGATGTCTGTTGGTGGATATGCATTTGCAACTTGACATAACTCGGAGATCTCATATCTTTGAGGTGCATATTAATGACTCTTGTCCAAGCTTTAGAAACTTCAAGCCTATGAACTTAATACAGAATCAGCAAGAGTGGCGCGAGGGCTCTAAATTATATGTGCCCCGTTTTACCCCCTTCACACTTTTCACTGTGACTTGTTATTTTGTATGTAGGTCTAGAGATTGATAGGTAGAAATCTCACTTTCTTTCTTTTGTACCATTGAATTAGATAGAAGAGATAAGTGAGATGACTTTCTCTAATTTTAGAAAAAAAAAAAAAAAAAAAAAAGGAATTATCATTTTGTTTTGATGTTTGTTTGCAAACTTCTGACAAGAAAATTTTGGTTGGAGGAACTCATGCTGTTCTTTGAGGTTGGGATTGTTATCACAAAACCTGTACTGGCCTTGAAAACGCAAGCTACATTACTTGGAAGATCAGGTCATGGTAGAGATGGGTGTTATGCCTCTCCAATTGGTCCATCATCCACCCTAGTTGCTAGATATTTAGGTTCCTTGAGATTGTTAGTCGAAGGCAGCTGATGGTGATTGTTGGATGGTAAAAGATATAACTAGTTTTAGTTTGTCTGAACTTTTTACCTTCTTTACTGATAAAGATTTGATTTGGTGATTAATAATCCATAACTTTTTGCTGTTATGAAAGAACTTAATTGTGTATCTCATCTTCTCAAATAGATTGTCGAACACCTACCTATCAGCAGTCTCTGTCTCGCAGCATCATGTATGATAATAATAGTTCATTTATCAAGTGCATGCAGGTAGTTTGCGTGGAGTCCGACTGCGCCTCCATGACTTGCGCTCAGAAATATCATAAAAAGGACGGATGACGGAGTTACCCCAGTCTCGCTCGCATCATCTTCCACATGCCTTCGGTCCCCTACTCAGGTACCCTTTTGCATGTACATGATTGCTGCTGATTCGAAGCTGCCTTTTTGGATCGTCATCCCATTCAAAGAAGCAGTCGAGTGGTGAGAGGTCTCACATTCTTCGATTCCTTCACCCCTCATCCACAGACTACTGGCCCATGGCCGGCGCACTTTTCCTCTCCCGAGTGCTCTAAAGGGTATGCCTCAAAAGCCTTTATCGCCGCTTTCGGCTGCGGCTCCGTTGTCCTCTTCCACGGCCGCCCCAGGCGCTAAGGATTCTTCCACCCCCCACTATCTACTCATTATAAGTCCGACGTTGGTCGGACGAAGTGATCCCACTTTGGCACCCACAACCTCTCCTACCTCCCCATGAACGACGCCGCCGAGGCTGCCGACTGCGGCGGCCGCGCAAACACCGCCGCGCCCACCGAGGGCGGACCGGGCGGCAAGGCCGTCGGGTATCCCTACTCCGCGATGGTGGCTCAACGGGCTCTGTTCGGTTCGCACCGGCGTCGTGTCGGCGGTAGGAAGGTCGGTGCCGGCGACGGCAAGTCGCATCCCAGTCGGCTCAGCAAGGTGTCGGCAGCGGACGATGGCAAGTGAGCCCGCGGTGGGCGTGTAGTTGTTAGGCTCATGGCTTGTTGTTGTCTCTGTAGCGTATGGGACGCAGTGTAGATTATTACCTTCTCACCACTTAATGCACGAAAAGAATAGGAACCAAGGGCGTGGTTGAATGCTTGAATCGTTCCACCCTCGTAATAACCCGTCGCGCCACCGGGAATCCGCTCCTCCGCCTTCCTTAATTCGCTCGCGCTCCGTTAAAACCAAGCAAAAATTAGAAGGTATTAGTCCGCGACTATATTAAGTTCCTTTTTCCGCTCTCGCCATCTCTTCTCTCCCGCGATGCCCGACCACGACCGGGGCCACAGGATGGCGGTCTGGGCCCACGGCGCGCCGGCCGGCTCGGAGGCCGTGGCCGCCGCGGACCGCCGCTGCGGCCCCGGAGGGGGAACGGTAGCCGGATCGGGACCGGCGGTTCCTCCTCCTCCTCCTCCTCCTCGACGGGGGAGTCGTGGGCCGGCGACCCGGAGACGAGGCGGCGGAGAAGGGTGGCGGGGTACAAGGCGTACGCCGCGGAGAGCAAGGTGAGGGCTTCCCTCCGCAACGGGCTCCGCTGGTTCAAGGCCCGCTGCTCCGCCCTCGTCTACGGACGGTGACGCGCCGCACCCTCTCGGAGTTCCATCAAAGTTACTTTCACTCGTTTGTAACGTTTGTGATGAACCAACGTCGTGTCCTTCTTCTAACCACAAACGAATCAAAACAAACCCAAAAACAAAAAAAAAGGAGAATAATTATCGCCTGCCGGTGGCTGTTAATGTTCCTCAACGTCTGTGTCGACTTCTCCTCTCTTTTATATTTCTTCGTATTTGTCGCATCGAATCATCGTCATCAATGACAATCAGCTAATTAGGAAAGGGCCGGTTGGGTTGGGCCTTGAGAGATAGATAGTTCTTTGCCCACCTCATCTTGGGCCGCTCGATCAGATCAATCATATATATTAAGACCCGAATCTCGAGGCAGCACCGATAGGTGACCTTCTCCTCTTGATTCGACCTTATTCTCTTCGCTCCATCCGATGCGCTTCTATTTACTGTTGGTTTTTGACCTCTCTGCTTGTTTGTTGCATCAAATGGACTCGACTGGTAATTGCATGATCTTTGTACATGCTTCATGCTTCAATTAAGCCTATCGATTATGATATATATGTTCTGAATTAATTATCACCCACCTCCATTTCAAATTGGAAACAACTCACTTTTACGCTACACCTGTTGCATGGGGATACTACAGGAAGCCTACTTCCCCTGCCCTAGCTGCTCTGTGATGGATGCCTGGGTCTATCTTCCATTTTGGTAGTGCTGCTCATTAACCGGGATGCATCGAGATGCGTGCGGCACGAAAAGGTCAGCATCATGCTGCCTGTCACGGCCTGGGAAAATGGACTCCACCCCACGTTCCCTTCCTGACACAAACCCGCCTCTCATACCTCCCCCACCCCCTGCGTTTCTTAAATTGCCCACCCCGTCGGTAATCTCACCCCCCTCGTGACTCCCTTCTCCTTTCCTGGGAATGGGGACGCTGGTGGTGACCGTACCGAATACATCGTTCCACGCGGGCCGCTGATCCGCCGTTGTTTCTGGAAAGGCACTTCTGCGAGCAACCGCCGTAACTGGCGAGGTACTGGAAAGATCAGCCGTGCGATGGGGATCGGACAGAGGAGCAGGCCGGTGGTCCCACCCCTGGGACGGGTCACGTGACCTCGCGACGCGTGGCGTGTGCTGGAGCGGGTTTCAAGGGGGAAGCTGTCAAGCGGCTCCCGCAGCTGGTTGTTCCCTGTTGGGAAGGGGGGAATGGGGCCCGCGTCGGCTGTCGGGTTGCGCTTGGCGAGCTCATCACCTCGGCTGGTGGGGCTACTGGCCGGCACAGTCGGACCTACCGCCGCGCAGCAGCGTGTGGTCCTCTTTTGCGGATCGGCCTGACGCCTGTCGCGGGTTGCAGCCAGTTCCCCCAACTCTGCATCTCGCACATCATAAAATTCCTCCTCATTTCATGCACTGTAGCACTTTATTGGAAACTGCTCATTTATGAGCGATTTAAGACCAATAATGGCAAACACGCATCGCATGATGCTGAGCTCATTATTGTATAATTTAAGAGGAATGCAATTAGTAGAATCTTTTTATAGCTACTGTTAACTACTTTTGCTTTGTTATTATAATTATACAATAACTACCGACCCCAAGACAAGTAAATTAAGATTAGGGCTGGGTAACAATATCATCGATGCACGCGAATCTAAACGCAATTGGAAGCATCCAAGGGCGCACAGAAGTTGTAGATTTATTGTAGTGTTAATACAATAAAAGAGCTGCTAGGAGTGGCACTTTCGGAGATTCAAAAATATCCGAGGGTATATACGGAAGAGCGATTCCATCTTCGCTGTTAAGGACTCGAGCAACGACGACCTTAAAACCCCCTCCCCGCCTCTCCCCGCGTTCCCCCTTCCTTGTCGGAGACGAAGCTGACGCCGTTCTCCTACTTCGCGAGCGTCCTCCATCCTCGCTGACACGATGGAGCTCGAAAACCCTAACAGTGGCGAGACCGAAGGATCCTCCTATTCCCCGAACCCGGGCAACAGCGAAGAGTTCGAGAGCGCCTGCTCCACCCCCTTCGCCAGCGCCCCCTCCAGTCCCGGCCGTGGCGGTTCCGTCGGCGGCGGCGGATTCTTCTTCTTCAGCGCCCCCTCCAGCCCAATGCACTATGTCCTCTCCTCCTCTCCCTTCTCCGCCCCTGACTCCCCGTCCGAACCCGCCTCCGCCGACTTCTCCTTCGAGTTCGAGTTCTCCGCTCGCTTTCCTTCGCATTCGATCGCTGCCTCCGCCGACGAGCTCTTCCACAACGGCCAGATCCGCCCCATGAAGCTCTCCTCCCACCTCCAGCGCCCGCAAGCTCTGGCCCCGCTCCCGGATATCGCCGACGAAGAGGAGGACGAGGACGAGGATGAGAGGGAGGGCGTGCGAGGCAACCGCGAGGCGGCGAATATCGGCGTCCGTGGGCGCGATCTGAAGCTCCGGAGCCGCTCTGTACATCGAAGGTCCAGATCGCTCTCCCCGCTGAGGAACCTTCCGTTCCGGTGGCGGCTGCAGGGCGCAGATCGGGAGGATAAGGGTAAGGATCTGGACAAGACCCCAGATCCAGAGCACATCGAAGCGGAGGAGGCCCCTCCGCCGCCCGTTTCGGCTTCCTCCCGCTCCTCGTCTTCGTCTTCGACGTCTTCCTCCTCCTCCTCGGGTCGGAGCTCCAAGCGATGGATCTTTCTCAAGGATCTCCTCCACAGGAGCAAGAGCGAAGGGAGCGGCCACGGGAAGGACAAGTTCTGGCACGGGATCTCCTTCTCAGCATCCAAGGACAGGACGAAACCCACTCCAATCCCGAAGCCGGAGAAGAACCCGCCACCCGCACCCCCGTTGAAGCCGCAGGCGCCGCTTCCGAGGCCGGCGAACGGGCTTGGAAGGCGAAGACGGGCTGCGCCATCGCCGCACGAGCGGCACTACACCGCGAATCGGGCGCAGACGGAGGAGATGAGGCGACGGACCTTCCTGCCCTACCGGCAGGGCCTCCTCGGGTGCCTCTGGTTCAGCTCGAGGAGCTACGGCGCCATCCACGGCTTCGCCAGATCCCTGAATCCCGTTCCGTCAAGGTAACCCGTTCCGTCTTCACTCCGTTATTGCCGTTATTGTCCATCACCACCCGAAAGAAGAAGCCAATCGAGTTTGTACAGTACATCTTGATTACTGCGTTGTAAAGAAGAAGCCAATCGAGTTTGTACAGTACATGGGGGAGCTCGTCCATCTTGATTACTGCGTTGTGGTCTCAAATCCTTCACGAAATTTAGAGAAATCGAAGCCGTCGATGCGGGTTTTATGATTCGCATTCTCGTCGATGCTTCCGATTGCACGTCGTTATGTGACCGACAGGCATCGTTTTCGTTGATGCATGATGCATCAGAACAGCTTCGAGGTGGGGACGTCTGTGTTCTTTTTGGACACACCCGATGATGGAGATGGATGCGTTTCATTGATTGATAGGAATATCTCACTATCTTATCGACTAGTGACCCTGCCTCTTCGTTTTCAGGCCCATCTATCTCAAATGCTATGTGGTTAGGCTGCACCAGGTACTGTCCGATCCAAGAATTGGATGGATGACCAGCAATATGACTTGTGGTCTTAAAGAATAATTAAGATCATGTGTTACATGCCATTTTATATGTGACATTATGACCGAACACACTGCATCAATGACTCATCCAAAGCCGAAGAAATGGGGGTAATTCTTTTTTGTTGTACCAGCACTTGCAGTGTGCATGTGAAAACAAGAGTCTTCCAAGTAGCAGAGCTGTTAAAAAACTATACAGACCGTATGGGATGCGAAGGAAGACAGGTAATAGAGAGAGAGAGAGAGAGAGGCCTACGTACGATTGGCCTAATTTGAAACTAAAGGTTCGAAATGAAGACGACAAATTAGCAATTAAAATTGAAATTGAAATAGAAGTGCGCATAGCTTGAATTCCTTGTAGTCAACATGAATCGTTGACTACAATATATATCTGCAAGATATATAATTTCTCCAAGAACAAGGCAACCCATTCCTGCAATATATTGCTGTAGAGATGAAGCGTGGCGGCGTAAAACCCTAAACCCTCCGCTGGACAATTTTGCCCTTCACAGAGCCTTTGAATCTCACAATAAGATCGGCCGTTTGCGTTATATTAAGGGGGGGGGGGTTGGAACTGTCAAAAAGGGGTTTCCATTCATGTCCATGCTTGATTACCCGCCCGCTTCCAGGATTCTACCATCGGTGGATCGCGCGCAGCTCTTCGTCCCCATCCGTCGGAAACCATCGCTCCTGGGGCTCTCTCTCTCTCGGGCTTCGATGCGTGACGGCAGGAGCATCTGGTTATCTGGTTCGGAAACCCACTCCCGGTTTCTTCATTTCTTTGATTCTTTACCTCTCTGAATTGCTGCTTTGATGCCGATGGAGACTTGATCTTTAGATATCTGATGTTGGTGGGGCTAATGATTTTTCTGTGCTTAAATGCCGTAGACGATGAATCTTTTTTTCTTTTTTTGCCTTCTTTCTTTCTTTCTAGGGTTTAGGGATCAGCTTCGGAACCCAAAGAATTCGCTTTGAATTTGGTTGTAGGGTTGCGATGAATTCAGAGGGGGGATATTTGGCCTTCAAAATGCGTCCTTGACATCAAAATAAGCATTGCATACACATGATAGATAGAAGGTAGGAAAGGCTAAGTTGCTTATGATGAAAAGAATGCCTCTTTGACATCGCAAGTGGGCGTGGGGGCACCGCCGGCTTGTTGATGATGATGATGATGAATGATGAGTTGGTTTAGATAGAAGGTTTATGCATGAAGCAATGATGGGAATCGAGTGTGTCCTCCAACTAATTTGATCTCATCTGCATCTGCCACTTAGCTGTTGTTAGTGTAAACAACTTTATGCCGTGGACTCGGGGTCGATACGGTTAGATTCGGGTCCGAATGGGCTGGGATCAAACTCGACGTCCCCTGGGGGTTGCTGGTGGGGCCGTTCGCACGCGTCGGGATGCGTGGAGGAGGGGCGTCAGGTTGTCTCCGGGAGGGGTTCCTCTCCTCTACACCCTGGGGAAGTCGCTCCGTCTTCTCACCTACACATAGGTCGGGTCGGTAGCTCGGCCCGACCCCTTCGACGATCTAGTCAGTGAGTGGAATGAAGTGGTATTTTTTTTGTGTCTTCCCCTTTCGACGATCTAGTCAGTGAGTGGAATGAAGTTGTATTTTTTTTTGTGTCTTACCCATTTCTCTGGTGCGGGGAGTTTTTATAGGGCAGCTCACTGTTCCTGATGTGCCTGTTTGTAGGGGGTAGGTCGTATCTCTGATGGCGTCCGACACCGTCGTTGGTGTTGCGTGAAGAACCGGGCTACCGCAGGGCATAGGCATGCTTCGGTCGTCGATCTGGTCTGCCTTGGCCAAGCGTGTCAGGTAAAAACGATGAAGTCGTCGTCTAAGAGTTGGTGACGTCAGGGCACATCGCGTCGTCTTTATTGCCCTCCTCAGGCGGAGTGTTATCCAGGCGCGGTTGACGTTGTTTCGCGTCATGTCGCCATTATTACCCTCATCAGCTGTGATGTAAGGTCTCAACACAGTTACGTACATACGGTATGGTACGAGCTGTATTTATCGGTCCGACAGTTTATCGATATACATAACATGGTTTGTATTGTTCGGTATGAGACTTATATATCGCATGGTATGTTTGTCTCGTCCAGTTGAAGATGCTATATGTTCCATGTTATTTTTAAATTTTTTTTTGTATTTTTTAGAATTTTTTCAAAACTCAATACGTATCTATCATCTTCTGATGGTTGACATTCAAATCACATGTCAAGTCGAAATGAAGGGCAAAATCCTATTAAAAAAAAAACTCTTTTTAAGTTTTTTTTATTTTTTTCTATTTTTTGAAAGACTTGATTATCTCTAGTCTTTGTTTCGTCCATCGTTGCCTTTGCCACTTTACCCAACTTGATCAATATGGTTAGAGCTTTCAGTATGGATGAAAATTCAAGACCTAGCCAAGAAATGTCATGTGTGGCTCGGCATCTTTGGACATTGCCAAGAAGATTGTGCATACTTTTAACCACGGTTTTTAAATCCATGATTCTAACTTCTCAAAACCAGGAACTGAAATCGAACCGCTAAGGGTCGATTCGAATCGTTAATTTTTTTATTATTATTTTAACTAAAATTAGCTTAAAATATAAAAATCATAATTAATTTAAAAATATTATTTAAAATCATAAAATTTTAAATATTAAAAATTAATTAAATTAATTAAAAATTAATTTTATTTTTGAATAATTAAAATTAATTTAAAATTGTGGAATCGACGATTTTAATCGAAACTAGAATCATCGATTTTGATTCTTGAACCGTCATTTCTGGAATCGACATCTAAGAATCGGAATCGAATTGCCTGAGGTCGATTTTGCTTTTGGCCCGATTTGATTTCTGATTCTGATCGAACCACGATCAGGGTTAGTCATGTGCATACTTACGACATCATTACTTGTCGGTTCCACGGCCCCAAGGTCAAGACAAACTTACCTTGTCCCTCGACCCCTTTGACGATAAGGGCACGACAATAATAATAGACGAGGGGCAAAGATGAGGGTGATGGGACAAACGTCAAAGGTAATCTCACCTTTTAAAAAATCAGGGCACTCTATAGGAATAAACAACAACAAAAAATGGAGTGCTCTATTTAAAAAAAAAAGTTGAAAACTTTGAAAAAAAATTTGAAGAATTTCCCGGAAACAAATATTGTCCTTATCAATAATGAATATTCACCTTCATCATTTCACTGATGGCATCGCCAATTACGGTTGTGTGCGCTTTGGGTATCTCGGTCATCTTCTTTTTGAATCTAAAGTCGGTACGAGGGGATAGTGAAAGACGGCTGTTTAACAAAAATATAAAACAAAGTGAATAGCAAATATAATTGAGAACACGAAGATCAGACATCCTTTGTCATGGTTTGCTTAAACTTCCTTTGATGAATCTGTGGTGTATTTAATGTTTCAAATATTATATCTCGTCAACTTGTAAAGCAGACTAGTGCAGAATCCTACTTTGGTAATCCTTCTGTCACAACACCACATTAGAGAGAGTTGATGCTGCACTCTTAAGACAGCTCTACTGCAAGCAGCAGGCAACAGAAGGGAAGGAGACACAAATAATTTATACATGAAAGAAAATGCTTAAAGTTTTAATCAAGAGAATCATGCCAAATGACTAACAATATTGAGAACGTGATTGATGGTGTGTTGCAACAACCAGCAATTACATCCAGCATGATATATGTCATCTAACTGTAGTATAATAGTTCAGATGCATCATAAAAAGCAATCCGAGATGATCTATATTAGTCACAAACTGCATATACACCAAGGAAGCAAGAGGCTGTGTTGCTGGGCAGACTGAAAGAAGGCACAGAATCTGTAACTTCGGCGTTTTGACGACACGGCATATATCCATCCTCATCAGAGTAAATACAGAATAAACAAGCAGCATTGCCAGCATCGTGGTAGACATGCTGAGGATCAAACTGCATGTTGCATCCAAGGTCTCTTCTCAGCTGGACCACCGAGCGTGTGTTTGAACGCCTTGATAAGATCACGAGTTACGGAGATCGATCACATCGTACTTCATATTGCCATTCATGTAAACATGAGAACAGTGTTCGTATATAGGACTGCCATCCAGAGGCTCCTCATGTGGGTGGAATCCACTTTCTCGACAGTTGCGAATCAGAGTAACACCGGATGGATCTGTCAGATGGAATATGCCATGGGTTCTGCACAGAGAAACAAATCATGAATACCCTTCGAACAAGGGCAGATAGGATATAGATATTACTTGAAATATTTCTTTAGAACTATATAATTAACAGAGGGGAATCGTAGACAAGGGAAGCCATCGACTTGAACAACTCGGGATGTCCCAATCCGTTGATCACTATAGAGGGAGCAACAGATTCTAGCAAATAGTAAATTCTAGTTTTTCTCCATAAAATGTAGCCTACCAGGAACAAGCCCGCTACGAAGTTCTTCTCATTAACACAGGAAACATCATGATAGCTTTTGACGGTCATCGAAATACAGATTTCATAATTACCTAGAAGATCTCTTGACAGTTAGATGTGCATGATTTATCAGATGTAAGAGCTAAAAACCATCAGATTTATTCCTCATAGAACCCCTTCTCTTAATATTATCATTTACTGACAGGGATTCCACAAAAAGGAAACATCAATGCTACAGTCTTAACCTGTAATATCCAAGAAAAATGAGATGGACTCACCTTGATGTATCAGTTGGTGCCATGACAATTGCAATTGCTTCTGGTAACATAATCTGTTAAAAGCAAATGTCATTTATTGAAAATGATTTAAAACTCTTTCAATCTACATGAAAACATAATTATATGACAAGGTTTAAACATAGTATCAAATGGCTGAATTAGCTCAAGCTATATAAGGTTTAATTTTAATTATTTCAACCAAATGTCTAACTAAATGTAAGAGAGATGATCATATCATGACTATCACCATAAGGAGTGAGATATCTGGTGTAGGATAAAAATTATGTCATGCCCCACCAAATGCTGTAAGCAAACAGCATTATTTACAAGATCAACCAAAAAGTTGCTGCCTCATAAAACTATAATCTTACTCTTTCATCCTCCATGGACATCTCAGTGCAGCCAAGAGATATCATTTATACAATCTTGTGGGTATCTTTTGGCCAAAAGAGATACAGTTGCTTATACACTTCGAGTGACATCTAGTCCATCCGTAATATTTGTTTATAACCAGTAGGTCAATGTTATCAAAGGTTGGAGAGACACTTAAGCACAAAAGATCTCCTGGAGCATAGATGTAACACTTGAGACACATGACACAGAGCCCAGGATGCAAGGAGCACAGCTACCTCACAAAAATGAGGTGCACTTAAAAGTTAAAGATTAAAACAAATCAGAAAAGAGGCATCACTAAAGCAGAAAAGAAAATGAAAGAAGCTTTGGCAGTAGAATGCAAAAAGAAGATGAAAAACGAAAATAGCAGAACATAACAGCTAAAGAAATGAAGAGAAAAAGGCAAAATGATGTTCTCATCGAAAATCTTGAATTACCACAAACGAAGAAATACCAAAATCTTCTTCAGTTCTCACCGAATGGGAGATTAAGGAATCCTAGTTGAAAATGGTACAAAGGAAAGGGGGTGTCCAGCCACCACCAACTTTAAGTAGGAGAATACCCCTTGCTCATTTCAGAGTAAATACAGGGAACTGAAAAGTCGCTTGTTTAATAGATAACTATTCTATCTTCAATCAAATATAATAGCTACTATTAGATGTAATTAACAAAGTTGTTGTTGTCTCAAAATTAGTTCCCATTGCATAATTGTCATGAAACAATAAGAACTACTTCAACTAAAAAAGTTGATCTCATATGTACCCACGGCAAGGACTTTCAAGATAGTACCCCAAGATTTTCAGTATTAGCTCCAAAAAACCCAATCAAGAAGTCAGCCAAAGGCAAGTGTTCATTCAGAAATAAATAAAAATTGATGATTAATTGTTCGACATGAAAAAATAAAAGCAAATAGACATTTCAACATTAATTAACCAAAAGGAGAACTAAGAAAGGTTTTTAAGCATCACCTGGTACGAATAATGAGTATGGAGATCAATAGATGACATGAAGCAAGTCTGGGTTGGGTGGGTCTGAAAAACAATATGTAAATCAAATGAATCAAAGTTGTCAAAAAGAACAAATACAATTAGTGCAGAACAGATGCCCTGGTGTCATATAAATTTGAAATGCATATTAGGCAACATGATATCTTGCTAATCATTCTCCCCAAGCCTCCTTGATTCTTATGAATACAGATATATATTTCCTTAATAGATGTTAATCATTCTCCTCAAGCTGCCTTGATTCTTATGGATACAGATATAAATTTCCATAATAGATGGAGGATGGCAAAGCACATCTTAATCAATATCTTCCTGCTTGAATTGCAAAAGTTTGTTAAGTGTTCGAGAGTACTTAAGAGTGCAATAATTGTGATGACACCAACTTCTCATTCTTTGATAATTCAGTGGCCAAAAAAGAAAAAGGAGGCATCTGTAGTTACTATATCGTATCCATTTGCCAAGCAATCTGTAGTTACTATATCGTATCCATTTGCCAAGCAAAGTCTCTACTTTTTGGCTACCAACAATGTCATAAAGAAGACTTCAAAAAGCACTCGTCATTTCTTATGGTAGCAAGATAACCATAGGCATCATCATCCAGTTCAGAAATGAATCTAGGAGTCTTGAAACATTCATTAAACAAACTTGCTGAAAATTATAAAATAATTTAAGAGAAACCTCAAAACTTACAAGATATTATAAGATGAAAGTGATCTACACTTAGAACGTATGAGAATTATTGAAGGTAAGGAAACAACCACAGAGAAGAGGAAGACTGTTAGATAGTTGCCAAAATTAATAAATATAATTTCTTTGATGACAATTCAAAATATGCTTCAGGATCGATTGGGAAAAAAAAAACATCAAATGGGCTTTGATAATGATAAGTAAAACTGTCACAGTAAACTTACATGTATCCATCCAAGAGGGAAAAGAGAGAGCTTGTCTTGGACATTAAATATTTCTTCTTCGTCTGTAGTTTGGCACTGAAAAGAAAAATATCTGCTTAGTGCATATAAATAAATGATGATAAAGAATTGAACTGATTGATAATAGAAGATAATACATGAAAACTGTTAAAAAAACTGCAAAGTGCTCCTTTATTCACACCATGGATTAAAAATTGCATAGTGTACCAGGTGTGCTTGGTACATGCCAAACACCTGGTACTGAACCATGTCCAGTAAGCTGATTTGCAATGGAACACTTTGAGTATCAATCCTTGATCAATTATGTGATATTTTTTCTTTGGGATGTGCCAGGTGGTATGTCACTGCACCGGCCAATATACACTGATTCTAGCTGGATATGGTATGGGTACCAGCAATGGTAATTGAAGTTTAAACCATGGTTTACACTTTCCAACTAGAACTAACGGTGCTAATTGTTGTCATGTGCCAACTGCCAAGTTGATAGCATTACATTGGGCCTTAATTTGAAATAAACAATGCAGAGATATTTTCCTAGAATAGGATGCTGTACAGACTCTGGGTGGATCAGAAGTGTAATAAATTATAGGGTTGAAGGAGCACTTGTCTCTGATGAATCTTGTTTCTATCACCCAAATCCAGTACCAAAATTCCTAGAGTCCTAAAAGTGTAAATTTGCAATTTTCGCCTTTAGTTCTGTTTCCTGAATTTTATTTTCCATATTGGATAACTTACAACCATGATTTCTCAATGGAGTCTCATAGTCATGTTCCAGAACTGTCATTACTTGTCAAAATATGACATCTATAGTGGGACCATTAACATTGGAATTAGAACATACTCCAACATATCAAAAGGGTGGCTAAATGTGTTCGGAAGTATAAAATTCCCAATAGGGCCATTATGAAGACATGATCTACTAAATGATATAAGATGAACTCTTGAATACAATGCACAAAACATAATAAAATGATTGAAGCAAGATAACAAGTTACCAAATTGCGTACAACACAATTAGCAATTTAGCACAATGAATACAATGGACAGCTATTGGTATGGAGCTTGCAAGAAAGAAAGAAGAAAGAGATATCTATCAGACAGACAATTTGTTCTGGGATAAGGCAATGTGAGAAAGCAAGAGTAACTAAATTCTTCCAGGTTAAAAGTGATAGGTGCAAGATAACACTAAAAACATGCCTTATTCTCCACCATTTCATATCATTTGAAAGGGTACTTGTTTAGTCATCAGGTGAAAAATGACTGATCAAGTGTGGCAACTAAAAAATCTTTAAGTTTGCATAGCAAGATAAGGTCAAATCAGAAGACTTGTGGCAGGGATCTGCAATTCAAGAGCAAAAGGCATAAAAAGATGGCACCTAATAGATATAGAACGTAGCACCACAATGTAATGTAGAACTTGAAAAAGAAAAGTTTTTTAAAGCTCTAAATAACAAATAAATCTTCATCATAATAGGACCCAATTAAGTATGCCTCTCAAACTAAAAGTGAGCTAAGCAAATTAATTTCAGAATTTGTTAACGAGTCCAAAGCCCCTCCAAGCTGTGAGCTTGTTGATTCAAGTTAAATCCAGAAAAGAGTCACATTGGAGAAATGCTCCAGCACCAAGACTCAGCCTCATTACTGAGGGATGATAAATCATATTAAAAAGGCCATAAACAAAATAAATGACTAAATAAGGGATTAGCTTATGATGAGGACCTGATCAACAGAGAACATGTATAAATATTACGAATTAAAAAAACAAAACTTATACAAATTAAAAATAAGAACAGATACGCAATTTTATTATGCTTTTGGCATATTCAGTAAAACTAGCTCTAAATTTCAAAGATGAATACAAGGCAATGTCTTAAGCCAAAGAATCACCAACAACAAGAGATAAGCAACCAGCAAATTATACAACTGGAAATTGTATTCGAGTTAATAACAACATCCATTAATAAAAAGCAAGAAGATTATCTTACCGAATCAGATGTTGATTCCTGCTTTGGGATTATTAGTGTTGTCACATAAAACATCCTGTTTTTCTACAATAAAAGCATGGGATGCATCAGAAATCAGGCAAAAATTCCATAGTAAATGATCCCACTTGACATCACATACCAATAAACCTGCAAGAATTCCACAGGTTTCCAAATTTTTGGCAGTGTTCTTCTCTGCAAGCCGCATAAAAGTTTCCATCATCTTTACCGGCTGTCAAATGAATGAAAGATTTTATAGATTACTCAACAAGGTCAGGTTTTTCAGTATTTTGTGAGTGACTGAGAAAGTGAAAGGGAGAGAGCTCACCACATGTAGATTTTGAAATGTCTTTGTTCCATCATGCGAAGATTTTGCTGGGCCTGGTCTTGGATCAGCAACTTTTGATGGGGAAATCACACGTGTCTCCACTTGAGCTAGAACTGGAGGAGGAGATGGCTGCTTGATATTCAAATGAGCAAAATCTTCTTGAACTACACTTGCAGCAAAAGTATCAGATTCTTCTACCGGAATAGAAGACCATCTGCCATCATCAAGGGAGAGAACTGATTCCAGATCATAGTTCCTCTTTCTAGAATCGCCTTCATTTATCACAACTAAACCAGATTGCGCATCCTGATTCAGGCTATTTGACAGTACACAGCACCAAAATGTGTTGTTAAGTGTAACTTGGAAAACAGACATAAAGCAGAAGATGACTTGGTTATTCACCGAAAAAATCAAATTTAGAAGTGTGAATAAAAACAAACAAGCACATAGCAGATTGCTGTTGCAATTTATAAAGCACTGTCCAAGATTCTCACCCTGAACTTCCACTTTGAATCAACTCAAAATTGCTGGGATACTGGACCTGTACCAAATAGAAGTAAATACCGGTGGCAGTCACTACTTTGTTAGATGAGGACCAAAAGACTTGTTAAGTACAATAGAATTATACCCTTATACCAGTAACTGGTCGTGCAGGAGGGCCCCATAGACCATTAGGACCTAAAATGGAATGCCTAGATAAGGTTTCTTCTTTTGGATTAAGTACACCAAAAGATCTGCACAAATGTATATTAAAAAAGTTATTTCTAATACAACAAATTTGTTAGCAAATTAGCACAGGAAAACAGTCTAGAGAGAAGCCAAGATTTTAAATCTCCTCAGTAGATAATATGTTTGAGAGTCTACAAAACGACCCAAGAACTGCAAATAGCCAAAACTAAGCTTTTCCAACCATCCTATATTTGGCAAGCACAAAAATCAGACAATTAGAAACCTACTCACTGCTATGACAAAACATCGAGTTGCATTCTACAATAGAGCATAAACATCTTGGTAAACTAAGATGTTGCTCCAAATCTAGACTAACAAATTTTGGAATTATAAATATATGAAACTTTTTCAAATAAAGCAATTATAAGAACAAATTTTTTTCTACCTTTTAACTACAAACTGCATACATTTTAACCAAAAATTTGACATGTTATTGTTTGTATGTTACCCATAGAAAAAGCAAGTAATACTCGAGTTAAAATTTAAAGGAAGGTGAACTTTTAGCTATCCTACGGGAGTGTCATGGAAAATAACATGTACCACTGGGTGATGCAACATAGTAACTGATCAAGCACAAAATTTTAAACAGTATATAGTGAATTTTTTTGTTAACTGGTTATTCATTACCACAAAAGAAACAAGACAAACTCCAGATTTAACTGCACAACAATAGTGGGTAAGCTACAAAAAATGAACAAAAACCATTTGATTGGACCATTGTAAAGATGCACATTAAATAATTTAACCAATGAAGAATGTTGGGGCATTCCAACATTTTTTTTTTTTTGCTAATGGCATTCCAACAATTGCCCTGAGATCAAGATAGTACTACTGAAAAATTAATTAACCAATGCATGGATTAGCTTTTGAACATGAAAAAAGGGTAGTAGGATGAGTGGGAAACATCAGGGAACAAGGAATGAACATACTATGTGATGGTCTTACATGTTAGAGCTCCATAATTAAGTTTTATTTTGTATAAATGTCACGAGTCAAGCCTATAAGCTAACTTGCCTGTCAACTATGTTAAACCCAAACCATTGGCCAAAATGCTAGAGCTGAAATTGATAACAATACACACATCAAACCCTTAAAAGCCAATTTTAGTCTTGCCCACTTTCGCTGTGGGACTAATCAGGATGTTACAATCTCCCCTATTTAAGGGTTTAACGTCCTCGTCAAGGCCCAACATACCCCAGATCAAAACCTAGCATGATGTATGTGAATTATAGCTTAGTGGTGGGTCCACATCATGATGAGTCCTCTGACTCCACCTACGGATAGCTATTTCTTATTCGAGTCCCTCACCATGCCCCAATACTTGGTTAGTTTAGACACTATTCATTATGATCCAGGCCTGATGAGTTAACTAGCTTGTCAATATTGTTGAGCCTAAACCACTAGCCAAAATACTAAGGTTGAAGTTGATAATAATACACATTCATCAAACCCTTGTAAATCAATCTTAGTTTTGCCCACTTCCAATGTGGGTCTAATCGGGGAGTTACAATAAACCTAAATTCTAAACCTACATCCTTCTAAAACATGCTCTAATGTTTTTCCTCTCATTTTTCCCCAAATGCTCATTCTTTGATTCTATTCATTATTTTAGAGCAGGTTATAAGTTAGAGAGGATGATAAAATGTTAAAGCTAGACAAATTGATCGATTTATGCACATACATTTTCTGCAATGATTTATCTGCCTGTGAGTTGTCTGGCAACACAAATCGATTCCTCTCAGCAGGTCTCCATGATGATCGAGATGTACTTACTGTAGAAGTCTGCAATTTTAAGAATATGATAACAAAGATCAGATGAGAGAAAAAGTAAGTTATTCTGCAGGAAATTCAAAGAAAATCCTAACTTGCATAAGCCTCATAATTTGTGAAACTTGTAATCTAAACATTCAGTAAATCAAGCCAAGTGCAATGACTTCATATCAGAGACTTACTGGAAATATACCTGGTCCATGCGAGGAATAGGAACGATGTGTTCCTTGGCAGGAACTGGACTATAGGAGACACTTTTCTGACCAGCAGTTTGAAATGTATGCTCTCTGTTAAGATTGTCAACTTGACGTTGAACTTCTGGCTTCAGAGATTCCAGTTCATTCATGACATCCAACAGTTTCTGAAATGATTTGAAAAAGGTTAACAGAAGTTCTTAATTATTATTCACCATTCTCTGGGTTTCATAAAACAATAAGAACAGGCTTCAAAGTTGGAGAAAGGGCAAAATGAATGGCCACACCAACCTTCCTAAAAGCAGGAGGTAAGGCCTGGTATTCATGGTGACAAGGTATTGTCTCGCACAAAAGACTGCATCCATAAAGATAAATAGAAAAGTATCATTATAAACCACAGTTCTAAGTGCCTGTTCTGATCGAAATAGCAGAGAATTAAATGAAAAAGGAAACAAATTGGATGCTGGAGACAAAAAAATTGCATATACCAGCATGTAGATTTCAGTGGAAATAAACATGCATAAAGCAAGCAATATGGACTTCACAGCATCATTACCTCGAAAATCTGAGAAGTATAATGTACAGATCAATGAGATTTCTCTCGTCCCTGTAAATTCTAGCCTGAAGATAAAAGAAAGCACTTAAATTTGGAAATTGTGTCATACACAATTAAAGTATTGAATCAGCAGACATTAATGAAAGAAAACAGGCCATAATCAACAAAGTAATTCTGAACTCTAGTCCAAATATCGATATGCTAAAATGAACAGCACAGCTGCTGAACGAGCAAGCTCACTTTTGGATGATGATAAGATCAAAATCAAACTTTATGTTCCTATTACTCCAAAGAAAGTGTTGAATCCAATTTCCATGAATGATAACAACAGTCCCAAAGGGTCACAAAGCTTCAAACTGGAATGCCAATGAAAAGGGTTAACGTGGACCTGCGGTGCCTGAATATTACTTTCTTGTGCATAGTCCACCATAAAGGATTTGTGCATCATAGGCTTGTTGGTTTGCTTAAAAGTTGTATCTAAATATTAATTAGACTCGTTCCTAGTCCAACAAAATTTAATAGGATTATTCTACAAACCTACGAGCTTAACAACAACAAATAGGCTAGAACGTTTATATTTTAATCAAATATGAGTAACCTCTAAATTTGGACTGACTAACAATCTGGACCAGGATTTAAGTGGTTAATAGCAGGTTGATAATAAGATATACGTAAATTATTTCATGGGAATTACTCAGTTTCGAGTTCTTCCAATAGTTGATCTGCTCAAATTCGTAAATCTTAAATGACAATAAAAGGATCATGCCAATGGTTCCTGGGAGAGGATGCAAGTTTATCAGCTGAACAAAAAATTCACACCAAATTTGGCCTCTTTGTTTTCTCCATCTCTGTTTCCTTAAAACATTTCATGATCCACTCTCCATTCTTTAGTTTGCTAAAAGCTAACCAGAAAATGATAAGACAACTGGAAGTTAACACCTTGATAATTCCTGCAGGGAGCATGCTAGTGCATTAGCTTGACAAAACATCCAACAGGAAAATCCGCACTAAACCGACCCAATAATCTCAAATTCCTTGAAATTCATCCAATTCATTTTTTCCCCTTGTTTATTTTTGTTTCTATCACGTAAAACGAGTCATCAAATGATCATTCAATTTCGCAACCGCTTTGAAGCAATGGCCATTTTTTCCCATGACTATCTTGCTCAGCCGCACAATTACATCTACGCTGACAATTCCGTCAGAGCATAATAGAATCGCATCTTAAAGGCACCCGAACTAAGAACGGTTCGGGATCAAGACGAGGGGCACAAGAATTGGGACAAGAAATCAAAGCAGCGAGGCGGAAAGGGGACCTGCTTGAGGAGATTATCGGCGATGCGGTAGTAGAAGGGGAGGGAGATGCGGTTGTCGACCTCCACCTTCTGGGCCAGGGCGTTGATGTCGATCGCCCTCACGTGGGGCCTCATCGCCGACATCCTCCGGCGATCGCGGCGGGCGGGGATCCAGACAACGTCTTCGCTTCCGCGGCGGGTCTGCGAACCTAGCTAGCCAGCAATCCTGCAGTCGTCTCACCTCGTCTCTTCGCCTATTCTTTACCCCCCCCCTCCAAAGATCGATAGAAAGCGGAAAGGTTTCGGCAAACTTGACGGGGGTTATTCTCGTCGCGTTCGGCTGTGCGACTCGTAGCCGGTCTAATCGAATTACTTAACTTGGAAGAGGTTCCAATCTGAACCGGTTCGAATATTAATCGAACCAGACACTAATCCAGCCACACCCTTAATAATAATAATAATATTATTATTATTATTATTATAAAAAAATAATTGGATAAGTCAAAAAAAATTAAGAATTAAGATACAAAATAAAAATATCTCAGAAGACCGTGAGGGGTCGCTAATCTGAATCGATTTGAATATTATTCGAACCGGACGCTGATTTGACCAAACCTTAATTTTATTTTAATATAATTTTTCTTTCTTTAATTTTTTATTATAATTATTATTATTTACGGTTTTCTCTAAGGAAAACCCATAAAAGAATATCTTGGATAACCAAAAAACATATTAAGTCATGAAACTAAAATATATTAATTGTAAGGGGGCGTTGCGAGAATCGAACTCGCGACCTCTCGCACCCGAAGCGAGAATCATACCACTAGACCAAACGCCCGGTTACGTAGTTGCGTTTAATATATCTTAATGTATAATATATACAATACCAATATCTGAGAACCTACGCAACATATCATATATGATGGTGAAAGGAGCCTGCTTTATAGGACCGATATGCAAGATACAGGAACGAGAAAGTAGGCTGACAGCTCTTCTTGGTTCATGAGAGATCATTAAAATTGAGCTCAAGTAATACCTGTTTACTTGTTCTGAGCTTGCAGTTGAACTTGGTCGTTTCTTCAAGAGCAAAAGATTTGGCTATGGCTTGCCAATCTGACCTGAACATGCCACATTTATTGATTTAGGGACAAACAATTCCCCCCTTCCCCCCAAATTGATGCTTCTTTAGTGGCAGCAGAAGAAGAACTCGAAGGTTAACATACCACAAAATAAGTTTCTAAACCATTACAAAGTAAAAGTAAATTTCATATCACATGAGCAATGTTTAGCACCATATATAGTAGGGCATTTGTGCATAAGCATCTAAACCATATGAGTGTGCAGTTTCCAGAAACCATGAAGGCTGGCTTTGTTCATAAGTGAAGCTTTCCAGCTAAGAACCACGAATGAATGGCAAGGCTGCCAAATGCCATGATGTTGGCAAGTGACGATAAGCCATGGATCATTCCGAATTTCTTGTTCATAGCTGCAAGTAGTGGATTGGTTTTTGCCGCTTCCAAATTCTTCGACCCTCCAACTTCCTCACCGATGCCTAGATCTCTTTCGATCTTGTGCCTCTTCTTCATCATCTGCAAAGAGTGAGCTTTTAATAAGCACAACAATGCTCCTAGTTGTACAGGATTTCACAATTTCAATGTCTTGTGATGTTTAAATTTGTCAAGTTCTGTTGATTTCTTAAAAATATGTTTGCTCTATCAAAAAATCTTAAACATAAACCCAAGTCCCAAGTTAACCAAGTCATCTCCACCTAAAGTAAAGCCGTTATAGCTAGCATAAGATTTTTATTATTTATGGAACACAACCAAATGATTGAAACAAGCACTATCATAAGAACAAATTTCAAATATAGGATATTTCCTTATGAGTATATACCTCAAAAAGTATTTCTGTACAACCCTCAAAAGTTCATATTTGCATGTTCAAACTCCAAGATTGGGGTTGCACACAGGTTTAATAATCCATTCGAAATTCTGAAAGAAAGGGAATAGCGGTGCAGAGAAACTTTCATCCTATAACAATTTTGGTTAACATATATAATCCAATCAAATCCAGGTTTGCTGATGGAATTGGTATGGATGCTTATGGCATAGTTATGCACTATATGGAGGGTACACATGTACATACAAATTTTCAAGGGTTATATATACAAATACAAATATCCAACTGCATGTGTGCAAAAATCCTCGCCCAGAGAGAAACTTAAAGAATAAAAAATCAATTACACAGATCTTGATCCAAGTCTATCGCATTGTTGTACTAGCTATTTGACTTGATTTGCTGCAGAATTTTTGCATAAACATATTATACTTATTGGAGATAACTGAGTGTGTCTAAACAGCTCCTAGTGGATAAACATTTGCCAATATGCCTTGTTATATAAAGCATAAGATACAACCTTTCAAGATGTAAGCCACATTTAAGACTGCTACTACATTCTCAGCCCAGTTCAGTGGTACCATAATGTGAAGTTCAAGAAACAAAGACCATTTACAAGCACCTAAAGTTTTCAAATAGAAAACAAGAGTTCCAATCTTTTCCCTTTTAACCTAAGAATCTATGTTTGGGAGATCACACATCACTATCATTTATAGTAATTCAATCAAAGTATTAAACAAGTAATACAACTCTCCTTCATTGGAATAATGGTGAAAGGATTTGCCTCCAAGATCTGATCACATTATTAATAGTTAGGAGTTTTCTTTAAGTAATAATAAATTTCAAGATGATCTAAGCAGTTGAAAAACAGATACAACATACATTCTAAATCTACTCATGCTCGTTATCTCATAAGAGCTGCATATGGTAAAGAATCTAGATGGATCTTTTTCCATCATTAAGATCTGCTAAGAGCAATATCACTAGTCAAATATACCTTTCTTACTGCTTCTTTAATATGGACTAGAACAATCACGTTCATCTAATAAAGCAAGTAAGAAACAATATACATAGAGTGTTAGACCTAAAACCCTAAACCAGTACAGTAATGGGAAGTGATAATGGCTTTAGTTAGGAATGGGTGCCAAAGTTTTCAGATAAGATGAATGAATTACCTCAATGGTCATTGGAGTGAAGACAATCAGGTTGGAGAGGTCGAAGCCAAGCGCAGAAAGGAGAAAACCAAGCTGGTACCTTTCAATGGGTGAGGCCAAGCTCCATGGATGGAGATAGGCGAACGCTGCCACCGAAACTGCCGCGCACACAGACAACACCATGAAGTACGCCGGGAACATCTTGCCCTGAAGATTACCAAACTGATGCCTCGGCAAATTTCTGCAAGATTTCACACACCTATTGTCAAAACACATCCAAATCCTACAAATAATTACACAAAAAAAATCAAGTTAAGATTAGCAAATAAACAGGTTTTTCGTCAGAAAATTTTAGAGATTCAGCTGTGAGCCTGCATCAGTACAACTATAATCAGTCAAATAGTATTTACCAAAGGTGAGATTTTTAACGGGGGAGAAGGGGATTACTTGAACATGATGATGCCGCCGATGAAGGTGACCCAGAGGGCGGTGCCCCAGGCGGTAGCAAAGGCGAGGAGGTGGCACAGCTTGGCGGCGGTGACAACGACAGCGGGGGATTCCGGCCCCGATCCGAGGACGTCAGGCGCGAAGATGACGCCGACCGCGAGGAACGCCACGGCCGTGAGGAAGCGGGTCGACCACGCCATCAGAACCCTCCGCCACGAATGAAAGTTAGGGTTAGGGTTTCGGTGGCCGAATGAGCAGATGCTAAAGGAGGAGACGAGGACGACCGCAAAAGTCCAGTTAGAAGCATTTTAAGAAGCTTTAACGAAGAAGGGAGATGGGCCGATACAGTTGAGCGGTAGGTGTGAGAAGCAACACATGATTTACCATTTATGCCCCTATAATACAATGTATTCTATTGTTGTTGCTTCTCACACCTACCTCTCATTTTATTTATATTGTGGACACTATCGTCATTTTATTATATTAAGATGGCATGTAGACTATTTGCATTAAACCTTAACACATTGGATATTAAGGAGAATTCTCCACAAAAATATCTTTTTTAATTTTTTTATATCGCGCTCCTTTTCAAAATTTGCTATTGGATGTCTGCAGATAGGTAGACACTTAGGTGGATAAAATATATATATATATATATTAGAAAATGAAGGAAATTTTATTTTGTTGGAACAATTTAAAGAATCATTTTATATATGATATGAATAGGGCTAATTACATATTATCTTTGTAGTTAGATCTCCTTAATATTTTGATCCTTAAACATAAAAAAATTATATTAAAATCCCTATAGTGATGAAAGTGAAATATCTAAATTTACTTATCCTGATTTTATCAACGAAAATATAAAAATAATAGATAAAAAATATAATTTTAATCATTTTTCATTAACAGTGGCGAATAGTGTCTTTGGTGGTAAATAGTAGTGTCGTTGAGAGTCGTATGTGACTGTTGTGGATAAAAAAAAAAAACGAAATGGTCGCTCACTATGTCTGACGTCAACGAAGTTGTCGAGCGACAAAAGAATCGTTTACTGCGTTGGCATCAATGTAATTATCAAGTGATATCGTTCTACATCTTCATCGACATAAATGTAGAATGATGTCATTAAGCAACTACGTTGACATCGATGCAATTATCGAGCAATGCCACTTTATATTTTCGTTAGTATCGATATAATTGTCAAGTGATGCTGCTCTGCATCCATGTTATTGGCGATGCAAATGCCGAGCAACGAAAGGGCCGTTCGGCAATTGCATCAACGTTAACTCAACTATAACTTATCTACAACAATTACTTGTGGCCTCCAACGACACCGTCGTCCACCACCATCGACATTATCTATCACCACCATTATTAATTGAAACGTTGAAATTAATTTTTTACCTATTATTTTTATGTTTCTATCAATGAAATCGATAGAATTAAAATAAATATAAATGTTTTATTTTTATAACTATAAAAATTCTAATATAAATTTTTTAAGGATTAAGATACTAAAGAGATTGATCAATTTTAAAAAAATGATTTTCTTCTTATATCATATTAGATATTTAATTAAAAGTTAGACACCTCGAAATGGAAACATAATCCGTTTATTAGAGATAGTGTAGCCACAATAGCATTACCAACATATGCAACAATTATTACTAAGCTTTAACCGTCGAGAAACATGTAGAGGATAACAAAAGAAGAAGAATTTATGCTTTAGTTACGTCATATTTAATATTTTTTATATTTATTATGTTTCTATATTTTTTTTATTACTATTTTTATTTTTTATTTCTGAAATTCTGTATCAAGATTTAAATATCAGAATACCATATTTAAAGATTTAATGATTTTGATTTAATTGTTTCGAGATTTTATATCATTACTTAAAAATTAATAAACTATATTTAATTAATTTTATGTCTTCAAACTATATTTAATAATGTTAATATGTTCATTAGTTTACTTGGCATTAAAAAAACATTATTATTCAGTCTTGAGTGGCCTAGCGACACGGTGCCGGCACAGCTGACAGCCCACCGAGACCGAACCGAAATCGAGTCGGTTCGAATCAATTCAAGGTGGTTTTAGGCCGGTTTAGACCAACTAGGAATCTTTCTCGCACATTTGCATGATCATCGGTACTGAATCGAAAGACCACAAGATATAAAACCAACTACATCGCTTCTTGCGTGAGATCACAAACATTAGAAGATAAACAAAAAAACATGATTCATTCATTTGAACTAAAAGATAGACTCAATGCATCTAAGATTACGAGTTGTGCGACAGACAAAAAGAGCAACCATGCTCTATGTTGTCTCTCTGAGAGTGAATACTCAAGAAACTAAAGTTCGTCCTGAAAACTGACTAGCCAATCGAATTGCCTGTAAACTGATGCACGGATGAATAATTGCAGCAGACTCTGACGACTCCATCTAAAGCTCGTCCTGAAACCATCAGAAGAACAAATTAATTTACAATGTGTGATGTGTCAGTTACAATTGCCAATGAACAGGGAGGCGGAGTGAAGAAAACATTACGTGAGTAGTCTCCTTTTCTTCTTCTGCGTCTGAATCAGACTTTGAATCAGCATCATCTTCAGCATCTTCCTCGTCTTCGCCCTGTAATAGAATAATTTGAGCCAAAATGAGAGATTAAAGGGGTGGCAAAGATCTAAGAGTTAAAGAAACAACAGTCAGGGACTTACATCTAAATCTGAATCTTCATCTTTAGCTTCCTGTCATAAGAGAAGCAAGTAATTCGTTTTATAAAGTAGTAGCTAAACAACAAGAGAGCTACTGAGCAGATAATAAGAGTTAAACAGCAGATGAAATGCGACCCTTATATGTTCCCTGGATCTTTGATCAATAGTAGACACTATCAAATATGCATATGATAGAAAAGCAAAGATATCCATCAACAGAAATCCGACATTAGGTTACTACAATCTGTCATGACTCGGCCTGATGGGCCCAAGACCTGTGTCACATGAACCTGACTTAAAATGTATTTAAAGTTAATAATAATACATTCATCAACCTGACTTAAAATATATTAAAATTTAATAATAATATATTCATAAGAACCTTGTAAACTATGAAACTAACTTTAATACACTGATAAGATCTTATAGGTCAATCTTAATCTTTGCTCATTTCCCATATGAGACTAAACGGGGATGTTACGGTTCTAGTAACCAAAACTAAATGAGAAAGTAGGAGGCAAAAATACATCCAAGAATTGATCAGAAAGTAGGCAAAAAGCATCAAAGAATTGATTACAGTCAAATATTTCCTATTAACAATATTTCCCTATGTCAATAACCCATGCAATCAAACTGTAAAAGGTCATTTTTGTTGTCAATTGGTTAAACAAGTAGTAATTCACAAAGAATAGGTACTTATTGGTTCATATAATGTAATATTAAAAAAAGATTAGGAAATGAATGTTAATAAGACAAATCATATGACCCTGAAATAAGAATAGAAAACACAGATTCTAAGGTGAAGAAATTTCCAGCATACCTCTTCTTGCTTGCTTTTCTCAGCCTCATCAAATGCTGCCTTCTCAGCCTGCAAGAGATAAACCAAATGAACTTAGAGTTTCAAAATCCTACAGGATCTCAAAAAAAAGAGGAAAATTTGAAATACCTACATCTTTATTCTTGCCCCATGTTTCTTCAGCAAATTTCTTTGCATACTCAGGGTCATCACAGACCAATATGTTGTCAAATAGAGTCCCAGATTTGACCTTACGAGTGCATTAAAACAAGTTAGAAATCAAAAACACCAAATAAGGACTTGACCCATGTGACTTGAAGAGTGATTGTACCTGCCATAACTCGATGCCTACGTATCTCAAGTTGGAGAAAGCGTAGACGAACGGGTCATCCTTGAAATCTGCAATAAGAGTGAAGGTTAAGTTTCAATTACATGAAAAAAGAGAATATACAAGTTCAGAAAGTAAAATAAAATGATACCTGGATTATCAATCATTGGTGCCTTCCACTTCCCCTTGTAGTCAGGATTCTTAATTTTCTATAAAGAAAACAAAATAAGTAATTATATTCTTTACTCATGCTCTAGTGCTGATTCTGTTAAGAAAATGTAAGCTCCCTACACCTTTTGCTTCCAGGGTCCCTTGTACTCGGGGTTTGGAATGGTTGGAGCTGTCCATTCACCATCTTCTTCTTCATCCCAATCTTCTGGCTGCAAAACGCAGAACAGTTATGCAGTGGCAAAAGACAGCAAGGATACATTATACAAGAGTAGACTTCCTGAAATTACAATCATGTACCTTTTTTGCATCAGGATCAGGAATCTCCTTAGGAATGTCATCATACCCCTTCACCAATAAGGTTGAGTTTGTTTAGTACATTTACCATGCTAAAATTGATGAAAGATAGTAGTAGTTCATGACAAGAAAAGATTGCAAGCAGCAAAGCATTTTTGTTTCAATTTCCATTATCACTTGAAAAATATCAGATGATGGGTAGTTAGGAAGAGTAATGCTCGCATGAGGGCTGAAAAACGTAAAAAGAACTTAAATAAAGTCTGGAGTTTTTATTATGACAGAGGTGTCATTTTCTAAAAGACCATAAAAACAATAGATAAAGTAGTTTGTTCATTTTGCAACACTTTCCAAGTAGATGAACCACATAGAGCAAAGTTATTGAACAGCTCCATCGTACAATGAGTGGAAAACAAACCAAGCCACAATGGCATTTCAAGAACTATAAACTCTGGCACTAGGTCAGCTCCTTTACCGCAACCATTTAATAAGAAGACAGATAAATTGCAATAAAGTTAGATTACCTCTGGTTTCTTGTCGTCAGGATCAGGGATGTACTCCTTGTCATCCCAATCTTCTGGCTGTGACATAACACAAACAAATCAAACAACTCTAATTGACACTCCTTGTAGGTTCATAATAGACCACACATATATCATTTTTACCTTCTTGGCATCAGGATCCTTGATTTGCTTTGGAGGAAGGATATCCCAATCACTATATAAGCTACCTGTTTGCTTCTCCTTGTTATCAACAAGGATGCTGTATGTAGCATCCGAGCGAACAATGAAAGTGTAAACATGAGTGAGCTGATCAGTCTCACATGGAACATCCTTCTTGATTAAGTGGTTCTTTTCATCCCGTGAGAAGATGGCATGAACCTTCTTAGTTGTGTACCCACAGATATCTGGTCCAAACATAATACTGCAATCTCCAAATACAGAATAACAAGTTAGATTACTGATGCATTATCCATGACTACACATGTTCACACAAAAATAGACAATAAGAACCTGTAAGGAGTATCTCCACCAAATTTCTTCTGATCAACTTCACCACTAAGCAGCTTAATATAACCACCTCCACAGTCAAGTTTCTGCTCATGTTTAACTGAGAATTGCAAAACTAATGTCTTGTCCTTGTTGCTGAACTTGGGGAACTCTGCCGAAATGGCATAGAATCTATGGTCTTCAGCAGTTTGGATACCTGCAGTCAATGTATTTATGTAAACAATAACTCATAGCAATAATAAAGGCAAACAACTTTTTCAGAGCTAAGATTATCTTTTTTCGGAGCAATGATCTTTACTATCTAAAGAGGGATACCTTTATCCTCTGGATCGCCAGTCCATTTGCCAGAGGTGTAGTTCCAGTCTCCAGCCGTGTTCTCATCCTTCTTCCAGTCAGATTTGACCCACCGATTCTCCCATCCATCTACGATTTAAGTTGGAAATTTATCGAAACAAATCGATCAAGCAGATAGAAAAATGTAGATAATCATTATTACCAGGAGACGGTTACTAAAAATATTCATCATTTCATCCATTCATAATTGTTGTATAATCATATTTTGTATACGACAATTGTATTATTATTCCAAATCCTTGATCCCAAAACAGATCATATTAATTTCTATTACAAGACACGATTCGAAAAACCCATCACAATGACCTTTAGGCAAAACCCATGAGCAAAATAAACCGTTGCAGAAGAAGCTCTACAATCCATGCCATTTATAAAAGCGATAAACATACATAGCTGTATCAAAATCCAGCTAAAATAAAACATCAATAATCTGCGGCCTCACGACTACATTATCTCCATCACAATACAGGTACGCCTCATCTAGCATCAATCAACCACAGGGAAAAACCAAGTCAAACATCAGAACGTGCACGAAGAGAAAGATCCAAAAAAAAAAAAGCATGTGCATTGTCGCCAGCGGATCGAAACCATCACAGATCAGGAACAGAGAAAGAGAGATCAAATCAAACAATGGAAATCGCATAGGAGATAGCCATGCGGGCTGAGATCGAGCGCAAATAAGCAGAACAAACCACGAATCTCGAGTGGAACCAGGGTAGGGGCGCATACCTCCGAATCGCTCCTCGAAGTAGACATCGGCGGAGACGATCGAGACGACGGCGAGCGCCGCAGCGAGCGCGGCGGCGAGAGGAGGCCTCCTCCAGATCGCCATCTCGAGATTCTCCGGTCTATTGGTCTTCTCCCCTTCGATCGAGGGTAGAGAAGAGTCACAGATATATAGAGAAAAATACGGAGTAGGGTGACCTCGCGGTACCCTTACGCCACTCGCCGGCTCACCAATTGTACTAGCTCTGGAGGACACCTTTGCCAATGGATTAACGACACGTGTCCACGTCGACGTGTCTGGCTCCATAACAGGAATAATGAACTGTGGTGACTCCATCCTCGCGCGACCATTTTCATCGTTTAAAGGCTGGCCACCGTAGTGGGGAAAACGTGAGAATATAATAGGCCATGGATTTGATCATATTTACTTGACTGCCAGTAGTATTCCCTCGTATCCTTTCGCCCAAAACAAAGGGGCATTTAAAGAATAAAATAAATTATCACGTAAACATGGATTGAGATTTTAGAAAGCTGGAAGGATTTTGTTCACCAATATTAATTTTTTTATTAACTCTTTTCATATATATATATATATATATATATATATATATATATATATAATGTCATCCTAAGTAGAATTAATTATATATTACCTTTTATGTTTAGACCTTATTAGTATTACAATATCTGTATTAAAAAATTTATATTTTGATCCTAATAGTTTTAAAAGTGAAATAAATAATTTTATTTGTCCTAATATCATCAATTGTATTGATGAAAAACATAACACGTAATATCATATATTGAATTGATGTGAAAGTGATGAATAAAAATATAATTTTAATATTTTTTTATTTTTAATATGTGAGATATTAATTTTTTTTTATTGATAAGGTCATTGAAAATGAAAGAAATATTAAAATTATTTTTTTATCCATTATTTTTGTATAATGTCATGTGTCGAGTTTTCTGTCAATACAACTAATGATATTAGGATAAATAAGATTATATAAAAAATTTAATATTTAAAGTATAAATATCATGATATTAATATAGTCAAGTATAAAAGATAAAGATAATAATATATAATTAACCTCCTCTGATATAGTCAAAGTACTGAGGAATCAATTTTTTAAAATAAGAAATTTATAATTATTCTTCCAATATTATTACTCATGATAGATTTAGAGATCCACAATATTAAGAGGATGTAAGGGAGTGATAGTAAAATCAAAGTTTATAAGTCTATTAGATAATTACTCACTAAAATGCTCAAAGATATTGATAGGCATTCTACAATGGGAGATCATAGTACTTAAGTGTCCAAAAGAAAAATAAATAAAGCTCAATTTTTTCTCTTTCAGGGTATGTATAGAAAAATAAATTTTAGGTTTATCTTTTGGTTAGTTAAGGTCTAGTAATATTAAAAATTATTATTAATAGTGAAATAAGATTTTTTATTCACCTAATTGAGTCTGTGAGAGAATAATTATATAATCAAAATATAAAATTAAAAGAAGAAGAGATATCCTGATATAACAAACAAATAGAGGGAGATGTCATATATTTCAAAATTAAAAAAAATAAACTTAGGAGGAAATTAAAATTATCGATATCCTCTAAGAATAAATAATCAAAATTAATAAAAATATTTTTAATTTAAAAAATTGAATATATGGATATTACGTCAGCACACAGCTGGCAAATCATCGAACCGATTCATTCCGGTTCAAGTTTCTTTGTATAATATCCCGGGTCAGTTTTAAGCCGGACCTTCTCCGAATCGGTTTGGTTTTGGCTGCACGTTATCACTAAGACGTACCTTCGTCGTTTCCAAAGAGCCTTCCGTTCTCGGAGGCGCGGGTTCTCTAGGGTTTCATCTTGCCCTTGTCGTGGTGCAGGTACGTCGATCTTATCGTCCCTCTCCGTCCGTTTCTTTCCCCGTTCGCTATGTGAAGTTGGTCGGTCTTTTGTCTTCTTATTGAGGACAAGTGATCTGGCTGACGATTTGGGGTCAGGAGTCGATGGATTTCGACCTCATTTCTGTTCTAGAATAGGTTTCCTGTGGCCCTTTGCGCCTCACAGCTACTTCGGTTGATCCCTTTTTTTTTTTTCTTGGTTATTGACGATTGATTAGAAAGATCTGAGCGACGAGACGGGTCAGGGATCAATGGGTTTTAATTGCTTTCTCCTGGCTCTTTTCGTATCATTGGTATCTTTGATCTTCTCATGATTACCGAAGCTCTGGTTTCTTTGTGAACTCGATCGATGTTTTTGCTTCTTGACAACCGATCATAAGGGTTTGGACGACAAGATGCGGTTATTTGATTAGTTGCGCTGAGTATCTTGGTTTTCAATAGAGTTTTGTGTTGCACTTTTTCGCCTTACATGTTCTTCGTTCTTATCGTAGCTCCATCCATCCGCTTTCTGTGCGTTGTTGATTGATACTTTCTTTTTCTTTATTGACGATCAATCTGAAAGATCATGGTTTTCAATTCCTTAATATCGAGAATAGGGTTCAACTAACCCTTTTTGTGTCGTAGGTACTTCGTAACTCTGCTTTCTTTGTGAATTCATTGATCTCTTTGTTTCTTGATCATATGTCTGTTAGATCTGGGCGATTAAATGGGGTTACCACGAAGCGTTTTGGTTTCGAATGGGGTTTTGTCCTGCACTCTTTGTCTTACATGCAATTAGATCCTGTCTTACCGCCCCATCCATCATTTAATCACCTTCTTTGTGGAATCGATAGATCTTTTTGCTTCTTGACAATTCATCTGAAAGATCTGGGCTAGGGGAGGACTTGACGGGCTTTGAAATTTTCTACTAAGAATCTTGGTCTTGGGAAGAAATTTTGCACTTCGATCCTGTCATGCTCGTTGTACCTCCAAATTCATCACTTGCACATTTTTCTTTCTGGAATCGATCCATACTTGTTTGCTTCATAATGATTTGTTGTTGTGAAGATCTGGCCTATGAGACTTGGACAGGAGCAGAGTAGTTGTCTTTTGGGTCTCACAATGATGCCTTCATATTCTTACTACTTTGGAATTTGTTTTTGGATTGATTCAGAGAAAGGGACACTGAAGGTTAATCATGTTGCAACTTTGGTGTGATCCTATTAAATAGAACCAACCATGGCTTCTTAATAATAGATTGTCGTGTTTGAAATTGATAAAGTTTGGACATCTTTTTCTCCCAAATATTAGCTTTTGGGGTTTTCTATAGTTATATCCAGGTTGTTATGGGGTTGACTTTTTAATCCGTTTAAGTCTTCATTTCTTGCAGGACATCTGGAGTTCCAGATTTTCTAGTTATAACACTGCTAAATATGTCAAGTAAAAAGGAAGAGAAAGCTCAGGTTGCAGCTGATCGTATAAAAGCAGCAGCGCTAACAGCTGCAAAAGGTCTTAGTCGACCTCAAGCTGAGCGGGCCGCCGCTGCTGCAGCTCGAAATGTGAATGCTTATGGTCAGAAGGAAGAAGGACCGAGCCGATGGCAAGAAAGGAAGGAAGCAAAGCGCCAAATGTACTTGATGAGTACAGAGAAAGCTGTCAGATTGGGTGAGAGGAAGGATCTCAAGTCTTGTGTTTCCTCTTCCGGTGGCACGTCCCAATGTCAAAAGTGTTATCAGGTTGGCCATTGGACTTACGAATGCAAGAATGAACGTGTCTACATCTCACGGCCCTCAAGAACTCAACAGCTCAAAAACCCTAAGTTGAAGATGACCCCCTCGGTGTCATATGAATCGGACGACCCTGACATTGTGAAGGAAGTAAGGGATGAAAGACACAACAAGAAAGAGGCAGGGAAGAAGAGTAGCACAAAGAGGAAGAGAAAGCACAGATCTGGTACTGATTCGGAGGAGGACAGTAGTGAGGCTTCTGTGTTTGAAACAGAGAGTGAGTCTAGCTATAGTTACAGTTCATCTGATTTGGAGGAAAGGAGGCGGCGAAAAAAGAAGCTTAAGAAAAGGAAACATAGAAGGCACAGCTCATCCTCTGATTCTTCCGAGTCTGAATCAGCTTCCGATAGTGATTCGGATGAAAAGAGCAAAAGGAAGAAGAGCGGACGGCACACCCGCAAACGGTAGGCTGATTTCAGAGAAATGCTCTGTTTGGCTATTAGTCAACGCTTACTAATTCTTATTTGTGACTACTCCGACCTAATCCAACCTTTCCTGGTGGTGGTTATCGGTTTAGGTTATGCTTGTTTCCTTTGGTACTGCTTAAGTAAATGTTCAATGCTTTTTATGTGTGGCTAGTTTGTTAAATCTTTGAGTTTCTTTTACTTTTTAATTTTTTCTTGTTCATTTGAGAAGCCTGATGGAAATAAGGATTGTACTGAACTTTAGGTGTGTATTTTAAAGTCGTGATCCTTTTTTATTTTTCTTTAAAAAAAAATAACATTAGTCCTTTATTGTTCCTTTTTTCTCCTATTCGCTTCACTTTTCTTTTCTTTTTTTTGGGTCATTTAAACTCATATTTTACTATAACACACACAGACACTCTCTCTCTCTCTCTCTCTCTCTCTCTCACTTCCTCGAAGCTGCTTCATCTTAAGTTGTTGGTGAACCAACCACCGTTCCGGTTTGTTCTCTTGAATCAGGCAGGGGCCATATTTTACTATAACACACACACTCTCTCTCTCACTTCCACGAAACTGCTTCATCCCAAGTTGTTGGTGAACCAACCACCGATCCGTTTTGTTCTCTTGAATCAGGCAGGGGCATATCGTTGTTCCGAGAGAAGCTTCTGGACGCACCCGGAGTTATCGTGTCCGTCGGTCACAAGGAGGCGTCAGCCATGGCGGCCGAATCCACGTGCATGTCCTGGTCCTACCATCCCTCTATCAAGACTTCTTTCCCGGTCTTATCCTGTTCTCCCCTCCACGGATCAACCAGATGCGTAGAACACTGCACCAGTTTCCTGCATGCATGCCTTGCGTGCAAGACTAGCATACCCATGTTAGAGCATACGCATCTATCTTACCATTTCCTTCTCTCGTTTTTTAGGATCAGTTGCAAATAACCGGATCAACCAGATGCGTAGAACACTGCACCAGTTTCCTGCATGCATGCCTTGCGTGCAAGACTAGCATACCCATGTTAGAGCAGACGCATCTATCTTACCATTTCCTTCTCTCTTTTTTTTAGGATCAGTTGCAAATAATAACATACTACTCTTAATCTGAAGAGGCTTCACCATCACCAACTACAGCATGTACTCACAAACGATTCTCGGCATACTAATATTATATGTTTCCTCTCTCTCTCTCTCTCTGATCTGAAACATGAATCACATGTTTAAACCATTGATTATATAAAACACGACCTAATTGATTCGGGCTTCACTAATTAATCCCTTTCTCTATCTACTTTTTCCTGTCATTCAAGTCTTCACCGATCCCTTATCTCGTTCTTATCAAGACCTAGATGAACTTAGTTGACCAAGGAGACCAAATCATACTCCTGTGTTCTTATCGTCACAAACTATATATGTATATGTATTATATGATGTGACACTCAGATTGTCAAATTGAGTTTAATTATTTTAGATCATGTCAATGAATATTAAGTGGAGGGAGCAAGATAGCCATCCAACAAATTGGAAGAGATAGAAACAATATCTGATTCTGCACCGTACAAGGATTTACTGTGATTTTAATCTCAATTCTCAATACAAGTATTTTCTCAAGGTATTTAGTTTTTTCTTGGAATTTAGATATCTAAGTATTGTATTTACACACAAAGCTCAATTATGACAAAAAAGATAGACCATTTCAAGTAGTTGAAATATTATAATTCATTATTATTGTGAGACAATCATTTTCCTAACTATTATTTTTACGTATTTTACCATCTAAAAATACGCTATAAATAAATATAATTCAAAGCTACCCAAAACGTGCTCTGTAGAATCCACCAACCCTTATCTTCAATCCCCATCAATTGCCAAGATTCCTTCCACTTCCAATATAATACCCAAAAATAAAAACAAAAAGAATTATTTAACCCTTCAAAAAAAAATCTCATTTCTCCTCTATAAATAAAGCTTTTCTCCATCCTCTCCTCTCCCATTCGCGTTCCCTTTGATACATCGCCGTCTCTGTTCTGGAGCAGATCTTTTGGGAGTACTTCGCCTTCTTGATTGCTGTGTCTCATTGGGGAAGCAAATCCGATCTTTTGGGACGGCAATTTCTGTGATCTTTATGAGCATCGCCCCTCATCTTCTCCGAATCTGCTTCCTCCAATCCTTCTCCGTCGTGTTCCTCTACTGGTTTTATGTCTTCTCGTGAGCTGAGTTTGTGATCCAAGGCAGCCGTCTCTTTCCCTCTCTCTCTCTCTCTCTCTTTCCTCTGAATCCCTCGACGAAGCTTTCATAGTAAGGGTAGGATAGGATGTCAGCCGCACGGAGCCGCCAGAGTTTGCTCGCGGTGAACGAGAGGACGCAGAAGAGGAAGCTGTCCAACCGGGAGTCGGCGAGGCGGTCGCGGATGAGGAAGCAGGAGCACCTGCAGGAGCTGACGAGCGACGAGACTCGGCTGAAGTTGGAGAACGGGCAGATACTTGAGCGGGTGGAGAGGATGGCGCAGGGCCACCAGTGGCTGGAGTCCGAGAACGCCGTGCTCAGGGCGGAGGTGGCCGAACTGGCCGAGACGCTGCGGTCGCTCGAGTCGGTGCTCTGCTACGCGGAGGAGTTCGACGGGGTGGCGACGGACGCGGTTGAGCCCTCGGACCATCTTCTCCGTCGGTGGCAGCCGGCTTGCGTCATGGCGTCAGCTGCGGACGCCATGCTCTTCCTTGTCTGAGCTCACGTAACCCTCCTTCGGATATGCTCTGTTTCTCTCCTCCTTTCCATACAACGTTTAGAGGAATGATAACTCTTTTATTTTTTTTCAGACATTTTATTTAAATTGAATTTGGAATAATGCATATATATATATATATATATATATATTTCATTTATAGGAATAATAATTCTGATTTTTTTTCTTATTTAAATTGAATTAGAATTATGGATTATGGTTGTCGACTCTCTTTTACCTCATATTCAATCTATAACATATTGAATCTTATCACCATCTTCTCCTATACATTATACTATACAAAGAGATGTGGTTTGACTCTTCTTCTCTAACTTATTATATAATGTATTAGATCGTATACTTGGGACGTCTCGATCATTAAAACAAATTTGGGACATCTTCTCAATATATTACTGCTTGATTCTATGTTTATTAGTGATAAAGTCATTTAGTCCCACATTATGTGAAGAGTATTGGAATCAATGGCTCATAGTCCCACATTAGTCTAATATACTTCGAAAGTATAAAATTGTGTAGGTACGCTCATTGCCCAAAGCGTATAATTCCTTGCGAGCCTACGAATCACACCAATGATCGATCGACTAAATGTGGTCTCACTGAAAGAAAAAAAAAACACATAGTGGAATATAGTAAAATATGAAATCCTCAAACATTTTTAGTGGAATACTATTTGATTCCTCGCAAATAATACAAATCATGAGTCTCTTCTAACCAAGAAAAAAAATGGTAGATTGTGTCCATCATGCACGCATTTTCTCTTGTGTTCTTTCAAGGCTTTGCATACGTGAAGAACAAGAGTGTTTGGCTGAATGTAAATGAATTAGATGTCGTGAGAACATAGGAATAAACTTGAATTAAGATAAAATACTAATGTCTCGACCATATCTCACCTTTACGATAGGAGTGGAAACATATATAATCTCTTTAGGATCGAACTCTGAAGCTCAAAGGTAATCGTGTTGATGATGATACTTGCAACATCTCTCCTTTTATCCTTACCATCTTCTCCAATGCACTACATGGATGGTTTTTTTTTGCCTACTAATACGTGCAATTTATAATCTACAGAATCTTAGATATGTCATGAACTTGATGCATCTGAATCTTTTGATTTGATTCGATCCTATCCAATCTTGAACGTCTACTGCCAAAAAATACTTTGAAACATCTCCTCAAATGATTGCACTCTTAAATGCTCAAAGGTTGGATTAGAATTAGAAAAAATTTGGATCCTTAGCCCTACCTCACTGTTAAAAACCTACTAAATGTAAAGGATTTGATGCGCATATATATATATTTTATAAAGAAAATTAGCACGATTCACTCGTAAAATTCTATACATACATCGACCAATACAAACTCTATCTAAAAATTTTTTCTCGATAAAAAATCATTCGATCATAATTTAATGAGCGATAAAATTCATGTAATTTTGAGTAAAAATTTAAGCCTCACATATATTTTATAGTTTTCATGTTAAATCTAACTCTTGAGATGCAAATTTCAAACAAAGGGTTATTGTTTTGACATTATTTGACTCCTATGCTAAACTTCAAAACCAATACTTCTTTTGGTTGTAGAAATATGTTGTCATGAGTTTGATTAAGATAAGTGATCTATTAGTTTAATAGATCTATGATAATCCTATTGTTTAAGCCTCAAAAATCATTTATCCTTCAAAATCAATTCAAACAAAACTCGATATGATAGTCGCTCATGTCGTCGTGTTCCTCAAATCTCATTCATGAATAGTTAGTTTTTTTCTACTCTAATAACTTATGTCGCTTTTAATATCATTTGTCATGACTAGATCAGGTAATTGACACATGTAATTCGGAATATATATATGCTCAAATCAATAATAGTATACTATTTAGTCTCGTATAAATAAATTCAAGTATCATATTTTCGATGTGAAATTAAATAGGTAGCGTCGTCGTCGATATATTTATGATATTTTGCTTAAATGACTAATTTTTTAAATTGGTTAATTTATTAAGAACACTTGATTCATAATTAATGGGAAAAAAAAGTGCTGTCGATTTATCGTTTCATCTAACTCGATGGAAAAACAAAAAAAAAACTCTACACACATAAACATACAAAAACCAACGATAAGAATAAAAAAAAGATCATAAATCCAACAAAGAAAAGTAATAACTATCATATGTGACTTCGATCGCATTCAATCTGACGAGCATGATAAAGAAGACACAACCTTTCAATCTACTTAGTTGACCTCCAAACAAAATAGAATTGACTCTTTCACAACTTCATCATAGCATATCATCATTTAGCGGGCTCGAAAATGTTCTCTTTCTAATCAAATTAATTGATTTTTAGGTGCAACTATATAATCTTTGTAGGTATTCATCTTGATGAGTCAAACTCTTTGACAATGATAGTTGACTTTCAATGTGTAAGTGATTAATCTTATGTTACCAAATCAGGTTTAAATATTTGTAGTTAATGATTCAACCTCAACATATGTTAATCTAGATTAATTATCCCATCAAATTGAGATTATCAACTCAATTTATTCCCATCGGATCTTGATTAATTCTTCTTCATGCCTCGTTATATAAATATATAACTCAATGGGTTCAAGTTTGAATCCTAATAAAAATCATCAGTGATGATATACTATCATCTCTAATGATGTAATGGTCAAATAAGAATCATGAGTATGAAATTATTTTTATTTGTAAAAAATTAGAAAAGTAATATCTTTTGCAAAGGAGAAAGAAATCATGCACATTTTTTATCTTTAGATCCTAAATCGATTCGTTTATTCAGATATTTTGTCTAAAGAAAACATTAATCTCTCTACTTGCGAGAATAAAGTCTCATCATTTATTTTACATCGTAGGATAAAAATGATGCACTCTCGTTGTGCTTCGATACAAAGCTTTAGCTTGTGTTTACATAGCAAATTGATGACAAAAGAAAACAAACAATTTCAACAAGAATACAAGTTGATGCTACTACTTCGATTTTTTTTTGCTGTAGTACAAATCATGAGTCACTTAATGATCATTAAAGATGATGATGATGTCCGCTTCTTGAATTGCATTGGTGTCTTATTCAATATGTATTAATTCTGATTAGTTTGACTCACTCGTCATTAATGGATTTCTAATATGATATAAGTTCGTAGATAAAAAATATAAGTAAAAAAATAAAAATAATTAAAAAATCTAAATATTAAAAATATTACAAAAAAGAAAGAAAAAAAAGAGACTCAACTTAGTATGAGATTGGTAACCAGAGTCAAGCTTATGGTACGACGAAATTAGTCACGCCACCTATTCGTACGAGTAAATGGGAGATAATTAACCCATACATATATATAGAGATAATATTAGAAGATATTTATGTACGAGGAAATATAGAAAAAATAGACTAAGTGAATACTTTTTATATTAGTAGATATTAAAAGAATCGGATGATATATATCCTTGCCCTACAAATCTAATATTCTTTATCACTTTTATTTGTTTCTCATTTGATCGTCGTTGACTTTCCATAGTCAGAATTAAGCGTCTGCTCTTGAATAAATATAAAATTTAAAGAAAATATTGATGTTGAACTTTTACCTTAATCGTAAGAGTGGAAACATAGTATGTTGAACTCTTAGGATCGAAAAACATAGTATGTTGAACTCTTAGGATCGAACTTTAAAACTCAAAGGAAATCATATGGATGTGAAAAAAGATATCTTCTCACTATACTAGAAGAAGAGATATTATCGTCAAAATATTCTTATTTATTGATATCCATAATTTATAAGGTATTAAATCCTATTGTACAATGAACTTTATGTATATGAATATTTTGATTCGATTCGATTTGTTTTTGAGTATCTTTAAATTTCTCTTATCAAAAAATATTTTAAATGTGCCTTAAATCTCATATATAGATAGTCTTTTTCTTATTAGGCCTTCCATCATATATATATATATATGTATATATATATGTATGTATATATATGTATATGTATGTATATATATACATATGTATATACATATACATATGTATATGTATATACATATGTATATATGTATATACATATGTACATATGTATATGTATATACATATGTATATATATATATTAAAGTGATGTCGATATTATTTCTCGTAAATCAAGTAAATGGGTTCTATCGATCTATCAACTTGACGACATATAACCATATAATTAAAATATCTTAGTGTATGTTAATGATAATATATTCAACTGTCAATTCGAGTCTCCTTCCACTTTGAGAATACACTTATAGTCACTCTGATATATCTGAAATATTTCACTTAAAAAAAAGTAAAAAGATAATGATCTATATATAAACTGATTAACTTATCAACAACACTTGGTTCATAATTAAGGAAAAAAGAATAATGCTTGATTATAATTTCCTTTTGCTTGTTTTTTTTTTTTTTTTATGGCAGGCCAATGAGATACGTTAATGGAGTGGCAACCATCCCTTCATCCTGTTTCCAACTTGAGGCAGGCATCTTTGACAGGTCGTGAAAGCACAGAAAGGTAGGAGGTGATGCTGATCTCTTTGGTCTTGTTGAGGCTCTACTTGATTCATTTAAGAGGTGCACCGAGTCCATCAATCAATCATGTTTTATTCTTCTTCTCCCTCCTCCTCCTCTTCTTCTTCGTTTGAGATTTCATGTCAATGTCAAGCAACTTGCATGGCCTGCTATAAACATCCTTCTCCATGATAATCCACAGACAGGAGGAACATAGCATGCTATAAACATCCTTCTCCATGATAATCCACCGACAGGAGGAACATAGCTTTCCTGATAAGCTTCGGTTTTACTTGATCTACTTCTGCTTAAATTACATTATTTATCTTTATTTCTGCATCAATGAACTTGACCAGTATTTGCTCAGGTTATATTTCCACCACCAGTATTCTCCTCCTCCTCTTCCTCTGACACCAATTTCTCAGCACCACACCATGAATTGCAACAAGTCAATTCTGATGTATGATGTAATCTGCTATTACGTTTTTACTTTCAGACAATTTGAGATGGTAAAGAATGTTCAGAGGCAATTACTGTAGAGGACTAAGTAATCATGAGAGAGTTTAGATTGGTAAGCTGTTTAATAGATTACTTGAAGCAAACATCAGTGATCATTCAATAAATTAATGGATCACCAAGTTGTCTTCTGCAGATGGCTGCGTCCACGCAATCAATTCTCCTAATAAAGAAAATGATGGTGGTGCCGACGATCGACAGAAGGGATGGGGGAGCAAACAACTTGGCACATACTGTCTGGCAACATTTAAGCTTCCAGCTACGCTTGGTTGGCTGACGACAAGCACTGTTCCTCGAGATCACATCAGTTCGTTCTATTTTTAATCATGTCTTGAATTATATGTGACGATCGATAACTTCTCCAGGAATATGAACTCGGATTTATCCAAAATTTGATACTTCAATCTCCATAAGGAAGACTTTCTTTTTGCGCTACAGTTGAATGATACCAAGGAAAAGTCAAAATGACATGTGAAGCAGTAGAAATCTTGACTCTTTCCAAAGCAACAGCCGCCCACCTGTGAATGAACTAATGGGTGCTGGAGCAGAGGGAAGCGTAGAAAAGTATGGCAAGTTGGATGAGGGACTGGTATTCCTTCCGCCAGATGGGATGGACCACAGAAACCAGCTTGCTTGCAAGCAAACCAAAACCTCAGGAATATGGTTTGGCAAAGAAGGGAGGGAGGAGAAAAAACAAGAGGACCGAATTTGAAGGAGAGATAAGAGGCTGGAATGGTAGACTCGTGAAATGACGAGCATGAAAGCGAGTGGTGGTCGCCCAAAGATTTGATATTTTGTTGTTCTGGTTTCTCAATATGTTGTTCTTCTTCGTGAGGTTGTGCAACATGTTGTGAACCTTTTGCTGCAAGTGAAGTCAAAGCTGGGAAAGAAAGGACTCGTGATTGAAGATAGCAAAGAATAGCCCGCAGAGAGAGATCACAGAGGGAGCAGAACACCAAAAAGGAGGCATCTTGGAGCAGAAAACCCACCCTAAGATTCAAGGACAACCGATGAGCCCTTGCCTTGACCCATCGCCGCCTGCGTTGCTGCTTCTACTCCCTTTCTGAGGCGGAAAAGAGACGCCTTTTGGGGCATGGAAGTCCCAGCAGACGAGCTGCTGAAGAAGATCCAGGAGCTGGAGGCGGGGCATGCGCAGTTGAAGCAGGAGATGTCGAAGCTGGTGCCCGCGGATGGTCACGGCGCGGGCCGATCCGAATGCGACCGGTCCCACTCGGTGTCGCCGCAGCGGACGACGGCGCCGCTGCAGCGGCGGAGGAGCGGAGGCCTCGAGGGGGGCGCACCGGCCCGGGGGAAGGTCTCGGGCTCCTTCGGCCACTCGTCGAGGCTGCAGTTGGAGAGCCAGGGGACAAGCAGCTCCACCGATGGTGCGGCCGGCCTCGGCCTCTCGGAAAGGCAGTACCTGAAAATTCTGCAGTCGATGGGGCAATCGGTCCATATATTCGATCTCGAGGGCAGGATTATATATTGGTCAGCTGCCGCTTTTCTCTATTAGCTCCTTGGATCTTCCCTTTATATGATTTCTTGTGTAAAAATATCTTATAGCCTTTAATATTCTAGTGAGCTTCATGAACGATTTTGGAGATTGACAATGGATCTGCTTGATTGTTTAGAGTAATGAGTCTCTGTTGAATTGGATTGTTGGTGAAATTGTTCAGAGCATGGTAGATAGTTGGGGAAGATCGTCTTTGTGATCCAGTACAGTTTCAGTGTGTAGAACCGTTAAAGCATTTAGAGGCAGAAGAAACCCGAAGCACTGCAAGAAGCATAGTTTTCAACCGATATGTTGAGATTATTTCTCAAACATTAAGGTTCATTTGAATTAAAGGAGTTTCCTGAGTCCTACAAAATGGCTGTTCTTTGATCAATATCACTAGATTTACTAGGATTTGACATTTTTTTCTGTACAATGATTGTGGTGGAACAATTAGTATTTATTTTGTATTCTATTTATGACATACATTTTAATTACCGATTAGTCCAGTCATGTCTGACTTTCGCACTGACTAGGTCGGTTGGATAAATAAATGTAGAACATGATAAAAGAGATGAAGGGGATAGAAACAGCTGACTGCAGCGTTTGATTCTTTACTAATCAATATCAAGTATGATCGTCATTCACAAACCAAGGTTTTGGATACGTGGAATGTACATCTGTTTGCATTCTGCAACTTCACACGGTCTCCTTAGTTTTATTCTGATTACTGTATCTTTTGTTTGTCTTCTGTTGTGTCGTCTTTAGATGCCGAAAGGTGTACATGATAATATCTTGCGGTTATGTTTTTTGATTTTGATCAAAACATGAGTGCGTGATCCTTTGTTTTCTAAATGTTAAGCGACGGATCTTTGCTACTTAATCCACAAAGGATCTTTAATGATGATCTGATTTGATTTTGTAGGAATCGGTCAGCAGAAAATCTGTATGGTTATTCTGCATCTGAAGCTCTTGGTCGGAATGCAATTGAGTTGCTTGTTGATGTATGTGATTTCAACATTGCTAGTAACATAGTTCAACATATAACTACGGGAGAGAGCTGGACTGGGAAGTTCCCCGTGAAGAACAAGTTAGGAGAATGTTTTCTAGCTATTGCCACCAACACCCCCTTTTATGATGATGATGGTAGTTTGGTCGGCATCATTTGTGTTTCAAGTGATTCAAGGTCCTTTCAGGACTCGGCATCCCCTCCAACCGCCACCAACCCACGAGCATCTGCCTGCAGTACTGCAAGTCGACCAAGAATAAGTTTTATTAATAAGCATGGATCTGATCCTCAGCAACCCATCCAGGTTGCTATTGCATCCAAAATTACAAACCTGGTGAGTGTGGATTATTGCAATTTTATGAAACTATAAGAGTGCAATAGATTGCATGTCTCACAGAAGCACTTGGGATCATTCTTCATTATAGTGGAGTCTGGCATATATTATCAATTTATTTTGTAGTTTATTCTTTCTTGATTTTTAGAATCACCAAAACAGGCCACTAAGGTTACATGCAAAGTTCGTTCTCGAATAAAGCTAGGCGAAAACAATTTGGAACGTGAGATTCGAACCAGAGATAGCCAGTGTTCTTATCACAATGCAATTTCATCAGGCCATAAGGAGGATGGTGCTCCAAGTGGAGCTAGCACACTTACAAGAGATGTACCACCTTGCGCATGTGGCAGGAACTCTGCTATGATAGAGGAAAAGTCTCCTGGCAAAGCAACTAAAGTAAAAAATGATGAAGATGAAGGAAAAACAGGCATATACAAGATCATAAGCAAGACAGAGGCATTATTTGCCAATAAGGGGATATCATGGCATTGGAAAGGGCATGAGCAGGATGGTAATGATTCAAAGCATCGATTTGTCTGGCCATGGCTGCATGGTAATCAAGAAAATGACAGCAATTATACAAAGGCATCTGAATTTGGTGCAAGAACAGAAACTCAAGTAACTGAAAATAACCGGACAGGCAATAATGAAGCTTCTGGGTCCTGGTCCTCTCATAATGCAAACAGCATAAGTAGTGTTAGTAGCAGTGGGAGCATCGGCGGCACTGCTGTTCAGAAGGTGGATATCAATACTGACTGCTTAGATTATGAGATCTTATGGGAAGACCTTACAATTGGAGAACAAATAGGTCAAGGTAGCAGTCTTCTTCTTGCAATAACAGGATGACATTTTCTTCATAAGTTATTCCAACACAACATATATGTGCTGATAAGAATGTTTAATTTATTTGAATTCCAGATCCAGCTTTTCTTTCTTTCTCATTTTTTTGTGTTGCTAACAAGCATTCAGGATATTTATAGGGGTCATTTTTGTGATTGATGCCGTCAGTCAAACTAATATCCAATGCTTATCGTTCCATAACCTAGAACACGTCATTTGCTGTTCTTAATGTTTCAGAATGGAGAAATCATGTTTTAAAATACAAAAGGAGTCTCTCGCCTATTTCCTTCCATTTCTGTTGTCCTTTTTTATTTTTCCATGAGGTGAACATTATGTTATCCACCCATGAACAATTTCTAAACTTGCAGAAATCATCCATAGTTTTGGGAATTTGACCTAGATATAACATGTGAACCTTGTACTTCTTCATCTTTGTTTAATAAATTCAGTTAAATAAATTCTATCACTCTTAAAATGGAAAGGGAATTAAGAGGCATATATTCGAAAAGGCAAACTTTATACAATTCCTTGTTGATCTATTCTTTAACCAACCTTGGTGATCTCTTGAAAATATAGGTGTGACAACTAGACTAGCACAGTCTCATCATTTTCCAATCATATGTCTTATCTAATTTTTGCACATGAATGCAAGTTTGATATCCACTGCTGACTTGCTGCTTTTTTTGTCTTCCTACATGATCTCATTTTCGGTTGTTCTCTACCATTTGACTAGTTTCACTTTCTCATGGCTATTAAGCTGTTTGATGTTTTGGTCTCCTCTCAGCTTGTTTAAAATTTGATTCTGACACTCTTTCCTTTGAAACTTGCGTTTCATGTTCCCCCTATAAGGTACTCTTATTTTGTGATGGGTTGGGCAATATACTGAAGAATTTGATTATTCTTGCATTGCAGTATCTTCACTAAAGGCAGTGACTGGCTGATCTTACTTTTTAGGATGTGCCTTATGCTAAAAGACAAAATTCTGCATCATTTCCCAGCCAAATGTCTTGATGCCTTAATCACTTCTTTGTGGATTATTTGCTGCCAAATAATGATTTATAGCACATGCCCTTGTTAACATTATGCAGCAATGACTAGAGGATAACACTTTCATCACTGTTGTTCATGCTTATGTACCATTTCTTACTACATCTTCTGCTTTTGCAGGTTCTTGTGGGACTGTATATCACGCTTTGTGGTATGGCTCGGTAAGTTTTCATATAAATGAAGTTAAAAAGGAATTTACAGCATATCTTCCTTTCCAGTGATTTTTCTTTAGGTTAGCTGTTTGCTTGTCCTCTAGTTGCAGCTGAGCTTTGACTGTATTTATTTTACAACGGTGTTGATGTTTTGTCCACTCTGCTATAGTTCAATCTTATTATTAGAAGAACTTATTAGGTGATCTGACACACAAGAATAGCAGGTTGTTGAATGCATTCCATGCGTCCCTTACCAACTAAAATCACCATTAGTCTACATCAACAATAACAACAACAATAAAACCGTAAGTCCTAACTTTTTGGGGTTGGCTACATGAATCTTTTGCTGCCATTGAGATCTGTAAAAAGCTAAATCGGTTAAGATTCATGTTTATGAGATCTGACATAATTTACACTGGTTATCAGTAACTTGACGCAACCCACTACCCTTTTCATCCGGGTTTGGGATCGGCACTGGCTGTGTTTTAGTCTGGTTCCATTAATTGATTTTTGTGCTAAAAATATGAAAGTGAATATAAAACTTATTTAATTTAGACCCAGTCATTATAGTTTCCCATGGTCACTAAATGGCATATTGTTATGCACTAATATGATATAGGCACAAAAATGGTACTGGGAGAAACAGAAAACGCACCAATAGTTGAAAATTTGCATGATGCTTTTTAATTTCTAGTTAGAAATTAATTTGGATGATGTAATGCTAAACATAATGGGCTTTACAATGAAATTAGTCATAGGCTATGCCCCAGCAGAAGTATTCGGAAAGGTGAGCATTAGCAGTAGAGTGATACTACAGAATTTCTCCAGTCATTAGGAATGTCAAAGTAGTTGGACTTGGAACAAGCATTTATCATGAATAAACTACATACTATTCCATGCTTACTGGTCAAGTTATGATCTCTCTTATGTTGAAAGAAAATTTTCAATCCTAACACGCAGGCCGAGTTTTTATTTCTAAAATAAGCTATAAATTTATTTCAAGGTGGATAGCATTTTTCCAAATTCTTCAAGTATGAACTAACACACCTGCAAATGTAGTTTATTTCTCAGTTACATGATTGATTGAGATTAGGAAATCATGTTTCTTCTGGAATCAAGTTATTCTGAGATTCAGTTTAATGAAACAGATAAAATAAATGTATCACTTCATATCAATCAACCGTGCTTTTTTCTCTTTGACAAGTAAAAAACAGTCACTTGTTGATCTCTATAAGCTGCTGAAAGATTGACTTTTAGATGTCATATATTTTTCGAATGCCTAACAGGTCCTTTCTGGCCAATGGCCAGATAATGTCACAGAATATAGTTCGACCTTAGATTTGATAACATTTCAATACATTATCCAAATAAGCATGATGTTTACTTATCAATTTAGAAATGAATATTGAGTGGCCAGCGTATTGAACAAAGATTATATATTTGCTAGTAGTCAGCTTAGGGATCTCTTGCATGTTATATATTAATCTTTCTCTCCCTGGTAAGGAACTCTTAAAATGTATGTTGAAGTTTAGCACAATTTTTTATCTATCTAGTTTCAAATATTTACCTTTTAACTTCTTAAGTTGCTCCTTAATTAAACATTGACTTGAATATATCATGTATAGTTCTGATGTTCATACTGCTTTGTGCTTCTTGTTATGGAGTGAAAACTGAAAAGTACATATTATTTTTTTTGCAGGATGTGGCAGTTAAAGTATTCTCAAAGCAGGAATACTCTGATGAAGTAATATTTTCCTTTAGACAAGAGGTAACAAAATTTGCAAATATTGCCTATCAAATTTGTACTCAGTTGCTTGTTTTTACTCTGGATTTCATACTTTAGCCTTTCTATTTTCCTTGAATGTCAACCTGTATAGACTTCGTTAACTTCTGCTGAAATCTATGCTCAGTAATTTCTCATTATCATGTTACAACTCTAAGGGATCAATTTGTTTATGAACTTGGGAATATGAGATCATGTATCTTGTTTAGTCATTTGTTTCTCTGACATGATAGCATGCAATCTCTACATGTTTTTCAGTATTGATATGAATTAGAGAATCCCTTTTCCAGATTGAATTTAGATTTCCCAAGATCTAATGCTACTAGAATTCATGTATTTTCGTATGGTGTTACCGAGTATTTAACTTTATGATTAGATTTTCTCTAAATTTGGTAGCGAACCTCTTCCCCTGCAATCTAAAGTTCTAAACAATGCTTTGTTTTTCAAGGTGTCGCTCATGAAGAGGTTACGACATCCGAATATACTACTTTTTATGGGTGCAGTTACTTCTCCTCATCGCCTTTGTATTGTGACAGAATTTCTTCCACGGTTGGTAAACAACTTGCTCTTTCTAAAGTTGAACAAGAAACAAAATAAACGACTATTTCATAATCTGAAGATTGGCAAGATATTGCAGCTTATTCAGAACAGGAATCTCCTAGTTCTGATACTCATATTACATTTTTACATGAAAATGATTTAGGCAACATGATCTACCTTTAATCAGAGATCCAAATTAGCTTGCATCGAACTCACAATAGCAAATTATTTAATACAAGCTGCCAATACACACAGAATTACTCCCACACCAAGTGTGGCATTATGGTGTTCTTGTGTGATGCACACAAGAATGAAAGATTTGGTTGGCACAGGGGTTCCATGTCAAGCAATGCCAGTGTCAACTATGTTGTAGTATGGCCAGGCCGAATTTAGCCCATTTTAGCCAGTGCATGGGGTGTGTCGGCCGTATCAAGCCGGCAACATTATGAAATCCTCAATAAAGCTGATATTAAAACTTTGATTACAAGTTAATCATGATTGTAGTCAAATGTTTGTATATCCGCTAGATCCTGTCTCCCACCCTAACTTTTGCATTAATTGTATGGATGCTGTTGGTGAAATTTGTAATGACACATCCAGCAGTTCAAATTGAAACTATAGGGAAATGGTCAGTTGGATGTAACTATCTTCTCCACTTAAGTAGTCCAATTAGTTACACAGGAATGTGATTCACAACTTTTATCTTCTTAAGATGCTATTACTTTAAACATTGACATGAAAATTCTGGAAGAAGCTGATTAATCGACATTTCAACTAAGTTAAATAACCAGTTTTACATTTTTATTCCTCTCAGTGGGAGTTTATTCCGTTTACTGCAAAGAAACGCAATGAAATTGGACTGGAGACGGCGTACTCTCATGGCTCTAGATATTGTAAGTATAGTTCGTCAATGCAACATGTACATGTTTAATTGTGTATCTCTATTTAAGTATAACTTTAATCACATAAAAAAATGCAAGATATCGCAGGAACTATAATTGAATTATGCTTAGGGAGATAAAAAAAAGACAGTATGTTGATTCTACAAATTGAATTATGGAAGGGAATAGACCATATAAGTGCAATTTGATCTGGTAAACAATGCAGCATCCAAATCCATATGTTTAACTTGTTTCATTTGTTTCAGAATCATATGAAAAAGGAAAAGAAATGTGGACGGAGACAATAGACCTTGAACTGGACATCTTAGATGGTAGTAGAGTTGGGAAATTTAGGTCAAATGTTTTGACAAGGTGTGGAGTCCACTGGACTGAAAGTGGTCAATTTTGGATAGCTAGGATGGAGTGGGAGCAAGCCAAGGAGAAAACAGGTGGCAGAGTTGGGGAGCTGCAAGATTGGAATATGTAAGCTACAAGCAGTGTTTTGGTTGATGGTTTATGCTGCAAGATTAGGAGGTACGACATTTTGCTGGAATAGTTGGTGTCACTATGGAAGGTGTTCATGCTATGGAAAGGGTTAGTCCTGTAAGTTCACAGTTGTAGGTTGCACCAACAAGGGTCACAGAGAAGAGAAAACTTGGTTGCCAAGGTGTGTTTCATTATTGGATTTGTTGGGCTAGAATGGATTATGCCTCAAAATAAGTAAATGAATAAGGCGAGTTGTTTTGTTGGTTTTTGTTGCTTAGAAAAGCTATAATAATCTAAATATTTATTTGTTAAATATACTGGAGTTTTGTGTATATGATCTTAGGAATGAGTAAAATGCATGTTTACCCCTCCGGAAATTTGGAATAGCAATTACATGTATATGGAGATTCATGCATTCAAGTCCATATGTATATTTTATTTGATGCCCATAAAGTTGTTTGTCTTTTAAGAAAATATTTAATGCTGCAGATTTTTGTAGAAACTGTTCATTACAATATGTCACATATACCCTTAGTTGATTGTAAAATAATCTTACTTTTTGACAGGCAAGAGGGATGAATTATCTTCATCATTGCAATCCTCCTATCATCCATCGTGATTTGAAGTCATCAAATTTGTTGGTTGATAAGAATTGGACAGTCAAGGTGGCTTTTCTGCTTCCAAATAATAGTGGCCTATTTCATCTGAACAGAATTATTTTATCCTCTATTAAATTCTTCAAAATAAACAGGTTGGTGATTTTGGCCTTTCACGTTTGAAGCATGAAACTTGCTTAACCACGAAAACTGGGAAAGGAACGGTAATCATAGTCTCCTCTGTTCCTTCTTTAGCCATACCAGTTGATGATGATTTCCGAGCGTTTGATTATTGATGATTCTGAAAATGTTATGTTTTTCTGGGTTTCAGCCACAATGGATGGCACCGGAAGTTCTTCGAAATGAACCTTCAGATGAGAAGTATGTCAGATTGTAAATGTAACTCTAACATGTAATTTACATTGATATTCTATGTGCTGCTTCAAAACAAAAACACAAAAAGGAGAGCTTATTTTCATTGTTAAAATAGGTCGGATGTGTACAGCTACGGCGTAATACTTTGGGAACTTGTCACTGAGGAAATCCCTTGGTATAATCTCAATTCAATGCAGGTGATTACCAATTTGTGGAAGTATATATTGTAGTAGAATTCATTTGTTGGTGCTCTAGAATATCTTATAAGTTTTCAATACTCGGCATCATGATGCATGATCATGGCATTAACTTTTCTAGCGCTATTGACATCTTTTTAATGGATGGCCAACGCATGAAAGCTTAAATAATGTATCTAGAATAATTACTTGAACAGCTACATCTTTCTCTCTTTTCTTTTGACCTTTTATTGAAAATTAGTATTTCAACTCATGAGAGTCAAGATCTTAGTTGTCGTCCAAACAGATATTCTTGGTTGGTAGTGGAAACATAGAACAGAGTTTTCTTGGTCCTATTACTTTTGTGTAGAGTCATCCAACTATTCCAGTTTTGCATTACATGATCATCTACCGACTTCAATATTCATTCCGAACTGCCAATCATTGATGTCATTCCATCAAAAGGCAGGGCAGGTGATGCACAAGCTCGACTTAATTCACCTACATCTATATTTGAAAATGGTAGTTACACTGTTCTTACACAAGTTTGCCCTCATTGGTTGGCGATTTTGTGCTCTTCCCAATTGAAATCTTGAACTGAGTTCCTAATGCTTTTCAGAGGTTTGCCACTTATTTGTTTTTGTTTGTCCAGGTCATTGCAGCTGTGGGATTCATGAACCAAAGGTTAGATCTCCCCAAAGATCTGGACCCCCAATGGGTATCGATAATCGAGAGCTGTTGGCATAGGTTGTCTTGTCGACCACAAAATATTGTAGTCCAAAATTTTCCTGTTTCTTATTTAGCTCTCATCACTTATTTGTCTTTTTCTCCTTACAGCGAACCGAAATGTCGACCAAATTTCCAAGAACTGACAGAAAGATTTAGAGATTTGCAGAGACAACAAGCTGTCCAGTCTCACATGCAGCGTCCCACACCCAGTGAAACCGCACCAAGTACCGCAAAAGCAAGCTCTCAAGATGGGAATGAGCCGGAGTAGTTGACAAGGTGGCATTTTGTATGAAACAACCCCAGAAGAGAATCAACCTTTGTCTCTCTAGGAGTGCTTCTCATTCTTTCATCTGAGGGATTAGCAATTGGCCGCAGATCCTCTGAGAAAAATGTAGCTAGCTGCATTTTTTCTCAGCTCAGCTGCATGCTATAATTTCAGATTTTTTTTCACACCTACCTTCTGAGGCTGTGATGCATACAGCATCAGGTTGTCAACAAGATGGCAACAAGTTAAGGCATTAAAGCTGTAGTACTGTGATGAGTTGTGCCCTGAACTAGAAAGATTGTTCTCTTAGTTTGTGATTGAATGAATTGTACTGTAAAAAACAAGCTTGACTGTGTATCTGTCATGTTCTTTTGATCAAAAGGAAGGAAATAAACAGAACCAAGATCAGTGATTGATTTGTATCTTGCATGATGTGCAATTGTAGATCCTGATTTGAGTTGAGCTCCAGCGTTAATTTGAATGAACTTTTTGACTTGCAGCAGCATTAAACATGCATCAAGTTTGCTTGAGTTACACAGACATCTTCCAGGATCAATAGAAACCAAAGCCTCAATGCATTCACAACTATGGATGTAATGGGATAGGGTTTATTAAGAGGATTACAATTTACAATCCCTTTTATTATTATTATTATTTATACTTTTTATTTTAATTTTTTTAATTTTTTTAATTATTTTTTTATAAAAAGAATATAAATATCTTCTTGCACTACTAAACCATATACTTTTTGCTGATGAAATAAAGAGTTATGAAAAAAAAAATCGATAATATCAGAGTAAAAATGGTAAAATAATATTTTATTATCTTTTTAGTGGGGTGTGTAATGAGATTGTCAGTAGTAAAGAGGTTAACATGGTAAAGGAGTGAAACAATCCGACCCGATAATGTTTCCGATTATCGGATCCTCAGGGGATGGGTCATCAAGATCCGTTAGTTTGTGGACCTAACGGGTATTTAAACGATGAAAGAAGCGCGCCGCCGCCCACGAGTCGGCCGAGGTTTCCCTTTGTCGAAGCCATCACTTGCGATCGCCGTTCTCCGCCGAGCGAGGTACTCTCTCCCTCCTTCTTCTACTTTGTGACCTGCAAGAAGCCCCTCGACACCCTTCCTCCTCCCCGACCTCTTATCAAGATCGTGGTCTTGGCCGCCCAAATCAGGCCTGAAAGTCGGCTCGGTCAAAGAATCGAATTCTAAATAGACTCGGGTAAGGCGAACCCTAGCGAGGAGACTCCCCTTCCGCCGGTTAGTTCCATGGAGACGGTCATTACCCGCCGCCTGCCGCCTTCTGCGGCTCATTGCCCTAGATTACCTCTCTTCCCGCTCTCCCCTGCTTTTCCTTTTTCTCCTTCATCTCCTTTCTCAGCTGCTTCTCCTTCTGCTTCTTCCTCATTTGTTTTCCTTCTTCTTCATGGTGCGAAGTCTTCCTAGTAAAATTTCAATTGTTAGTAGATGGTTCTGACCATTGTAGGACCATCATGAGCTTGTAAATGTAATGGTCTGGGCTTGGTAGGTGCCACTTCCTTTATTCTTTTCCCTTAATATCAAAGCTTCCTCAACTCAGTGTCTGATGACAACTCTGCCTTCTTTAAAGTGTCTCATTTATTCACATTGGAAAAACGAAGCAGTGATCAGATGTTCCCTACACAAGAGCATGGTGCTGGCTGTTTCTTGTTCATGTAAATGGACAGAATAGATATGCAATTGATAAAGAGTTGAAATGGTTTTCTAGCTTTCTGTCATTTAATGGTAGAATAGAGAGGAAATTCCAACCATCAAGAAGTGCAGATAACAGCTCTTCAAAGGACAGTATTTTGCCACCAAAATATTGGATGTTCCCCTCCCTTTATCCATGCAAAATGATATTGCAGAACAAAATGTCATGCCATCTATAAATATATATTTTTGCATGAAAAAAAGTTGTTTGACAAAATGGACAATGGACATTCAAGTTGGAAAAGAAATATTACAAAAGACACAGTGGTGAGAGAAAAAAAAAACTAAGGGCTGTGCATATTTATATCTATTGAGGTACAACTCTTTCTCAATTCACTTTTTAAAGCATTACAATAGAAATATCATCACTAATACAATCACTCCTTTAGGAAATAAATTTCATTGTTGAGTTGAGATACTTTAGTAACTGAAGAGAGACCAATCAAATTGTTGTCCTGAACCTGAAAAAGGGAAGAAGAAGAATACAGAACAGTAAGATTGTTACTCGTAACTCATCCAAATTAAACATTTTATTGGTCAAGAACATCAGATGCTTAACCTGTGTCCTTTGTTATTCCGGGGAATATTATTTGTATTTACCAGCAGTGCCCTGTTTATATTGTTACTGTATTTGTTTTTTTTGAGGACTCCGTAATGCCAAAATGCTCCTGGACTATGTGAGCTATGACCAAATTTGATACATTGGTAGTGTGGGAATTGTTTGTGAATGCAGGTATAAAGCACAGCATATGGATTGCAAATGGTTGTCTCAAGCTGTTCCTTATATTTCACATGTTGATTCTAGAATGGTTAGGATATCAAGATACGCCACATCTTCCTTCTCAAAGTTGAATTACATGCATGATAGTGACGAATTATGTATGGAGAGGTTGGATCACAAGGACTGGCTAGCACCAAATGAAATGCTGAAAATATTTAGAAATGTGAGAAATCCTGAACTTATTATTAATGCATTCAAAAAAGCTGCTAGACGTATTGATTATAGACCTAGTGAAGCGCTTTATAGTTTGTTGATTGATAGACTTGCTTACTCTCGGAAATTTGCTTATGTTGAGGATCTCCTAGACAAGGCTAAATGTGAGAAGTGCAGACTTTCTGATGACTTCTTTTATAGATTGATCAAAATGTATGGTAATGTGGCAAATCATCCTGATAAGGCAATTGAAACGCTCCTCAAGATGCCAGATTTTAATTGTTGGCCCACTGTCAAGACCTTCAATTATGTTCTTAACATGCTTGTCAATACTCGGCAGTTTGAGGTTATTCATGAGGTTTATTTAAGTGCTCCAAGATTGGGTATAACCCTTGACACATGTTGCTTTAACATTCTGATCAAGGGTTTGTGTGACTGTGATAAGTTGGATGCTGCTTTTTCCTTGCTGCATGAAATTCCAAAGCAGGGATGCAGACCTAATGCAACTACTTATTCAACAATTATGCATTATCTCTGTAAGCACGACAAGGTAAGCGAAGCTCTGGAACTTTGTGAGAGAATGCAGAAAAATGGTTGTCATCCAGACACAATAACATTCAACATATTAATTTCTGGTCTGTGCAAACAAGGAAGAGTGTCTGAGGGTATGGAATTCTTAAAGACTATGAAGTTAAAGGGATGTTATCCAAATTCAGGAACATACCAGGCACTACTTTATGGTTTGCTTAGTGCAAAGAAATTTGTGGAGGCTAAGGATTTCATGGGTATAATGATATCTGAAGGTGTTAAGCCTAGTTATTCATCATACAAGCTGATCATTTGTGGTCTTTGTAGGGAGAATCTTTTGACTGATGCTGAGCTGGTCCTGGAGCAGATGGTGCACCAAGGATTTGTCCCACGAATGGGCACCTGGAAAATGATCCTTACATGCATGCTTTAGAAAATATTAATTATTTTTTCACTTTATCTAATTACCAGTTATGCCGTGAAATCAAATGTATGGCTGTTTATGTTCTCAGTTCCAGCTATACAATTTATGTGGTTTCTCTTCCTTAGTTTTGCTTGTGCACTTCATCTCAGAAGATTTAGACACTTAAATGGCTTAAGCAAATGAAGTTGCTTGATGGCATTCTATCACGGAGTTGACCAGTCAGCTAATCACATTACATCTTCGGATAAAGGACTATCAACTGGTAAGTGAACCCATTCATCCTAACAAAGCACTCACTATTTGACCTTTCTGTTAACTCATTGACCTGATGCATGACCTGACCGGTGAAAATTCTTGGACTATGAATGATCAGTGATTTTTTTCTCTCTTATTTGTATAAATTTTGCATTTTTGAAATATTGGGATTCTGGAAATTCCAAAACATTCAAGTTTGCATAAGCACTTTGCTATGTTGGAATTGTATTACATTGATGTTATGCCATGTTGCTTTTAAGTGGGCAACGAAAATGCTGCAGTTTTCAAGCTGTAGGCTACAGTTACTCTAGTTACATGTTTTCTTTAGTCACTGAATGTGAATTTTTAATTATATTTACTGACCTTTGCCTGCTTTCTACAGATACAATTTCAAATAAAACTTGTCAATTATTTTTTAGAATCATAATGAAGAGATTTCTGGTAAAGATAAAGCTGAAGAAATTGTAGATGACATCTGTTTCGGAGGTATATAGGTCTGACAAGAGTTCTTTCTTCAAGGTGTAGCCAACTGCCAACAAGTCTCATACCGGAGGAACAGTGAAAAATAAAACCACCATGGATGGGTCCTTATTTTAAACCAGTGGATGGATCAGTAGAGAGCACCAAAGGCATGGATAGATCATTAGAAAGGACTATGGCTGCTGGCGTATCTGGAGAAGTTACAATGAAAGGATGGATTAATGTGAAAAGCCACTGTGTTACACTGGCGCAGTAGTAAATAACAATGACCTTGATGGAGCAGTGAATATTCAGTCAGAAATATTGATGACAAAGATGCATCAGGAAGAAATACAACTGATATGGATGGATCTCCAGAACTACTGGCAGTATGGATGGATTAGTGAAAGTTGCTTCTGAAGCAACTGAAAATTCTCAGTTAGAACCTAAGGTTGTTTTCATTAAGAAGAGGGATCATACAATTTTGAATGTGCTATGTGCAATGGGCATCTTTACTGCAAGCCCATTATGCATATTGTGGTCTCATAGAAAGAAATTGCTTGTTGAATGTGCTTTCTTTACTGAAGCAGATTACTATTATGAAAAGAACAAAAATTACTAGATGCATCATAATCAGTCAGAGGTTTATGATATGGAAGATGAGGGATTCCTTGGGAAGATCCAAAATAGCAAATAAGTAATCTGACGCTAAGGGATCTTGAGGAGGACGTCACAAAACTCTTCTTAGATTTTCTTTTAAAATAAGTCTGAAGATCCACCATTTGTTTATGCATTACAAATTCATGCAAAAGAATGCTTGACCAACTTCTTCCGGGCTGATACACAGTCATGAAATAATCATTGCTGCTTTGGTGATGAAGTCTTGTTTGTTTAAACCCATCAAACGAGCAGGTTTCACATACCCTTTGCACCATTTATTTGTACAAATTATCATAAGTAAATTGTTATATTTGGTGTTGCATTACTTTTGGATGTATTCGTATAATCACTCATTTGGATGTTTAGAACTTTTATGGGTGCTGTTGTGGGAAACAACTTTGGGCCGTGGCCTCGGGTTCGGCACGGCTTGGTTCGGGTCCAAATGGTCGGGGACCGGGCTCAGTGTCCTTCAGGGGTTGCCGGCGGGGAGCCGGTCGCATGCGTCAGGATGGTTGGAGGAGCGTCGGGTTGTCTCCGGAAAGGGGCTCCTCGCCTCGGCGTCGGGGAGGAGAGGCTTCATCTTCGCACCTGCACACAGGCCGGGTCGGAAGCTCGGCCCGACCCCTCCGACGATCAAGTTAGCATATGTGGAGGGGATTTCAGATGAAGAAGAGTTTTTTCCTCCGTGTCTCTTTCCCCCTCCTCTTTCTAATGAACGAGAGGGTATTTATAGGGAA